>OY015313.1:8464371-8844767 GCA_955612985.1 Cheilosia scutellata
ATGGTAGGCGTAGCTCGACGGATCTGTAAAATGTAGACCATAGTAGCTTTTTTTAGTTTTCGATGTAATTTTCTGGGAAGTTTTGTTAATTTTTTTCGCATTGAATTTTGCTTAAATTCGATAATCTTTTTCTAAGAGTGAATAATGTTAAATCTTTTCTTATTTTTTGTGGCATCAGAAGTTAAAAAAACCTTATCAGTTGTATTAAAAATAAAAATGAGTGAAAAAATCACGGTGTGTTTAATATGGCCTACCCACGTAACCCAGTAGGCCATATTTGACACCTGATATTAATTGAACGTTTGACAGATAAAATGGCTTCTAGCTCCAACAAGAGCACAAAACAACAATAGACCAGGGTCAAAGAAGAAATAATTCTAGCAAACCAAACTCAATTTTCTTGAAAACGATAGTGTTAAATATGGCCCACCATGGGCTAATAGTAGATAGCCACCCTGGGCCATATTTAACACAGGGTGGGCCATATTACCCGCACTTCTTTTAAAATTGAAAAATTGAGTTCCTTTACGTTTTTGTTTATATCTTTTTGTTACGTTTTTTTTTTATTATTTTAGATAATAAAGACTGAAGTACAAATGTTTTGTAAAACTGTTTAAAAAAAACAGAAATGAATTCGACTTAAATTCATGGTTTTATCCTAAAAAATGTTAAGGGTGGGCCACATTTGCCGCACTTACTCTACCTATATCAGCACATCATTCATTCACATGAGTAGATTGTAGATAAGTAGATAGGTAGGTAATAATATTAAATTTTTAATGTTGCCTTATGAGAATTCACTCAGTAAATGAGTGTGAATTTTAGGAACGAAAAGAATGCACTTTAAGTATTTTGCGCTTGTTCCAATCATTAACAAGCTTGATATAAGATCGTTTTGTCCTTTGTTTGTGTTTCAATGTCATCTTTTAAGATTGTTTCGGCTTATTTCAAGAACAATGGGTGTCATATTACGATTTAGCACGTAAGAATAAAAAAATCTAAAATCAAGCCTAATCATACAAGATTTTAGATTGCTTGGATGACAAACGGAATAGTAAAAACCAACTTTTTCAATTTCCTTCGTCATGGAAATATCAGAATTATGGTTAACGCCTGGAACTTTAAATTTTGTCGAAAAGCAATACCTTTCCAGACATTAATTCTGGCCCAGATCACGTAAAATATTAAAACGATCGAACGACAGCGCTTCGATACTAGCACACTCTGTCTATTGTTACAGATATGATAGAGACAGCTTTAGTGAAAACGATGTCGTTCGATCATTCTTACCCAGTATTCCTGGGTCTTTGCCAGGATCTGACACAGTCCAGTACATAATGAATATTTATTTGGCCGATGATGGACTTTTCCGGTTATCTTAGACAGATTCTGATGTGATATCATTTTATGCTACGTTCTTTTCGAAGACGTCTGGTATGTAGTCTTACTAAACTAAACTCACCATCCTAAAATTGAATCATAAACTCCTTCTGGAGATTTATTGAATAAAAAAAAAAAACACCAGTGATATGCTACTCAAATTTTATTTTATAAACTTTCCACTTAACCTGCTACTAGTGCACGCACGGTTTTGCAGCTTCTCCAACAATCAAACCGGAACAGTTTGCAATGCCGACTTGCTTAAATGCTATAGGGAAATATTTAAAAATTAGCATCTGCGTTATAAATGACACACAATGGCATTCACTTACATTTATTATATTGGCAATTGAAGAGTTCCATCTTGTCACCGTTTGGGAAAAGTCTGCAATACAAACCATCAACCGTGTTAACTTGGCCACATACTTGTTGTGGTGCACACGGTTTTGCAACTTCTCCAACAATCAAACCGCCACAGTTTGCAATGCTCACTTCCTTAAATGCTATAGGGAAATATTTAAAAATTATTATCATCTGCGTTATAAATGACACCCAATGGCATTCACTTACATTTATTATATTGGCAATTGAAGAGTTCCATCTTGTCACCGTTTGGGAAAAGTCTGCAATACAAACCATCAACCGTGTTAACTTGGCCACATGTTTCGCCATTTGATTGTTGCGGTGCCCACATAATGACAACGAAAGCTGTAATGCGTTAATATTAAAAAATGAATTCCAATAAGTATACCTAATGTTAGATTTACTTACCGATAGCAATAAATGTGAAAGCAGACTTCATTTTGAGAAATTTTTTTTTTGTTGTCTAGAATTCCTAAAATTGAACTGAAATCTAGATCAGATGTCCTAGCAGTGATGATTTTTGGTGGCTTCGGCACCATTTTATACTACTGTCGTCTATTTGAATTGTCTGCAGTAGATGAACACTTGAACACCTGTTTGCTCTTTATCTTGTTGTTTGTCCCAAATAATCACAATTTTGGTGTGTACCTATTTAAATGTGGCTTTGTATAGTATTGACTTTCGGATTAAAAAAAAAATTATTATATATTTAAAGACAAATAATAAAAAAATTAAGTCAATAACGAATGTTATAACTGCTGATAATTTTTGGAGGATATGTATACAATTTCTGGGTTTAGCACATATTAAGCAAATTATTTCGCAAAAAAAAAAAAATAAAAAAAAAACAATAGATACGGCTATCAGAACGGGAAGAGCAAACTATCCAATATTGATATTGTATTCAAGTGTTCATCTAATCAAGTCTAGAGTCGTTGCGGCCTTAAACTATCCGTGGCAGATATAACCAAAAGCCGGCAGTGCTAAAACACATCTTAGATAGATTTCAGTTTAGCTTTAGGAAGTATAGGCAAAAAATAAATAGGTACAAAATTAACATTTTCATCGCATTTGATAATTATTTTGACGCCTTATAGAATTTGTCCTGATGTCCGTTGTATAATGTCTATAGAGCTAAACAGTGCAAGACCGATAACCTAACGTTACACAATGGCTTAGGATAAGGAATTGTTTTCGCGAAGTTTAAAATATTGAATTCCAACACGGGCAGGGCAGGAATGTTAAAACATCCGTAACCATTTTTAAACATTTTTCAAAGTACATAGATACCATTCGCAAATGTCCGTTGTAATAGAATTGGCAACAGAAGTCCTTGAAATAAATATAGCACTAATCTTAAAAATTTATGTCTGTTTTTAGGTTTTAAATAAATTTGTGAATAGTAATTAATTGAGCCAGACCTCTCATTGCATCATTTTTAAATGACGCCCAAATAAGTCTATGATAATGACGTCGTCCACATTTTTCTTTGTGTTGCCTTCACATTCACAGCGTCTTCTCTTTAAGTCTAGTCTATCATTTATACAGTTTGAGAGCCAGTGAGAACACACAAATATTCAGTAATGACAGTTGAATTGGAGTTTCTAGAAGCATCATACATAGGCAGATTGCAATCAAAAGTTTTTTTTTAATAACACTGACAACTGGGGTGCTCCATATCCTATACTTTTACTAGCTCGAATTACCAACCCTAATTTTTACGAATAGAGTTCATACATTGCTGCTGCTTTTCCATAGAAAATATATGGGTTTCAATATATCCTAAGCTTTTGAATATTTATAGAGTCCTTCTGTGCGTCTACCATAGGCGCAAACATCATATGGCCCGGTACGACGACATAATTATAGAGACGGTTGTGATTGTGATTCCCTTAGACCCGTTGTAGGATGATAAATCGAATACAAAATATGATAGAACATATTAAAACTCTGCTACATGCAACGACGCAAGAATTTTAAATATCAAATATTGCCTGTCCTAGGCATTTTATATACTACTAGCTGTACCGCCCAGCTTTGGCCGTGCACAGGAATTGTATTGCTTAGGTCTTAGATAATATCTAATGTTCTTTCGTAAAATGCGAAAAATGAGAATAAATCTATTTTCTGGAATTTTCTTTCTGCCTAAACCTGAAATATACAGCAATACGAAAAAAACAAAAAAAGAATCATGAAAATCAAAGAAAATGTTTTTTGTATGCGAGGCGTCACCCCCGTTTGTCCAATTGTTTGTAATGCTGTATTTCCTTTCCTTTGTTTCCCTCTTCCTATGGAATCCAAACAACTACCCCAACCCTTCCCTGTTACGTCATGGATATATAATGCGCACCCTCTACATCGCCCTCCCTCTCCATGATCATGCTACTTGTTTGTAATGCTGTATTTCCTTTCCTTTGTTTCCCTCTTCCTATGGAATCCAAACAACTACAACCCTACCCTATTACGTCATATCAGAATGAAATTCATACTGCGTTGCGTGGCGATATCTATAATGGATGCAATGTATTGGATATTTAATGTGCACCCTCTGCATCGCCCTCCCTCTTCGTGATCTATAATACTACATTTCCTTTGCTTTATTTGTTTCCTCTTCCAACGGAATTCAAACAACTACCTACCCCAACCCTACACTGTTACCATACCATAATATCGAATGAAATTCTGAAATGAAACCTGTTTTTGTATTATACGTCTCTTCTCTTATGAAGATTAATAATATACGATACCTCATGCCATACTGCAGCACGCACGACTCACCCCATCCCCATTCCCCATCGGCCATCCTGCATCGGACATACGATCATAATATACATACCTACCTACATATACAACTGACCATAGCACTCACTGCGAAAACAAATCAACCCTTTTCGAATGTGTAGCATACGTATTGTTTTTGTTTGATCGCAAAAGTATAAACATCCATTTGTAGCAAGGTATATGTGTTGTGTATGTATGTATATATTTTCACTTCAGAAAATACATTTTGGCTAAAAACTATTCCTAAGGACGTGGCTATAAACGACATAGCCTATAGCAGTCTTACAGTCTTAAGGAACATTAAAAAAAAAGTTTCATCGAAATCTGTCCAGTAGTTTTCGAGTTTTTAGCTGACAAAGAAAAGTCCTACAGTTTTATTATATGTATAGATATAGATATGTATAGATAGATGTTACAATGAGGCATGACATTATAAAGAACGATTCAAACGGTTTGAACTAGTTTTAGGTTGTGTGATTATTTCAGTAGGTAATGGGACGATTTTAGGGCCATAGTTAGAAAAATTAAATCGTAAGAAAAAAGTGTAGCATAAAATACGATTTTAAAAAGTCTCATAGCTGCATATGAGAAAATCGATATTTTACAGTCCTGCTGCAGAACTAATAAACTAAGTATCTACTTACCCCAAACACCCGACCATAAAGTTCGCAAAGATTTAGTCGAGTTGCTTAACCTGCAGCCTTCAGCCACTAAATTGACAAGAAATGACAAACGGAAACCATTACCATCAATACCTTTCCAGACATTAATTCCGGCCCAGATCACGTAAAATATTAAAACGATCGAACGACAGCGCTTCGATACTAGCACACTCTGTCTATTGTTACAGATATGATAGAGACAGCTTTAGTGAAAACGATGTCGTTCGATCATTCTTACCCAGTATTCCTGGGTCTTTGCCAGGATCTGACACAGTCCAGTACATAATGAATATTTATTTGGCCGATGATGGACTTTTCCGGTTATCTTAGACAGATTCTGATGTGATATCATTTTATGCTACGTTCTTTTCGAAGACGTCTGGTATGTAGTCTTACTAAACTAAACTCACCATCCTAAAATTGAATCATAAACTCCTTCTGGAGATTTATTGAATAAAAAAAAAAAAACACCAGTGATATGCTACTCAAATTTTATTTTATAAACTTTCCACTTAACCTGCTACTAGTGCACGCACGGTTTTGCAGCTTCTCCAACAATCAAACCGGAACAGTTTGCAATGCCGACTTGCTTAAATGCTATAGGGAAATATTTAAAAATTAGCATCTGCGTTATAAATGACACACAATGGCATTCACTTACATTTATTATATTGGCAATTGAAGAGTTCCATCTTGTCACCGTTTGGGAAAAGTCTGCAATACAAACCATCAACCGTGTTAACTTGGCCACATACTTGTTGTGGTGCACACGGTTTTGCAACTTCTCCAACAATCAAACCGCCACAGTTTGCAATGCTCACTTCCTTAAATGCTATAGGGAAATATTTAAAAATTATTATCATCTGCGTTATAAATGACACCCAATGGCATTCACTTACATTTATTATATTGGCAATTGAAGAGTTCCATCTTGTCACCGTTTGGGAAAAGTCTGCAATACAAACCATCAACCGTGTTAACTTGGCCACATGTTTCGCCATTTGATTGTTGCGGTGCCCACATAATGACAACGAAAGCTGTAATGCGTTAATATTAAAAAATGAATTCCAATAAGTATACCTAATGTTAGATTTACTTACCGATAGCAATAAATGTGAAAGCAGACTTCATTTTGAGAAATTTTTTTTTTGTTGTCTAGAATTCCTAAAATTGAACTGAAATCTAGATCAGATGTCCTAGCAGTGATGATTTTTGGTGGCTTCGGCACCATTTTATACTACTGTCGTCTATTTGAATTGTCTGCAGTAGATGAACACTTGAACACCTGTTTGCTCTTTATCTTGTTGTTTGTCCCAAATAATCACAATTTTGGTGTGTACCTATTTAAATGTGGCTTTGTATAGTATTGACTTTCGGATTAAAAAAAAAATTATTATATATTTAAAGACAAATAATAAAAAAATTAAGTCAATAACGAATGTTATAACTGCTGATAATTTTTGGAGGAAATGTATACAATTTCTGGGTTTAGCACATATTAAGCAAATTATTTCGCAAAAAAAAAAAAAACAATAGATACGGCTATCAGAACGGGAAGAGCAAACTATCCAATATTGATATTGTATTCAAGTGTTCATCTAATCAAGTCTAGAGTCGTTGCGGCCTTAAACTATCCGTGGCAGATATAACCAAAAGCCGGCAGTGCTAAAACACATCTTAGATAGATTTCAGTTTAGCTTTAGGAAGTATAGGCAAAAAATAAATAGGTACAAAATTAACATTTTCATCGCATTTGATAATTATTTTGACGCCTTATAGAATTTGTCCTGATGTCCGTTGTATAATGTCTATAGAGCTAAACAGTGCAAGACCGATAACCTAACGTTACACAATGGCTTAGGATAAGGAATTGTTTTCGCGAAGTTTAAAATATTGAATTCCAACACGGGCAGGGCAGGAATGTTAAAACATCCGTAACCATTTTTAAACATTTTTCAAAGTACATAGATACCATTCGCAAATGTCCGTTGTATTAGAATTGGCAACAGAAGTCCTTGAAATAAATATAGCACTAATCTTAAAAATTTATGTCTGTTTTTAGGTTTTAAATAAATTTGTGAATAGTAATTAATTGAGCCAGACCTCTCATTGCATCATTTTTAAATGACGCCCAAATAAGTCTATGATAATGACGTCGTCCACATTTTTCTTTGTGTTGCCTTCACATTCACAGCGTCTTCTCTTTAAGTCTAGTCTATCATTTATACAGTTTGAGAGCCAGTGAGAACACACAAATATTCAGTAATGACAGTTGAATTGGAGTTTCTAGAAGCATCATACATAGGCAGATTGCAATCAAAAGTTTTTTTTTAATAACACTGACAACTGGGGTGCTCCATATCCTATACTTTTACTAGCTCGAATTACCAACCCTAATTTTTACGAATAGAGTTCATACATTGCTGCTGCTTTTCCATAGAAAATATATGGGTTTCAATATATCCTAAGCTTTTGAATATTTATAGAGTCCTTCTGTGCGTCTACCATAGGCGCAAACATCATATGGCCCGGTACGACGACATAATTATAGAGACGGTTGTGATTGTGATTCCCTTAGACCCGTTGTAGGATGATAAATCGAATACAAAATATGATAGAACATATTAAAACTCTGCTACATGCAACGACGCAAGAATTTTAAATATCAAATATTGCCTGTCCTAGGCATTTTATATACTACTAGCTGTACCGCCCAGCTTTGGCCGTGCACAGGAATTGTATTGCTTAGGTCTTAGATAATATCTAATGTTCTTTCGTAAAATGCGAAAAATGAGAATAAATCTATTTTCTGGAATTTTCTTTCTGCCTAAACCTGAAATATACAGCAATACGAAAAAAACAAAAAAAGAATCATGAAAATCAAAGAAAATGTTTTTTGTATGCGAGGCGTCACCCCCGTTTGTCCAATTGTTTGTAATGCTGTATTTCCTTTCCTTTGTTTCCCTCTTCCTATGGAATCCAAACAACTACCCCAACCCTTCCCTGTTACGTCATGGATATATAATGCGCACCCTCTACATCGCCCTCCCTCTCCATGATCATGCTACTTGTTTGTAATGCTGTATTTCCTTTCCTTTGTTTCCCTCTTCCTATGGAATCCAAACAACTACAACCCTACCCTATTACGTCATATCAGAATGAAATTCATACTGCGTTGCGTGGCGATATCTATAATGGATGCAATGTATTGGATATTTAATGTGCACCCTCTGCATCGCCCTCCCTCTTCGTGATCTATAATACTACATTTCCTTTGCTTTATTTGTTTCCTCTTCCAACGGAATTCAAACAACTACCTACCCCAACCCTACACTGTTACCATACCATAATATCGAATGAAATTCTGAAATGAAACCTGTTTTTGTATTATACGTCTCTTCTCTTATGAAGATTAATAATATACGATACCTCATGCCATACTGCAGCACGCACGACTCACCCCATCCCCATTCCCCATCGGCCATCCTGCATCGGACATACGATCATAATATACATACCTACCTACATATACAACTGACCATAGCACTCACTGCGAAAACAAATCAACCCTTTTCGAATGTGTAGCATACGTATTGTTTTTGTTTGATCGCAAAAGTATAAACATCCATTTGTAGCAAGGTATATGTGTTGTGTATGTATGTATATATTTTCACTTCAGAAAATACATTTTGGCTAAAAACTATTCCTAAGGACGTGGCTATAAACGACATAGCCTATAGCAGTCTTACAGTCTTAAGGAACATTTAAAAAAAAGTTTCATTGAAATCTGTCCAGTAGTTTTCGAGTTTTTAGCTGACAAAGAAAAGTCCTACAGTTTTATTATATGTATAGATATAGATATGTATAGATAGATGTTACAATGATGCATGACATTATAAAGAACGATTCAAACGGTTTGAACTAGTTTTAGGTTGTCTGATTATTTCAGTAGGTAATGGGACGATTTTAGGGCCATAGTTAGAAAAATTAAATCGTAAGAAAAAAGTGTAGCATAAAATACGATTTTAAAAAGTCTCATAGCTGCATATGAGAAAATCGATATTTTACAGTCCTGCTGCAGAACTAATAAACTAAGTACTAAAAGTAAACAACGATGTCGTTCGATCATTCTTACCCAGTATTCCTGGGTCTTTGCCAGGATCTGACACAGTCCAGTACATAATGAATATTTATTTGGCCGATGATGGACTTTTCCGGTTATCTTAGACAGATTCTGATGTGATATCATTTTATGCTACGTTCTTTTCGAAGACGTCTGGTATGTAGTCTTACTAAACTAAACTCACCATCCTAAAATTGAATCATAAACTCCTTCTGGAGATTTATTGAATAAAAAAAAAAAACACCAGTGATATGCTACTCAAATTTTATTTTATAAACTTTCCACTTAACCTGCTACTAGTGCACGCACGGTTTTGCAGCTTCTCCAACAATCAAACCGGAACAGTTTGCAATGCCGACTTGCTTAAATGCTATAGGGAAATATTTAAAAATTAGCATCTGCGTTATAAATGACACACAATGGCATTCACTTACATTTATTATATTGGCAATTGAAGAGTTCCATCTTGTCACCGTTTGGGAAAAGTCTGCAATACAAACCATCAACCGTGTTAACTTGGCCACATACTTGTTGTGGTGCACACGGTTTTGCAACTTCTCCAACAATCAAACCGCCACAGTTTGCAATGCTCACTTCCTTAAATGCTATAGGGAAATATTTAAAAATTATTATCATCTGCGTTATAAATGACACCCAATGGCATTCACTTACATTTATTATATTGGCAATTGAAGAGTTCCATCTTGTCACCGTTTGGGAAAAGTCTGCAATACAAACCATCAACCGTGTTAACTTGGCCACATGTTTCGCCATTTGATTGTTGCGGTGCCCACATAATGACAACGAAAGCTGTAATGCGTTAATATTAAAAAATGAATTCCAATAAGTATACCTAATGTTAGATTTACTTACCGATAGCAATAAATGTGAAAGCAGACTTCATTTTGAGAAATTTTTTTTTTGTTGTCTAGAATTCCTAAAATTGAACTGAAATCTAGATCAGATGTCCTAGCAGTGATGATTTTTGGTGGCTTCGGCACCATTTTATACTACTGTCGTCTATTTGAATTGTCTGCAGTAGATGAACACTTGAACACCTGTTTGCTCTTTATCTTGTTGTTTGTCCCAAATAATCACAATTTTGGTGTGTACCTATTTAAATGTGGCTTTGTATAGTATTGACTTTCGGATTAAAAAAAAAATTATTATATATTTAAAGACAAATAATAAAAAAATTAAGTCAATAACGAATGTTATAACTGCTGATAATTTTTGGAGGATATGTATACAATTTCTGGGTTTAGCACATATTAAGCAAATTATTTCGCAAAAAAAAAAAATAAAAAAAAAAAAACAATAGATACGGCTATCAGAACGGGAAGAGCAAACTATCCAATATTTATTCAAGTGTTCATCTAATCAAGTCTAGAGTCGTTGCGGCCTTAAACTATCCGTGGCAGATATAACCAAAAGCCGGCAGTGCTAAAACACATCTTAGATAGATTTCAGTTTAGCTTTAGGAAGTATAGGCAAAAAATAAATAGGTACAAAATTAACATTTTCATCGCATTTGATAATTATTTTGACGCCTTATAGAATTTGTCCTGATGTCCGTTGTATAATGTCTATAGAGCTAAACAGTGCAAGACCGATAACCTAACGTTACACAATGGCTTAGGATAAGGAATTGTTTTCGCGAAGTTTAAAATATTGAATTCCAACACGGGCAGGGCAGGAATGTTAAAACATCCGTAACCATTTTTAAACATTTTTCAAAGTACATAGATACCATTCGCAAATGTCCGTTGTATTAGAATTGGCAACAGAAGTCCTTGAAATAAATATAGCACTAATCTTAAAAATTTATGTCTGTTTTTAGGTTTTAAATAAATTTGTGAATAGTAATTAATTGAGCCAGACCTCTCATTGCATCATTTTTAAATGACGCCCAAATAAGTCTATGATAATGACGTCGTCCACATTTTTCTTTGTGTTGCCTTCACATTCACAGCGTCTTCTCTTTAAGTCTAGTCTATCATTTATACAGTTTGAGAGCCAGTGAGAACACACAAATATTCAGTAATGACAGTTGAATTGGAGTTTCTAGAAGCATCATACATAGGCAGATTGCAATCAAAAGTTTTTTTTTAATAACACTGACAACTGGGGTGCTCCATATCCTATACTTTTACTAGCTCGAATTACCAACCCTAATTTTTACGAATAGAGTTCATACATTGCTGCTGCTTTTCCATAGAAAATATATGGGTTTCAATATATCCTAAGCTTTTGAATATTTATAGAGTCCTTCTGTGCGTCTACCATAGGCGCAAACATCATATGGCCCGGTACGACGACATAATTATAGAGACGGTTGTGATTGTGATTCCCTTAGACCCGTTGTAGGATGATAAATCGAATACAAAATATGATAGAACATATTAAAACTCTGCTACATGCAACGACGCAAGAATTTTAAATATCAAATATTGCCTGTCCTAGGCATTTTATATACTACTAGCTGTACCGCCCAGCTTTGGCCGTGCACAGGAATTGTATTGCTTAGGTCTTAGATAATATCTAATGTTCTTTCGTAAAATGCGAAAAATGAGAATAAATCTATTTTCTGGAATTTTCTTTCTGCCTAAACCTGAAATATACAGCAATACGAAAAAAACAAAAAAAGAATCATGAAAATCAAAGAAAATGTTTTTTGTATGCGAGGCGTCACCCCCGTTTGTCCAATTGTTTGTAATGCTGTATTTCCTTTCCTTTGTTTCCCTCTTCCTATGGAATCCAAACAACTACCCCAACCCTTCCCTGTTACGTCATGGATATATAATGCGCACCCTCTACATCGCCCTCCCTCTCCATGATCATGCTACTTGTTTGTAATGCTGTATTTCCTTTCCTTTGTTTCCCTCTTCCTATGGAATCCAAACAACTACAACCCTACCCTATTACGTCATATCAGAATGAAATTCATACTGCGTTGCGTGGCGATATCTATAATGGATGCAATGTATTGGATATTTAATGTGCACCCTCTGCATCGCCCTCCCTCTTCGTGATCTATAATACTACATTTCCTTTGCTTTATTTGTTTCCTCTTCCAACGGAATTCAAACAACTACCTACCCCAACCCTACACTGTTACCATACCATAATATCGAATGAAATTCTGAAATGAAACCTGTTTTTGTATTATACGTCTCTTCTCTTATGAAGATTAATAATATACGATACCTCATGCCATACTGCAGCACGCACGACTCACCCCATCCCCATTCCCCATCGGCCATCCTGCATCGGACATACGATCATAATATACATACCTACCTACATATACAACTGACCATAGCACTCACTGCGAAAACAAATCAACCCTTTTCGAATGTGTAGCATACGTATTGTTTTTGTTTGATCGCAAAAGTATAAACATCCATTTGTAGCAAGGTATATGTGTTGTGTATGTATGTATATATTTTCACTTCAGAAAATACATTTTGGCTAAAAACTATTCCTAAGGACGTGGCTATAAACGACATAGCCTATAGCAGTCTTACAGTCTTAAGGAACATTTAAAAAAAAGTTTCATTGAAATCTGTCCAGTAGTTTTCGAGTTTTTAGCTGACAAAGAAAAGTCCTACAGTTTTATTATATGTATAGATATAGATATGTATAGATAGATGTTACAATGATGCATGACATTATAAAGAACGATTCAAACGGTTTGAACTAGTTTTAGGTTGTCTGATTATTTCAGTAGGTAATGGGACGATTTTAGGGCCATAGTTAGAAAAATTAAATCGTAAGAAAAAAGTGTAGCATAAAATACGATTTTAAAAAGTCTCATAGCTGCATATGAGAAAATCGATATTTTACAGTCCTGCTGCAGAACTAATAAACTAAGTACTAAAAGTAAACAACGATGTCGTTCGATCATTCTTACCCAGTATTCCTGGGTCTTTGCCAGGATCTGACACAGTCCAGTACATAATGAATATTTATTTGGCCGATGATGGACTTTTCCGGTTATCTTAGACAGATTCTGATGTGATATCATTTTATGCTACGTTCTTTTCGAAGACGTCTGGTATGTAGTCTTACTAAACTAAACTCACCATCCTAAAATTGAATCATAAACTCCTTCTGGAGATTTATTGAATAAAAAAAAAAAAACACCAGTGATATGCTACTCAAATTTTATTTTATAAACTTTCCACTTAACCTGCTACTAGTGCACGCACGGTTTTGCAGCTTCTCCAACAATCAAACCGGAACAGTTTGCAATGCCGACTTGCTTAAATGCTATAGGGAAATATTTAAAAATTAGCATCTGCGTTATAAATGACACACAATGGCATTCACTTACATTTATTATATTGGCAATTGAAGAGTTCCATCTTGTCACCGTTTGGGAAAAGTCTGCAATACAAACCATCAACCGTGTTAACTTGGCCACATACTTGTTGTGGTGCACACGGTTTTGCAACTTCTCCAACAATCAAACCGCCACAGTTTGCAATGCTCACTTCCTTAAATGCTATAGGGAAATATTTAAAAATTATTATCATCTGCGTTATAAATGACACCCAATGGCATTCACTTACATTTATTATATTGGCAATTGAAGAGTTCCATCTTGTCACCGTTTGGGAAAAGTCTGCAATACAAACCATCAACCGTGTTAACTTGGCCACATGTTTCGCCATTTGATTGTTGCGGTGCCCACATAATGACAACGAAAGCTGTAATGCGTTAATATTAAAAAATGAATTCCAATAAGTATACCTAATGTTAGATTTACTTACCGATAGCAATAAATGTGAAAGCAGACTTCATTTTGAGAAATTTTTTTTTTGTTGTCTAGAATTCCTAAAATTGAACTGAAATCTAGATCAGATGTCCTAGCAGTGATGATTTTTGGTGGCTTCGGCACCATTTTATACTACTGTCGTCTATTTGAATTGTCTGCAGTAGATGAACACTTGAACACCTGTTTGCTCTTTATCTTGTTGTTTGTCCCAAATAATCACAATTTTGGTGTGTACCTATTTAAATGTGGCTTTGTATAGTATTGACTTTCGGATTAAAAAAAAAATTATTATATATTTAAAGACAAATAATAAAAAAATTAAGTCAATAACGAATGTTATAACTGCTGATAATTTTTGGAGGAAATGTATACAATTTCTGGGTTTAGCACATATTAAGCAAATTATTTCGCAAAAAAAAAAAACAATAGATACGGCTATCAGAACGGGAAGAGCAAACTATTCAATATTGATATTGTATTCAAGTGTTCATCTAATCAAGTCTAGAGTCGTTGCGGCCTTAAACTATCCGTGGCAGATATAACCAAAAGCCGGCAGTGCTAAAACACATCTCAGATAGATTTCAGTTTAGCCTTTGGAAGTATAGGCAAAAAATATACATATACAAAATTAACACTTTTATCGCAATTGTTGTAATGGGTTGTTAACTCAAGCCTAATATTGGGGGGGGAATCAAAATTTGATAATTATTTTGATGCCTTATAGGATTTGTCATGATGTCCGTGGTATCACAGTATATAAAACTAAACAGCACAAGACCGATAACTGGTTGATCTATGCTACAAATCTTGTTCAAATTGCAGACATTCTTACCTTTGCAACCAATTGCATCAGGAATATAAGTAAGTGTGGGTCATTGGATAACTTTGGCGGTATATAGGTTTTTACATTTATACTGGCAAACATCGCTATGTATAATAATGACCGTTCAGTTGCTTTGTTTGCAGCTGGCAGGAAGAGAAAAGTGGTAGTTATAGTTTGAGGTTGGGATCTAAAGTGACACTCACATACTCCACCAATGTATGGCTAAGGGATTGGCTGCAAAATGATCTCAGCTGGCAAATAGGCCAGTGATATGCATAATAGATTGTATATTTTAGAGGTACTTTAATTTAAGTACTTTAGGTACTTTAATAAAACATTTTAAGTGAATTCAACTTAAATAAAAATGCGTTTTGCTTCAATATGTTGGCTGGGGCTCATCAGTTGATGTCCACCATAATATCTAGATGAACTGTTTGCTGTAAGTATTCAAAGCACAAAAACTAAATGCAATCCGGTGACTATATCTACCGACTTTCTCAAAATGGAACTGATACAATTTCCTCGAAGATCTATAGTTAAAGACAAAGTTCTTTAAAAGTAACAAATGCGCCGGTTACTTGGAAAGAAGAGGCGGCTTCCGGCTGTCAATTATGGTACCTACCCATGGGAGAATTGTTTAATATTTCCCCCATTAGATAGTGAACCTGCAATTAGCCAACTGAACAAAATACTATAACCAAAAGCTAGACTAAGAAATGCATAAGCGAAGGTCGTACTAAATCCAAAACCTGTGTACATACATTCAGCAAAGACGAATCAAAGTTCTTAATGGTTATTAACGGACTTAGAGACTTACGACGCACGATTCTCTTCTCCGAAGATGGGATTTTGATTTTGGTAAATACTTTAGAATAGCCTTATTTCATGAAACCTGAAGAAGGACATAGAGGACAGTGGCCCAGGGCTAATTTGCTAGGTAGAAGACTAAAGTAGGTACCTACATATTTACCAAAATCAAAATCTCTTCTCCGAAAATTCGGAAGGATTCGTCGTAAGTCTTTAATTAATTAAGAGTTCTCTTTGTACATTTCAAGTAAGGTTTTTGATTTTTTACGACCTGAGCTTATGAATTTTTTTAGTATAGCTTTTGAATATGTATTGGATTTGTTCCAGTATTTAGCAAAGTTTTTGTCTTCCGTTTTGTGGTTTCCGTGTGTGTAATTGGTAGCCTAGTCCTCAACGCTCAGTTGGTAGTCACTGGATCAACTGGCATCGAAAGGCAGGTTCAGGTTCGCTTACTGACAGGTGAACACAATAAAATGTTCTCCCATGGCTAAAGGTACAAGTGAGCAGGAGGAAGGCGATTTTAAGGCCTTATCGCCTTATCGATAGCAGCACGCAACGCACGACGTAAAGTCGAAACTGCGAAGCGGAAAGTTGACCAGTTCAGCGGATTTGATGTCAAGGCTTTAAGTGCCTGGGATAGAACCCAACTAGAGCGGGCGAAGGGAACGTTGACAGCGGAGGCCGCCAGAAAATCGGTAGCCGAAGCGGGCAACATAGCCAGGGCAACCAGTCAGGCGTCCACTAGTGGACAGAGACCAGGAAATAGTCAGGGAACAGGTAAGGAGTTGGCCGTTACTGCGGAAGTCAGGGAGAAGTTCCAGAGCAAAAGGAGCAGATCTGATGACGTCGTCGAACCGAGCGCAGAAAAAAAGGTGAAGGCTGGTACTTCGCCTGCTGCGCACCCGGTCTTCGACCCAAAGGACGAGCTCCTTGTTGCCATCGTCAACGAGCAGGAACCGAGCGGTCGCCTGACCATGGAACAGTGGATATCTGTCGAGGAGAAGTTTCAGGATGCTCTGTGGAAGAAGATGTCCTCCACAGAGGATTGTGATCTTCAATTCGATGGCGCTGGGTGGAAAAGCGGTCGCAAGGTTGTTGCTTGTGGGAACAACGCCTCTGTTAGCTTCCTCAGGGAGTTTGTGTCGGGAATAGGTGAAGTGTGGAGCGGGGCTCAACTCAAGTGCGTGTCTGTGGTGGATTTGGCAAGGTACAATCCGCCCAAAGCTTGGGTCTGGGTTCCGCTTCCCTATACTTACCCCGAAAAACTTCTCGGTCTCCTCCACATGCAGAATAGGGAGTTGCAGGCCAACACATGGAAAGTGTTGAAGACAGGGCCCAGACGGCAATTCGGCCAGCACTTCTTGCTGAGCCTCAATAGGGAATCGCTGCCGTTCCTAGAGAGAACGAAGGGGATGGTAAGGCACAGCATGGGGAAGGTCATGGTTAGGCTCATGACCAAGGGGGCAGAAGCTGATGAACCCAATGTGGATGGAAGTGATGCCGATAAACTTGCATCACAGTAGGACTGCGACGGCGTGCTTGGTTGAGTACATAACCAAGCACGACGTTTCAGTCATACTAATACAAGAGCCCTGGATCAGTAGTAAAAACCGCATCCAAGGGCTCAACATCAGGGAATACACGCCTTACTTCAAGGCAAACGAAGGTAAAATCAGGGCTTGCATTCTTATAAAGAACACTATAAGGGCTTTTCTTTTGAATAATTTCAGTGATGGAGACCTCACAGCTGTTTCCTGTGAAAGAGAAGGGAAGAAACCGATTTGCATGGTATCGGCCTATCTCCCTTATGAGTCAACGGAAGTCCCGTCCGTGGACAACCTATGTTCAACTTTGATTAAAGCCTATGAAAAAGTTTGTCCACTCAGAAAAACGGCTAAGAGGTCTCAACCTCAATGGTGGAACAAGGAGTTAAGCTCCAAAAGAAAACAGGTTAGAAACTTTTACAACAGAGCTAAAGTGGTAGGGGATGATATTACTTGGGATGAATACGTAGAGAGCAAGAGAGAGTTTAAGTACTTGATCAGGCGATCTAAACGGAAATCCTGGAAGCTTTTCTGCGAATCGATTGCAGACACCAGTGAAGCCTCCAGACTTCGCAAAATTATTGCTAAAGATGCGGTAGTCCCCAGCTTCATTAGGAAATCTAATGGTGCGTGGGCTGAAAGCAGTGAGGAAGTTTTAGAAGCCCTAGTTGAAGCTCACTTTCCAGGAAGTAGCACTCCAACGGCTTCGAACCCGAATGGGTATTATGAGTACGCTGACGTGCAAATCGAAGCGGAATTAGAACACCTTTTCACTTGGAAAAAAGTGCGTTGGGCTATAATGTCCTTCTCTCAATACAAAGCACCGGGCCCTGATGGCATTCTGCCAGCTATGCTGCAAAAGGCCCCGGCTATGGTTACAAGTAGAATCAGGGAAATATTTGTACATTGCCTTAAATTTGGCTACATACCCTCGGCATGGAGAGAGGTACGAGTGGTTTTCATACCCAAAGCAGGTAAACCAAGTCATACCTCGGCGAAAGTCTATAGACCCATCAGTCTCTCGTCATTTCTCCTTCAGACACTCGAAAGGCTTCTCGACATCCATATAAGAAGCAAGTGTTGCAATGGAAATCTATGCAATGCTCAGCACGCATATCTAAAAGGTAAATCGGTAGAAACAGCTCTACATGAAGTGGTAGGTAAAATAGAACACAGTCTACACCACAAGGAATTTGCGTTAGCTGCCTTCTTGGACATAGAGGGGGCTTTCAATAACGTTAGGGCAGAGGCAATCAAACGCGCTCTGGAAAGGATAAATGTAGATCATAGCATCACCAATTGGCTTTGCATGATGCTTGTCACTAGAAATATCAATTCCACTCTCGGACACAGTTCAATAAGAAAATCGGTTACTAGAGGCACTCCCCAGGGAGGGGTTATTTCTCCCCTCCTCTGGGTTCTTGTCATAGACGATATACTTAAAGAACTCAGCAACACAGGGTTTAGCGTAACCGCTTACGCGGATGATGTGGCGATTCTAGTTCGGGGTAAATTCTTGAACACATTGAGTGAAACCATGGAATCAGCCCTCAACAAGCTCAGAAAGTGGGCTGAAGGGTGTGGACTTCGTGTCAACCCGGAAAAGACAGAACTAGTACTTTTTAGTACAAAATACAAGATACCTCCCTTCAAACTACCCAGGATTGGTGGAGTGGAGCTCTCCCTTTCGGAGAGCGCAAGATATCTTGGTACGGTCCTGGATAAAAAACTGAATTGGAAAATTAATGTTCAGGAAAGAGTCCGAAAGGCTCATAATGCTCTCTTCGTCTGTAAGAGAACAGCAGGAAAAAAGTGGGGATTGAGTCCTACAATGATGCATTGGCTATACATCATGCTGGTTAGACCCATCCTTACCTATGGGGCTCTTGTTTGGTGGAAAGCCACAAATAAGTTATATATACGGGATATGTTGGCCAAGGTACAAAGAACAGCCTGCACTGCCATAACTGGTGCTTTACGCACCACACCTACAGCTGCACTTGAGGCGTTTATGTATCTTTTACCTTTGGACCTACAAATAAAACTTCAAGCAGGTAATACTGCGCTTCGGCTAACCAACGCAGGGTTTTTCAAAACCAGACAGGTAGGACAAAGCTCCATACTAATGGAATCCTTCTCCAACATCCCCGATAAAACGGATGAAAGTTTGGGTGAACTCGACTTCGAAACACCGTACGAAGTACAATATCCAGATAGGGAGGACTGGCAAAAGAATAAGGTTTCGAACGATAACGAAATTTCGATTTATACGGATGGTTCCAAAACTAAGGAGGGTACAGGGTCAGGTATATACTCTAGGGATATAGACCTACACGTGTCTTTAAGACTTCCGGATACATGCAGTGTGTTCCAGGCAGAAATTCTGGCCGTGCTCAAAGCGGCGTATCTACTTCATATGGGATCAATATCCAACAAGAATATCGCTATCTACATTGATAGTCAGGCTGCGCTAAAGGCGCTAGAGTCCTTCATCATCAAATCTGAACTAGTCAGGAGCTGCCGCACAATGCTCAGAGCATTATGCGCACAGAACCGAGTCAGATTGTGTTGGGTGCCCGGACACTGCGATATTGAGGGCAACGAAAGGGCTGATGTTCTGGCCAAAACCGGAGCAGAGCTTCCACCTAATGAAACAATTGAGGGTATAAGACCACCAATAGCCGTGGCCAAGAGAATTATTCTCGAGAATATTAAAAATAGGGCAGATCAGAGATGGGCGGATATAGTAGGGCACAGGGTCTCAAAGGCTCTGTGGCCTAAGCTAGATCGGAAAAAATCGGCTGAACTACTTAAGCTTAGTAGACCGAGGCTACGGATGGCAGTAGGTGTGCTCTCCGGGCACTGTCTTCTAAGGAAGCACGCTAAGAGAATGGGTCTAACAGATACGGACATATGCAGGTATTGCGAAGACTTACATATCGCAGAGGATATAACTCATCTCCTCTGTGAATGTCAAGCTATTGCACGGTACAGGAGGAAATACCTTGGCAGGTACTTCTTTGATAACTTGGAGGAGGTTGGCCTCGGAAACAAAATTGCAACAATTTTCAGATTCTGTAGGGAAATTAATTGTTTGGGCGAAGTGGTTTAGGTTTTCTGACCGTTAAGGTTCCCCAGGGATGGCGATGGGTCCAATATGGTGCCTAGTCCTATGTGATGAACTCACACCCTATTCAACCTAACCTAACCTAAGGCCTTATCGAGGTCCTATGTGAGGTCCGGCTTTAATAGCGATTTAAGAGTCTATATTTGGTATACCATCCAGTACCAGAACATTTCCTTCACATACCTTATCCCATGCTTTGAATAATTATTCGCATATTATCACGTTATGGGTGCAATCTTGAGAACAATATGAAGATATGTAATTAGCTGTACTTACCCGCCCGGGTTTGCATAGGAATTGTATTGCTTCGGTTTTAGATAACAACGTTCTTTGGTAAATTAGAATAATTCGAATTTATTTCCGCCTAAACCTGAAGCAATGCGAGGAAAACAAAAAAAAAAGTCATCGAGTTTCACCCCACAGAAGATGTTTTTTGTATGGGAAGTGCCACGCCGCTTTGTCCAATTTTTACCAATCTTCAAAGGTGCACTCCTGGGCCAATACCTAAGATTATTATACCCGGTACCACACTGTGGTGAGGGTATATTCACTTTGTCATTCCATTATTGTAACGCCCATAAGGAGGCGTTTTAGGTATGACAAACTATATATATTATTGATCAGCATCACTTTCTTAGTCGATCTAGCGATGTCCGTCTGTCTGTCCGTCTGTCTGTCCGCACGATTACGGCCGTAATTTAAGAGCTATCGACTTGAAATTTGGTACGTAAGCTTTTATCCACCAAACTGAGGCTAAGTTCGAAGATGAGCAAGATCGGATGAAAACTACTACTACCTCCCTTACAAAAATATTAGATTTATATAGCTTTTTATGTTAAAAATTAAATTTAAATAGCTACAGTAAAGATAGCAAGTTTAAACTTTGCACATATTGTTTTAATAATATTGAAAAAATGTTGACAAAAAATGAGCTTGGTCGAATAAAAAGTGCCCATACCTCCCATACAAATATATAATTTTTTAATACTAAAATATTTTTTTTATTTTACAATAATATAGTACCGGGTATTTGAGCTTCGGCATAGTCGAAGATAATTCTTACTGGTTTTTGTTTATTCAGAAGTATTTTTCTTTTTTTCTACGTTAGTCCACTACCTGTTGCATCGTTTGCCTTCGAGCAGTATCGTTCATCACTATCAATGTCAAAGTTGCACAAATCCTTACTGACCTCTATGAAATCTGTAAAAAAACATTTTTAGCTTCAAACTACACACTCAACACTATCCATTGTTATCCACCTTTTCCACTTCCACAATTTGCATTCTCCATAGTACATCGATTCTTGAACCACTTGCACTTGCTTATCGTGAGCATAGTTGTAGTCTGTCCACAGATTGGTTCATTTTCATTGGGGCAGGTCTTTTCAATGCAACATGGTTCGATACCACCAAGAGTTAAGCCCTTGCAATAGTTTAAGTCAACTTCTTCAAAATCTGTTAGAAAATTAACCTGTTACCAATAATTTGTAAAAATATTTATCATCAGATTTCCTTATACCTTTTTGCGAGAACTGGAAACAATTAAATTGGGATCTCTCACAGTCACTGTCTGAATGCCAGCAATGAGTTCCATTTGAACTGCAAACGGGTGTTTCTCCATCACAAAAAAATAAATTTAGGCATTCCACTATAGCATTTGCAGAGGCGATTTGTGTCAAAACTCCGACGAAAATTAAAATTAAAAGAACTGAACTTGCAGCCGTCATTTTTGATAATGAACATGGAGTAGGTACTCTAGTGATAATGACTCCATTACTTGTTTATCACTCTTATATGAGGCTTAATGTAGATCAAGCAAATATTTTGTTTTGGATATTACACTAGAGCCCATCATAAAGAAATGCTGCGAACAACATTAGTGCCAGAAGAGTGCAAATGGGGAAGATTCTTCCTAATGAGGAGCAAGGCCTAGGCCTATACAGAAACCTAGATATTCGGAGATGAAATGGTAATCGTTGGAAATTGAATCCATTTTTAGGAAACTAATATCCGAGCATTAGAGTATAGCACTTTAGGCGGTAATTATTTGTAAGCACAGCAAATAAGATGGTTTTCTATTTTTATTTTACTTACCAGAGTCATTAGATATTATGATTCATTTGTTTTATGACTGGTTAGATACATTCCATTTGTCCCAAAAATAAAAACTCACACAAACGAATGGTTGTGGGAAGCTAGGCCTAGGTGTGCAACAAAGTGCAAAGATTGCCGTGCGTAGGTAGGTACATGCCCAACTGCAGCCATGGAGGTATACTCTTCGAGCTAACTCGTCTACACCTCATGGTTGAGGATACGGCAGAAAAAACTATCCTGATGATGGCAAAATAAAGAATCGGAAGGGAGAAATGCAATGGTTCGAAAGAGTACGTTGTACTACTCGTAAAACTTTCTCTTCTAGTTATACCCAGGATTATACAGGAGATTGAATTTTGAGAAAAACTTCATAACGAAGCTCAGCAATAAGAAAAATTGGAGCAATGAATCCACGGATCTATGGACTGAGCAACCACACTGTAAAATGGTATACAGATGGATCGAGAACGGACGAAGGAACTGGTGCAGGAGTGTTAAGGCCAGGAACTAAGGACTACGAATCCATGGCTAAATGTACCAGTACCAGCATCTTCCAAGCTGCAATATGCGCTAAAGATAGGTGCGCTTGCGTTCTGATCATTCTCAAGAAAAACTACAGAAACTGTGATATAGCAGTGATGTCAGATATGTAGTCAAGCCGTTATCAAGGCACTTGGTGCCTATATCATAAAATCCAAGCTTGTGTCTGCACAAGCTTATTGAGTTAGGTAAGAACAACAGAGTAACCATCTGCTGGGTGCCTGGTCATGCAGGCATCATGGGGAACGAGATTGCGGACTCTCTGGCAAGACAGCGAGCAGCGGAGCCCTTCATAGGACCTGAACCGATCTGCGGTATAGGAGAACGAGAAGAGTTCAGGAGGATTGAAAAAGAAAACAAAACGTATCTTTTAAAAACCTTCAGGGCCTGAGGCAAGCTAAGAAACTTCTAGCGAACTATAACCTAAAATGATTCAAGGCATGTATTGGTCTAAGCAAAGACAACCTAAGAATCACAGGTCTTCTAACGGAACACTGTAGACTGAGGGAACATCTGAGGAAAATATGGGTTTATCATACGAAGGTCTCTGCAGATTCTGCGGTGAGAACGCAGAAACCCCAGATCACATTCTGAAATCCTGTGGGGCACTGACGCTCAGGAGGCAGAATAAGGATATACAATCAATAGATCCGCTACTCATTCTCAGACTCATAAAAGAACTGGATGAAGTGCTCTAAAGTTGATATTCTTGCCAAATCACGGTTTTTAACAGAACTGTAATGCGTTGGGGCTCTGGAACAGGGCATGAACCTTTTCAAGGTATAATCAGAGGGGACAATAGACCACAAGGTCGCAATGCACTAAACCCTCTCCGTTATTATTATTATTAGGCCTAGGGTGTCTACACGCCTGTTACGCCAACAATTTTTTACCTATAGATCCAACACAAAGTACCATTCTAATTGTTACTGGATATGGCTAACCATTTGAAAAACGTAGTAGATAACTACGTTTAAAATAACTATGTATTGACTTTGTATTCTCAGATTGAGAGAGATCAAAATAATATCCTTTCGTACGCTAAAACAAAATTACTGCAAATAGATATTGGATGAAACGAGCGCTCACGTCAATTTTCGCCATAGACTATGCTGTATTAAATAAAAATCTATCTGCTTTTGTTGGCTCAAAAAATAAGTTGCATACTTTTAGGTCCATTATGCCATACAGTTTGGGAGGTGCTATTAATTCTTAAGGAATGTGCTTACACTGGTCACAGAAGGTTATTTAATTTTAAATTTTTTTTAATTGGAACATTCGAAAAGATTTTTTATTTTCCTTTTATTCGTTTCTTTTATTTAGAATACTGAACCTGCGGCCTGCTATCCTAACCTAAAGCAGAGAATCTTTCAAGAGGATCCGCCCCACCTCCTTGGCGCAATCACTCAGATACAATAAAAGTGTCGCCTTTATTAACGTCTGTAGTCTATACGCTTCTCCACCATAGAGTAGGACTGGTACTCGACTCGTATGATGACTGATACTTACTTAGGTGGCTTTACAGTCCGGGGTAGACCTGAGTCTCAACCTATACGCCTCCCCAGTAGTTAGCTGCGTTTTTGGCTAAACTGTCTCCAGTTGCGTACAACAATTTCTATAAATATATATGCTGAGCGTTGGTTTGCATTTGCTCTACATAATACAGTAGAAATCGGTTATAACAATACCTGATATAGCGATGAACCGGATATAACGATATATTTTCAAAGTCCCGGCAAAACTCCGTTTAATTCAAAGTAATTTGCAATCGGTTACAACGATGTCGGATATAACGATGAAATCGGTAATAGCGATGAAAATGTACCATATTTAAGCCTAAAAACTGTTTTTAGCGATAATAAAAACTGATTTTACAGTCTACGGATTGTTATTTTCATTGTTTCTAAAGCCGTGTATAAATTGCGCTAAATAATTATCCTCTTATAGTTTTCTGACACTATCGTGGTGAAAAAAACAATTTTGAGCTGTCAAAAAATGATCCTGATCGGGGAGCAAGATAATAAATTATCCTATATGCTAAATTTTTATAAGTTTGCTACTTGAGTTTTGCTAGAATGTTGGAGAGAAAATAAAATGCCGAGGATAAATTTAGAGCAATTGATGGTATCTAAATTTCCAGAGATCGCAGTCACCGGTCCTTGGATATTCTCACAGGTCTACAGCGTTAAAGTTAATTGAATTTTTGATTTACATACTTATATGGTATCTAAAGAGCTTAGTAAATGTTGATTTTTGACTTGTTGCTAAAGTATAGTACGTTACGGTATATGGCCGCTTCAAATTAAAATCCAAATATTGCACAACTCTCTTAGAAAAATATTTTACACAACCAAATGTGCAAAAGAATAACAAATTTGTGATTTTGTTCCTCGAGACTTTTCTTAAATTTATAGCACTTTTTTTTCGATAAAGTACATAATTCTTTTGTATTTTTTTATTGTACCGGATATAACGATGGACCGGTTATAACGATGAAAATCTAAGGTCCCTTCAACATCGTTATAAACGATTTCTACTGTATAATGCTCAATTTAGACGATTAATTCGCTTTTTTCTTACCAGGTTTCCTGTCGCCATGTCAATGTCGCTGTACAGCTCCGTCGATAAATCTCTTTCTCCTTCGGATATGATGAGTATGTACCTGGTATAAAATCTCCTTGTAGTTCTTGGCAATTCCTTACTACACTCAATTGACTCCCTATGCACAAGTACCTAAGCCGTGCGTCGTGCGAATAACTATACCCTCACAATTTACTTGACCAAGAAGCAGTAAAGAAATTCTACATAAGACTCTCATCATTCCAGTATTGCTGAATATAGATAAAAATGTTCTTGATCATTCCGAACGCACAATTGTTCGACTGATTTTCGGGCCCTTTAGCGATATTTTTTTTTAGAAAAGTATGAATCAGTCTGAACAGATGGCTAAAATTGGGTTTTTAAGATATCGCCAGATTTTTGAAATACAGTGAACGTCAAAAGTGAGTGAACACCGATAATCCTTTAAGTTTTCTGTATTGTATTAAAACATGTGAGCAATATCTGTAAAAAGTTCGACAACAAAATAACAGTGGCAAACATGTATTTATAGATACATACAACAAAAATTGTTGTTGACACACTTTTGACACACTTTTAACTGCATGTACAAACTTTTCAGAAGTCTACTAGGTACTCCCTATTACTGACTTTACCTTAGATATGCATTTTGGTCAAAATTGTTGGAGCCGTTTTTGGTAAGCTTTAAAAATAATAAATAATTTAAGAAAATGGTTGGTTAAACCATTTTTATGCATCACAAAAATGTGACTGTAAGTTACCTAACACCATATACAATGTTTAAAACAGATACGTTAAATTTGTTGTCCTTCGGCGACTAACATGTAACATCACACGAACAGGCAGGAAGAATTAACTGGCACCTTGATACACTGTTTGTATTACGTACTTCAACCAACACGCCTCTCCAGTTAGCACGATCTTTGGCTAACCGCCTCCAGTTGCGCACTCCAAGTTGGTTGAGGTCCACTTCCACTTGTGCGCGCCACCTAAGGCGAGGTCTTCATCTACTGCGTTGTCCCTCCGGGTTGGAATCGAAGACTCTTCGGGCCGGAGCGTTGGTGTCCATTCGCTCTACATGTCCTAGCCATCTTAGTCGACTGATATGTACTTTTCTGACCAGGTCGATGTCGCTGTACAGCTCGTAGAGTTCGCTGTTAAATCTCCTCCTCCAGAGCCCGTCAATGCAAACGGGACCGAAAATCACTCGAAGAATTTTGCGTTCGAAACGACCAAGGAGATCTTCATCCGCCTTTGATAACTAACGTCCATGATTCTGCGCCATAAGGCAGGACTGGGATGATGAGGGTCTTATAAAGTCTCCTTGGTGTTTCTCGACAAGGCCTTACTAATCAATTGCCTTCTTAGGCCAAAGTAACAGCGGTTGGCAAGTGTAATTCTTCGCTTGATTTCTGAAGTGATGTCATTTTCAGAGTTAATAGCGGAGCCGAGGTAGACAAAGTCCCGAACTACCTGAAAGTTATAGCTGTCTATGGTGACGTTCTGTCCGATTCGTCGATGTTGTGTGTCGCTTCTTGTTGACAGCATATATTTTGTTTTGCCCTCATTCACCACTAAACCCATTTTTGCCGCTTCTGTGCTAATAGCTACTTGCAAACGCACCAGTGACAGCTCGCTGTGTTCTGCCAATGATGTCGATGTCGTCAGCGTCAGTAGTTGCACAGACTTTTGGAAAATTGTGCCACTGGTGTTGGCTTGCGAGTTTCGCACAATTTTCTCAAGAATGATGTTGAAAAAGTCACATGACAGCTAAATCCTTTTTTGACATCAAAGGTCTCGGTGAGATTGTTTCCGACCTTTACGGAGCAGCGAGCGTTCTCCATCGTCATTCTGCACAATCTGACAAGTTTTGCAGGGATGCCAAAACTAGACATGACTCCGTATAGCTCGTCTCTATAAATGCTGTCATATGCGGCTTTAAAATCGATAAATAGATGGTGAGTATCGATTTGGACTTCTTGGGTTTTCTCCAGGATCTGCCGTAGTGTGAATATTTGGTCGGTTGTGGACTTACCGGGCCTGAAACCGCACTGATAGGGTCCAATCAGTTCGTTGACAAATGGTTTCAGGCGTTCACACAGTACGGCAGACAGGATCTTGTAAGCGATGTTAAGGAGACTGATGCCTCTATAGTTGGCGCAGTTTAGAGGGTCTCCATTCTTATGGATCGGGCAAACAATGCTGAGGCTCCATTCATCAGGCATACTTTCCTCTGACCAAATTTTAGAAACGAGTTGGTGTATGCTTTCTACCAAGTCATCTCCCGCTGCCTTAAAAAGCTCGGCCGATAAACCGTCCTGTTTGTATTGTTCGTAATAATACGGCCAGACGTCCTGTCCAGAATATGATTTGTCACTAACAAAGGCCTGAAACGATCTGTGCGAAACCAGTTTGAAATACCCTTATATCGATCTTTCAAACAATAATATAACTTGGTTACCATTTTATTATTATTTGTATGTAATATCAGTTATAAAACACAATTTTAAATAATGTTTCCTTGTAACTTCTCTTTAGTGAAGTACCTACCCTTATAAATTCCACGCCACTTAAACTACAATCATGTAAACACAACTCAGAAATTCCCCTATAGAAATAAAAGCCTTCTCGCGCATAAAACTCATAATGCAGTACTTATTCGTTCTCATTACCCACTTTCTGACACATGTTTTCAGTTTTATACTGCCACCTTCTCCAAACCGTGACTGACGTTTGAGCTAACTTTTGCTGACAAATGAAATTTTTATTACGCGATTTGTCCGAAAGTTATCCCGGACATTTATATCATTTATGCTAGCGCTCTCCTCGACGAATTTCATGATAATGAAAAACTCTGAAATAGACAAATGGAAAACAATAATAATAATAAAAAAACAAGAAAAAAAAACGCTTCAAGCAGAATCCCGGAAATCATCGCACATCAGGCATAGAGAGCTTACACAAAAACGAATACAATCAGCACAAGGAACATGACTCGCTGAATAAAATATGAAACTGTACAATCAGGACCGAAAACTCAGAAAGGAAAAACATATTTTCTGCGAAGTTAAATTTGCTTACGTCTCTTTTTCAGGGCAGGTCTTTCGTCCTTCCGGGCAACCTTTTTGTACTTTAATATCTATTACGGTCCGAGAATGAGAAATTCCATTCTTGTGTGCATGTCGTCCTTATTGCCACTTGTTAGGGGATAAACAGAAACGGCCCTCGTCAGTGCAAGCAATTGTGCTTCTTAGCGCAATTTCTCACTCCACAGGATGGGCGAAGAACGGTTGGCTTTTGTCAGACATTTTTTTTTTTAAATGATTGACAAACGTTATTTTCGCTTGCTCTTTTTGTTCTTTTGCAAATTTGGCAATTTTTTTTTATACAATTGTATTCCTACTGAAAAACAGTTGAACAAGAAAGCAATAAAATTGTTTCCTGATGCCGATCCTTTGAACTAGGTACCTATATGCAGGGCGCTGCAGTTAATCTCGCAGATTTATTATTTGCATATTTTTCAACGTTCTCTTCTTATTGTCAGCAACCCTTTGTCGATTTAAACGTTCGACTCTAATTTATCAGAAAAAGAACAGAGGTGGGCGAATGTGTTCTCGTTTGCTTTCGGAATATATTGGAAAAGTTGTGTAAACTTGCCAGTCAGTGGATTTAAGTTTTCCTTTTCCTGATTTTCACTTACAAGGGAATTTTCACCGGTTTCCGGATACCAGTAGTCATGTATTTCCGTTTTCTCCGACTGTGGATGATGACAACGTGCATGAGCATGATGCTAATGAGATTTTAATGAAACTTGGCTCGTGCAACATTTGGCGGTAAAGATGATTGTGCAACATGATGTCGGATTTGGTGAAAGTTCCAAGGATGTTAGAGCTGAAGCGATTATTAAGTTCTTGGATAGTTTTGCATTTTTTTTTATTTGTGCAAATTTTGCAAGTTTACTTTTATTAGTTGTGGCTTCTTGAAAGTGAAAAAAAGGAAAGGTTAAGCGTAATTCAATTAGTAAATATGCGCCTTTGCTAATTTTAGAAAAAAAAAACGGAAGACTACAGTTCCTGGAACTTAATCTACATTCAATTAAAAATTTTTATTTTTGGATAGCGTTTATTTAAATATGTCACATGTTATAAATATTGATGGGTTATACTGTTTGTTAAATTCTTATACTCGAATGACAATTGGAGTAACTGAAGGAGTTGAGGAACCATAATTCAAGCCATTTATACCATTCAAGGAGTTTAGAACCGATACAGTTGGTGATGAGACAGTGTTTGTGGATGTTGCTGGTCGGCAGTTTCCGCTGTTGCCAACTGTGATATCACGACAGCGAGACAGTGCAACATATGTAAATGCTAAAAGGAAAATATTGTTCAAAGTGAATATGGCCACATGTTAAAAGGTGCATCACTTACATTTGTTTTTCACGCAATTGAAGAGCTTCCGGTTGCAGTCATTTGAGAAGCGTCTGCAAGTAGTTTTTTTTATATTATTTGTATATGTTGTTGAAATGCCGCAAACATTAGTGTTGCTGTTTGTATTGCAGTTTACGGGGCAAACCGTGACCGCCATGGACTCACTTATTGCGATGATGACGATAAGAGCTGTGAGGTGTAAGCAAGTATTAATAAATTGAATCCTGCAATGTCTAAATATACTCACAAATAGTTATAGATCCGATAAACGATTTCATTTTTTGAATGGAATTTTCAAGATTTAATTGAAAGCTAGAAGAGATGTGTCTAAGCACTGATAGCAGTACGGTATTCTGTGGTACCGTTTTATACTAATCACGCTTATGTTTGTATAGTTGTGGGTAAACACTCGAATCTATTTGCCATGTGGTAGTGTTTGCACAACCCATTGTGATGGAAGTATTGTTTAGCTTATCCCAAATTAATTGCTTCAAATTCGATGTGACCTTAACATAGTTTTGCATAGGGGAAGTGGATTATTTATTCACATGCGACAACAGATTTTGTATTTGTTTTCAAAATTGGCTGAAGAGCTTATTAGTTGATGTTGTAGCTTTATAAATTTGAAGTGTTTATTGTTCTAAGTTGTGACCTAATGTGGGTGAAGGGGGCATCATGTGCAATTTTCACCCAGAAGCCATTTAGCCAAATTGGGATTACCCTTTAATGGTGTACTTGTTAGGGCATGCTATTAAAAAAAAACCATAAGGATCTCTAGATGAATCTTTTAAAATGTGGTTGAGGTATCATTACTAAATCGTTCATGCCGTCAAAGAACCATGCTTCCATTCGAGTCAAGGGGCTATCTTGAAGGAAGTTCCACCGATTATGTTTCCTCTTCATAACTGAAGCTTCTACAGAAGTCGTTTGCATAGATGTCTAGTCTTTTGGCCATGTTTCCAATGATGCAGTGTCTGGTTATAACCCCGACGTGCACTGGGATTTAGATTCTATGAATAGATATTAGGATCTGCGATCTTTTAGTTTTAATTGAGGGTCAAAAGCTGCGTGTCAGATTTAGTGTGACATTATGAATGAAGCTTCTAGTTATGTTAAATAAGTATGCCTAATTCAGAGCCGCATGGCCAGCTTGTCTGCTGTCTCGTTCCATTCCACACCAACTATATGTCCACGAACCCCAGCAAAGCGGTACTGTGTGATGGTGTATGTATATGCTCTCAAAATGACCAGATAGGATTTCATCGCTTTAAGTGCTGATTCACTGGTAGTTCACTTGCTAAAACGATTTGAGCCGCTTTCTTAACCGCCTAGAAAATGCTGCAGTAGTCTGACAGTTGGTATGACTAGCTGATACGTATTTCTTCTGAGAAGACTTCATATTTAAGCCATATGTGAAGACTTGTACTTTATGAAAGGACTGGGGGAGAGTCACTCCTGTCTGCCCGGTACGCAGACTGTGGCCCTTATTGTGATTGTCGATCAGCGATCGTCACGACAATTGTCGATTGCGTCGATTGATTTTAGCTATTCGTACGCACAAAATTTTTTCCCTTCCAAGAGAAAGCATTGACCAGACATTTGTAATCGACTACAAGCGACTGTCAAATCGACAAATATCAATCGAAATCGACAATCAAAGTTGTCTATCGATCGACAGTTGTCGATCAACGATCAAATATCGACACTCACAATAGGGGCCTGTAAATGTCTTGTAAAAGTCGTGTCTTTGTTTCTTGTTATAATCCGTAAGTGGTATAAAGATTAAAGATGTCGAGTACGCATGAGTGACGGAACGGGCCTCCAAATTTTGTTCTCGCTTAGACTGAGCACATTTGGCTGCCACGTTCTATGCAAGTCTAGTATTCATTCTAAACTTATTTATTATACTCCTTCGCTGTGGAGTGACTAAACTATGAGGATGCTGATAACCTGCATTATTTTTGAGCAGTCTGGAACAGATCCCTATAAATATTCCCTGAATCCGTGGGATAGTCCATTCGCTGGTCTTTTGTGGTTTAACTGGCGTGATACTTCCCGATCCCGGAGATGTATGTAGGGAAATTAAGATACTTACCTACATTAGTTTTAAAAATTATACTTTGACTTGGAATCAGAGAGAAAGAGAGGTTCTTCGTTATTATGCAACGGATGAAAAATAGGGTGCATATCATAACGCCCAGGCCGAAAAATACTTTAATGTTATAGGAGCTTAAGTTTCCTATATCGGCACCGGGAGTCTGTCGTTTGAAGGATAATTTATTGAGGAGTTATTTCGCCCCATCATTGGTATAATGATGCCACTCAAGATGATTTTAAAATACTACAGAGTTTTATCTAAAGAGTAATAGGTAAGAAGAAGTCCGCCGATTATTCGCTCACGAAAGGATGCATTTGAATGGCCTACATAATTTTTAATGCAGTATAGACGCACCAGGGTCATATTGTTTTTAATAGTCTTCATACGCGCCAAGCGGCCTTGTTGTGCCAGTTTATAAGAGTGATTCTATGTTTCAGTCACACGTTCACACCTGGAACTAGCTTGAACGACTTAGTTAGGCCGTCGCTGCCTTGTGAGACTGCATACATCCACGTACATTACTTACTTCTGTCTACAAGAACGGGGTTTCAAAATCTATAAACAACTAGCGGACCCGGCATTCGGCAAACGTTGTTTTGCCTGCTCGTACATTTCCGTTGTCCGACAATTCTTCTGCGGCCGTTTTATTTAACCGATGTGTCCGGACTGATTCTGTACTCTGTGTGCGTCGACCGATATTTCCTCAGACGTGTGTCCACTAATCGTATTGTCTAGATATATTTTTCCCCATGACTGTCGCAGAATAGCGTTTGAAATGTATTTTTTTGTTATGACAGATGTCACGCCCTTTTGACCAATCCCGCCAGGTTTTGTATAATGCTTCAATGAGGCAATGTTCAGATATAGGGATTTAAATAATTTTATTATAAGGGTGGTGCCATGGCGTTTTCCAATCCCACCCACACTTCGTGCGGTTGTTTGTTTGAACAATGCACATCAATGTCTACAATTTTACAACTTTAGCAGGAGTCGAGAAATAGCATATTTAAAATGTATATTTTTTTATATATACCACGCCCCTTTGTCTAATTTTGATCAAACTTTCACAGAAACACCTTTGGGCAAATAACAAATATTTTCTTAAAATTTCAGTTGAATAAGTTCGGTATTTTTCTATATATAAGATTTTTTTGTTTTTTTTTGTCGTATGGGAGGTGCCGCGTTCTTTTGGGCAATTTTCACCAAATGTGAATCTAAAAACCATCCTTGGACCCACTCAAACACAAGCACAAAATTTCATCAAAATCGGTCCAGCAGTTTAGGAGGAGTTCGATTACAACACACGTGCAGAAGAATTGTATAATTATATAAGAAGATTAGTGGGTATCGATCTATAATTTAGATTTTCTCCAGGATCTTCTCGTAGTGTGTAAATATAGGTACCAATCATTTATTCTGAGTTTTTATTTTGGTATCAGTTTATTTTTCTATTTTTGTATGCATGCAAACCTCCGACTTTCCTATCGGCAGTTACACCTTTTTATACATAGCTGGAATCGCCAAGGCCAAGATAAATCTTCGTGAAACTCCATTTACAAGGTGGCGCAAAAGTAATCCTCCTATCAGAAAATGCTATAAATTTTGCGATTGGCCCCTAATGTCAGTTCTGTTTTGACATTTGTGTAGTAAACACATGCGAAATACACGTTAATGAACAATGTTACGCTACACTGCTCCAGAACGCGGAATATTGGTGACTATTTATTTGAGCAATAATCGGTCGGTGACTTTGGCACAGATGCTGCCAGGCGTGGCAGACCCCGGAGTAGCCGTTCTGCAGAGAATATTGCTGCTGTAGCCGAAGATGTCATGGACCTTTTTTCTTCGAAGACGTCGCGGGCCAAACGGTTACTGTGAATGGTGAGCGCTACAGAGCAATGATCAACGAGTTATTTTTGCCGCAACTTGATGAATTGAGATTGGAAAACATGTGGTTCCAACAGGACGGTGCAACGGCACACACTGCACGTGCCACAACCGATATGCTGAAGGATGCATTTCCCGGGCGCCTAATCTCCCGTTTTGGCGATTTGCACTGGCCAGCAAGATCGCCTGATTTGAGCGCTCCAGACTTCTTTTTGTGGGGCTTTTTGAAGTCGCGGGTTTATGTCAACAAGCCTCAGACTCTTGCAGCTCTTAAAGACAATATCCGTCAAGAATGTGAGGACCTATCGCCGGAAGTTTTGGCCAAAGTGATGGAAAATGCTATAAAAAGGGCTCAAATGACAATCAACTGTGGCGGCGGCCATTTACATGACATCATATTCTCGACTTGATGTAAAAAAAATTAAAAGACCAAATAAAAATAATCCACAAGAAGAATCAAAGTTTTTCATTTTTTTTTAAATTGCAGCCAAAAAACATCGGAAGGTTATTTTTGCGCCACCTTATACCTAAAGTGAGAGAATCCCATACCATGAGTTTCTGTTTGTTTATCAAGAGACAACAAAAATATTATCCACCTGGCGCTGTCAACTATACAAATACCTATGTATATAGTTCACCCAGAACAATGACTCACATACCATTTGTAATGGCTTTTAAATTCATCCAGTCTATTAAATGTTTGCATTTCGGTTAATTTACTTACAGTGTATATTAATTGTTTACTTTATGTATATGAAAATCTGTTTATTGAAACAATTTACTTTGGCAATTATTTGATTTCGATTTTTTGTAACTACTTTGGATTTATGTCGAAATGCTAATAACCAGGCAAATCCAACTTGGAAATCTATTATACCATAAAAATTGATAAAAGTTTTAATACGATTTCCAATAAGAAAGTAATTTAAGCTATTGAATGTCCTTGCTACACAGTCTAAAGTCTAAAGGCCCTCGAAAAGCTCTACCTAAATACATACGAAACTTTTGTATATAATTTTCCTGGGATTGAAGTTTAAGCATTCCCTTTGATTTCGTTTCCATTGCAAATCCAGCTCATTTTTCACCATTTCGTAAACAACCAGGCAGAGTCCAACTGCAACACACCTATCAATATTTCCGGTCCATTTATTAACAAACGGCCTCATTTACAACATCGTTTATCATGATTTGATTCCTCTAAAATGGATGCCAAAAAGCCACCTGCAAATGTCTAAAAATCCATTTGGTATAGAGACCTATTCCCTGGCGCTCTGCCCCCCCGCCACCAATGGAAACATTAACCGAAATCACAGATATAAATTTTGGTGACACTTTTAGTAGCAATAGAAACCCAATCCAGTGATTCCTCTCTCCATGAATATACCTACCTACCTCTCTATATGCGGAGCGGATACCTATTTCATTACACTGAACCAATAAATCCTTATCCTGCACGAGTCATAGGGCCAAAGAAATGCTTTCACCACATTGAACCTATTCACACACCAACACAATGCACCTTTGAGCATTCAGTATATGGTACCGTCATTGATGCTGAAAGTTGGCAATAAACCTGGAAAACTGATTTAAAGTTAGCTGCGCGGAAAAGCGTTCACTTTGCAAGAGAGTTTCCAACTATGGGACATCCTGCTGCAGGTGTACTTTTCGCAAAAAAAAAAAAAACTTTTCACAATTTATGGAAAACTTTAAGGATTTTCATCGTCGCCATTTACCAATCATTTTCTTGTGTGCCAACATATGGAACTCATCCTTTATTTTTTTTTCTCTCATTTCAGATCGACATAGTAGTAGTGGGGGAACACAATATGTGTCGGTGATTTTGACTGTAAGGACGACATTGAAAAATTAATTGCACAAGGAGTGCACGTCTTTTCTATTGATGCGCAGTTGAAACAAAAGGCCCAACAATATCATAGAGTCATAAACATCTGCAACGTCAGCCCCATTATCCGCCTACTCAGTGAGAAAATGCTAACAACATGATGATAGCCTGGAAGAGTAGTCCTTTTTGTAGTCGTAGTCAGACACCGTCAGCATGTAGCATGCTGTGGCACAACAGTGGAGGCAGTCGAAGTAACAACAATAGTCCCGTCATCCGGGGGTCACAGCAAATTTCGCAATTATTTGTGCTCCTAAGGACATCTCTACTTATAGTATGTCTGCTGTTGCCTCTGCCATCCACAACGAACATGGAGAAGGCCTTTGTGCAATCATCGTCTTCGTCCTCATCGTTATCTTCAGCACAGTATCCATTGCCACCAGAAGTGCAACAACAAATAATAGCGGAGACCATCAATGGTGGCGATATTTTTGGAACGGGAACCAATCAGCAGTATCCTGTGGCCAGCAGCAGTATACAATGTCCGAGTTTCGATGAGAGCTCTGCGTGTCCATGCTACAAGTTTGAAGATGGTAAGTGTATTACTGGATGTGAGTTAAAATACCTGAGGCTTGTGTTTTGATGCTATGCTTTGGTTTGATTTCGTTAAGTCATTTGTTGGGATCTGTAAGCTGGGCACGAACTCATAGCGCTTTGGCTTCGTTCGAAACACTTAAGCGAATTGAGGTAGCTGCATAGTTGACATGGTCTGTCGTTGATTGGAAATCGGATAAAGCTTCGTTTAGTCCTGGAAATAGTTTAGATGTAACCAAGTGCGTTGCATTTAAGAGCACTTAGGTTTGATTTTCCCTACCGATGTAGGATGAAATAAAGCGACTATGGTAATACGTAAAAAGCGGTACGGTTGCTATGGCGTTTAGTCAGCATTATATACGTGAATTTGGTAGCTTAAACTTGTTTTGCTTCCAATTATATGAAAAGTAGCATGGAGGAATTTCTATTTCAAATCAAAATTACGTTAAGGAGGATTTCTCTATCTCTGGATAAGACGAACTTGTAACGCTTCAACAACCCCGCGAGATACTTGTAGATAATAGTTTTAGTTCTACATTTAAATTGTAGTCTTTTGGAAATACGTCCGTAGGAAGCGAGTTCCAAACTTGTCCTGTAGCCAAAATGAAAATATGTAGTTATGAAAAGTGATGACCTTGGGGTTGTTGGGCGATGTGCATTCGTTGTCTCTTGTAGGATGTTCATATATCGTATATTTTGAGAAATAATTTCATTAAGTTTTTCTGGGCAGCACCCATGGTGGTACCTCTAGAATACTCATATGTTAGTGACTACTCTTCTGGGCGGCAGCCGTTGTAGATTTGATTTTAGTGTAGGGTCTCCTAATAGTTGAACTTTTGGTCTCGGTATGCTGAAGCTCAAATACCCGGTACTATATTATTGTAAAAAAAATAAAAATATTTTAGTATTAAAAAATTATATATTTGTATGGGAGGTATGGGTAGTTTTTATTCGACCTAGCTCATTTTATGTCAAAAAATTTCAAATATTATTAAAACAATATGTGCAAAGTTTAAACTTGCTATCTTTACTGTATAGCTATTTCAATTTAATTTTTAACATAAAAAAGCTATATAAATCCGATATTTTTGTATGGGAGGTAGTAGTAGTTTTCATCCGATCTTGCTCATCTTCGAACTTAGCCCCAGTTTGGTGGATAAAAACGTACGTACCAAATTTCAAGTCGATAGCTCTTAAATTACGGCCGTAATCGTGTGGACAGACGGACAGACAGACGGACATCGCTAGATCGACTAAGAAAGTGATGCTGATCAATAAGTTATATAGTTTGTCATACCTACATCGCCTCCTTATGTGCGTTACAAATGGAATGTCAAAGTGAATATACCCTCACCACAGTGTGGTACTGGGTATAAAAACGAAATGAGGCCCAAAATCAATTTAATACCTATTGATGGGCATATGCTGACCCTAAAATACAGGTCACTGATGTTGTCATTACCCTATAAAATCAACGTCAAGAAATTGTATAGATGAATGGGTTGGTCGTCCATTTTAAACAGTGATATAGTCGTAGAATTTTTCTTTGTAAAAGTGGTGAGCTGTATCTTCTGTGGATTAATCTGTCCAGATCTTCATTGAAAAAACAAATTTGCTCACAGTTTTGTCTGTGTGATGTAGTTTCTGTCATATAGGTGCTACGAGAAGTCCCGGGTTTATATAGCAATTCATTGCACTCGATCACGCAAACACTATCACAAATAGTTGACATGGGTTTTTAAACTAAATGAACGCAATCTTGTTAAAACTATTGGCCATTTCAATGATCAGCTGTAAGCTATCGCTATGAGAACTTTACTCCTTCCAAAAGTTACCGTAGGCCCATATAAGGTACCTACCCTAGTTAATAATCGCCCATCATTCTGGCAGTGCACATTTACACATTCACACCAAAATTATATATCGCACAAGGAAACATTTCATCAAGATTAATGTCCCCTTCAATTAATGCCAAACATAGCACCAAGCAAGAAGTTAGGAGGTGATAACTAAGAGTACTGCAAATATACACACACAGCGCGATAGTCTCTCCTCCCGCTCCCGCTGCCAAAGTGCTGAAGGTGTATAAAATTGATTAAGCATCCATTGCTTAGGTCGGGATGGCTGTGTTGGGGCAGGCAAAAGCAATTAAGGACATGGCACTGACATAACGAGCAAAAATATTGAGATAGTCTGCACAAAAAAAAAAGAGAGAAACATTCACGGTATATCCTGGGGAGTATCCTCATTCTATATTTTAGCCAAACTCATGTCCTGCGTGAAAGTCACAATTTGGTGCTGAGTTTGTAGAGTGGGTGTGTCTCGTTGGCTAACGACAAAATGTAAGCCAGCTCGCAGAAAAGCTATGACAATATCTTTCCATGGCGGCGGTGGTGTGGAGGGATTGTTAGAAACAGACTGATGACAGGAAGAAAAGTGTCCAAGGGAATAGAGTGGGAAGAAAGTGTTTCTCACCGAAAGGAAGTACAAAAATCACCCTTAATGAACATTTAAGATGACCAGGACGAATTTGTATGTGTGTGTGCAGTGAGTTAAGAATGAATGAAGTGCTGAGCACAGCAATCGACTGGTTGATTGTCCATGAAAGGTGCAAGGATATTCATTTAACATAGTCGACACACCGAAATGGAAGAAGATTTGTGTGACAGTTTTGCTGGGAATGGAAGGCGATGTCCATTCCACATAGACAGAGACATAGTAAGTAATTTAAGTGGCATTAGTTGGATTAAATTGGATTTAGTAGTTAAGTTGACTTTTAGTTGGAGGTAAGGTTTAGTTATTTGAGTGTAATTTTATTAAGAAATTCACATTTGGGATGAGCGGGGTTAGTTGGCATTCGAAGAGTGGCGCTTGAGAGAGCTTTGAATTTACGACACAAGTGGTCCAAAGATTTCGGGTTTGAAGAAGGTATTCGACCGAATCTCTTGAGGCTAACTTTGGAGTGTACCATTCTGAGGGTCATTCGATTAGTTTAAACAAACTGTACAAGTTGTGTGTGTGTGTGTGTGTGTGTGTGTAAGGCGTTACGTCATTGTGTTTCACAGTGGCCGTTGGACTTCGTTTGGGATGCATTTTGTCACTTCTCTTCTTTTCATTATTCAAATGGACTGTGTGTTACAACGCATTCGTGACCGTCACAAAAAACATTTCGAATTGGGAGACCTACGGATAAGTCACTTGCTCTGTGCTGATTATTTGGTCGTCCTTGATTTTTTATTTATGTTTTTTTAAATGGAAGGCGAAAACCTTGCGTGAGGTACCAATGGTATGATATCGATTGGTAGGTAATGTCTTATTCTTACATTTTAAGACCACCTCCCAGCGCAAATAGACCGATTTGTGCCCCCTGTGAAACCCGAGGTGAAACAACTGTAAGGCATAACTTGGCAAGGGTCGGAATGAAAACTTACATTACTTACTTTACTTTTGATGGCGCTACAAAGCGTGGTGCTCCTGGTCCTTATTCATGATGCCCCTCCAGCCGGCTCGATCTCTAGCCTGGCGTCTCCAATTACGCACTCCAAGCAGTCGGAGGTCTCCTTCTACCTGGTCGCTCCATGGAAGATGAGGTCTTCCTTCGTGTCTCCTTCCCTCTGGTATATGGCGTCGAAGATCTTACGCACTGGAGCATCATCCGCTATACATGGCCCAGCCATCTTAACCGCTGGATACGGATTTTTTTACTAGGCACATGTCGCTGTACAGCACGTTATAGATCATTGTTGTATCTTCTTCGCCAAACATTGTTTTCTTGGTCGACGCAAACAGGACCATAAATCGTTATCGTTCGAAGGACTTTTCTCTCGAATACAGCAAGGAAGCCTTCATCCGACTTGGTAAAGGGTTAATGCTTCTGCTCCATATAGCCTCAGGACCGGGATGTCGAGTGTTTTGTATAGCGTCTCCTTGGTTCTTCTCGATAGGGCTTTTTTCGTCAATTGCTTAGCCCAAAGAAACAGAGATTAGCAAGAGTTATTCTACGTTTGATTTCCGGAATGAAAACTTAGTTAACTATTTATATTATTGGAACTATTCGCATTACGTTGGCGCTTAAAGTTTAAACGTCTACTTACGAGCTATGAACAACACAGAGTTTTCAAGTAGGATTAATCAAGCTAGATCAATAACAAACACAGCTAGGTCAAACTTTTGCTGGGAGGACCGAAGTTTTGATTAAAATGTATACTTAGGTCTTTCATTCGGTGGTTGTTTCCACGTATAAAATCTGTCCTTGTCCTTGTAGATATTCTTAACTGCTATTTTACTCATATTGGCAACAGTTTGCAACTATTTCCAATCATAATTGTCGTGTCTTTTCGGCAACTGGTTGCATTGTTCAATTGTTGGCCCAAATTTGTTTTATATTTGAACCTACAGTGAGTGTCAAAAGTAATTGAACTCCATTGCAATGGCCCAATGATCTCTTAAGGTTTCTTTAGGGTTTAGGATCTTGAAACAGGTATAAAAAAAACCAGCAATATGTACAAAATCGTTTCTATTCCTTAAAATAGCTTTCTTATTATATTTGATGATATAAGGAACGATCATATAATTTTTAACTTGGGGGTAGGGGTGCCGTGACATAAGGCCAAGCGTCATAAGGCCAAATCTCGAAATTTGGCCATATGTCGCTTTGCGAAAGTGACATAAGGCCAAATTCTAGCATTTGGCATTATGACACTTTGATTAAGCGTCATAAGACCTATTTGGCTTTATGACACTTTCGAGTGCATATTAGATTTTACTTAGATAAGTACCTAATACGTATATACGATTCGGTAGTCATTCTGAGAGTTTTGTGTAACTCTTCTTTGCCTTCTTATCCAAGAGGACAAACAAGAATGGAAAAAAATAACTGTTTTATCGGCGCGGGGGGAAGGGGGCGGGCGGGGTGCGGCGCGGCGATAAAACAGTTAATTTTAATCTATTAATATAGTAATTTATATATCCACATTCCACAGGTATTTCCCTTCTTGTTTGTCCTCTTGGATAAGAAATCAAAGAAGAGTTACACAACTATGCAGTTTGAAAAACAGTATTTTAATTTTAAATACAAAATAACTTCAGAAATGTAATTTTAAGAAAAATTAAATAACTCCTAATAACATTGAGTGTATGATTTTTTTTTATTCACATGAATTTAGGATTTATTTCATGATGAAAAAATTCCTAACACTAACATGCAATAAGTGAAAATTTGGCTTTATGTCACTTTCCGGATTTGGCCTTATGACGCTTGGCCTTATGTCACGGCACCGGGGTAGGTACCCCAAGGTTTCGTTTCCTGCTACATATTTTGAAGGCTAAGTTATGGACAAACTTTCATCAAAAACTGTCCACATATTTTCAAAATAATGGCCTCCAATTCGTCATAGGGAGAAATAAATAAAGCGAAACCAAACTTCTCTTTCCGATGTCATTCACGTTCTATTGATCAAAACAAATGCCGCAAACTCTGATGTCCTTTCGAAAACCCCTCAATGCTTATTCATTTCAACTTAATTTATCCAATTACCCAGAGCCCTTACTATACGGGTCCTTCAGGACAATTCAATAATTCCATATAGGACTCAATTTGTATCCTGCATGTATATATGTAAAATTCTAAGAACTATCCCAAGTAATTGCTACCATTTAAGTCAACTTTTCGGTCAGCAGGACCTTAAGTAAGGAGTTTTACTTAAAGGAAGACAACAAGCCAACTTTCATTCGCAATGATTACGTTTTTCGGATACACACATGTTAGATTTGGGAAATCTTCTTTCCATATCAAATGTTCAAATGTAGTCCCAAGTTGTTTGCGTGTCTGTATACGACCGAATCCAATTAAATTAGGAGACTTTAGCCCCAAATGTATCCATTTAGTAGCAGTAATCCTTTCCTTTCCCTCAGACTATGCTGAATGTATCCTTTTTTTCGGGTTCAAAGCAAACGTATTAGGACAATTTTCTTAAATGGACGTATCAATAATTTACGCATCGTTCGTTGATGTCTTCGTGTATTTTACGGAGCAGTGAATTCTGTGTTGGATGCTGTTGTTGAGAATGAGGTTGTCCTTTGGGTAGATCCTTGGGTTTTTGAAAAATGTATGCACATTTACAATCTCACTTGCAGTAAGCAAATTCTGATATGTTTTTTTTTTTTTTTTTTTTTGCAGGTCTCTTCCTGGAATGTCCTGGAACCACATCGATGTCGTTGCGCACAACTCTGGAGCGGATAACGTCACCCATACAATCGTTATCAATTTATGATTTCGATCGATCGGTCACGTCCTTATCGCAGGATGTCTTTCAGCCCGGTGTCAATATAAGACATTTGCAATTCTCCCATTCGCATTTGGAGACATTAAAGGATAATAGCTTAAGGAATATACGTGGCTCGTTGGAGTCGCTTAGTATTGTCAATGGAAAATTATTACAGGTATGTGTTATTGGGTATATACTTTTTTGAATTTTTAGATAGTTTAGAACACGAGACATATGTACTATAGATACTTTTATGTACATCATTGGTTCTGGTCTTGAATTATTACAAAAATTAATTTATCTGTTCAATAAAAAGGTGCTATTTAGATTTTTGCCTGTTAATTATTCTGAAGTAGGTTCCCTTGAAAAAAGAAAACTTGGGCTGTACTAGTAGTCATTTCTAAAGTGTCCAGACTAAATTTGACGAACTCACAATGACGAACATTTCTATTTAGAACCAGTGTTGCCACTAAAAAAAAGTGAATCCGGTCAAATCTGACCGCATAACCGGATTTTTATTTTCTAAATCCGGTCAAAAGTTAAAATGAGAATTTTTGACCTGAAACCCGGTCAAAAAAAGAAAATAACTATACCTACCTTACCTATACAATTTACGAATTTTTATGTTCACCTGCATTATCGATGTTCAGAAAACGTTTTTATAATATGTGAATCTTCAGTTTGTGAACTTGTTTTTTATTTCGTTTGTTTAAAATTTACTGAAACTAATTTTTCATTTTATATGACATGTTTTAAGTTCTGAAATACACTTTTAGTGCATGGCCATACACGCCTTCCAATGAACGTCGTGTCCAGCGACACAGGTAGATTTTGAGTGAGTAAAGGAGAAAGGTAAATTGCATAGAATCTACTTTCAGAAATAATTCTGGCACGTTATTTTTTGCACCATTATGCTTTCGATACAAATCTTCATTTGATATTTGCGTTGATAGAGTGAGGACGTCAAAAACGGGCGTCCGCTTCGGCTTAACCATAGAATTTGTTTGTGTTTTCAATTTCACTATTCTTTTACCTGCCAAATTTTATTTCATTGCAATGACGCCTGGTTTTTGTGTATTGCCAAATCGTTAATGGAAATGAAAGTCATGGGAAGACGTGTATGGCCAGGCCATGTACTAAGGCCGTGTGTCAATTAGGCTAAATAATTATTCTCTGATAATTTGTTGACACTTGAAAAGAGTAGTTCACCAAACTCCAATCTGAGATTTATCGAATTTCACACTTTAATTAATTGAAATTCATTGTTTAATTTCCCCTTCAAAATTCTAGCAAAAGAAAACGTAAAAAAATTAACCTATAGGTAAGATAATTTATTATCCTGCTCCCGGAGCAGTATTCCATGCGTGATGTTGTAGTCCCATTATTCGCATTAAATTGGTTTCTGATTGAACTTGGGAGCATGTGCGTAATGTATGGCAAAGTTATATTCAAATTATAGAAATCTATCTTTATTTATAGTCAGTAGAGCAATTTTATTTTTCCAGTCAAAAAAGGGTTTTCCGGTTAAAAACATTTTTCGTTCCGGTCAAAAAACGGTTAGGCCGGATTTCAAAATTTTCTCCGGTCAGAGTGGCATCACTGTTTAGAACTAGATGAGCCTGTGAACTTCGTGCAGCCTAAAATTGATTTGCTTGTAACTCTTCATAAGCGATTATGAATCCCAATCTTTCTCGTCAAATTAGCCTACCCCCATAGACTACCATCCTACTTGATATCGAATTAGGCTATTGGTAACCGGTGGCCATGGTGTAGTGGTTAGAGTCATTGTTAGTGACTCGAGCGGCGCGCGTTGGTTCGAGCCCCGGCGGGCTCTGCCACTGACCATAAAGAGAAACGAATAATATCAGAGTTTATGCAAAAAGGGTTTCTGCTTGGTAGTACAATGGACAGGGATTGGTATGAGTATGAGTGCTCCAGGATTTGGAATTCCCTTTTTTAAAAACAATTACAAAAAGTAAAAAAGACTATTGGTTTGGTAACCTAACTTCATCTGGTTCAAGTGGGAAGAATTTTTGACTTTGAATTGCTTATTCTGCTTGACAGCAAAATATTGGTGATCATTGCTGCTTAACAGTCTACAGGTGTGGTTTTCGCCATAATATTAGCATCAAATTGGACTGTAAGACAGTAGCACTATGGTTCTTCTTTATCCTTAAATATTTGTGCGCGAGATTTGTAGCATTGATGTGGTTACCTGTTGGTATAACTTCATTCCTGCCAATCACTTTTGTAAAGATTCGAGAGCTTTCTTCTCTTGCGATCTGCCTCTTTCTATCGGAGACAATTTTGTATTCTTCCCTCCGACTAGTAATACTTAACTCGTATGCCCTTTTATGCGGCACACGTGACACGACTACGTGTGCTTGCATCAGATACTCTTCACTGGAACCAAAGCTTCCAGCTAAAGTGAGTAGTACATATGACTTTTGGTTAACTTTTAGTCTTTGTTTACACACTTTTAACGAGTGGTATTATATTTTGGCCTCTCACAGGCTAAATCACGAAGTTTCTTAACATTTAGTAGGTGGTCATTATTTTCTGAATGAAATATAACTATACGTGGAATTTCAAGTCTTAACTGATCACGTTATCAGCTAAAGCTTTTTTAAAATGATCTCGAAGGTAGTTAAATGTTACTACTTAAAAGTTATACAAAGAGTTCTTGCTAGTCGCATTATGATATGTAGATGAGTCAGCTTTACCTAATTGCAGTAACTCCAACTTTGCTCATAAATAAAGACGCAACATGAACATCAACTTGCAAATTCCTAAGCATAACGTAACCACTCCAGTCGTTATGATTATCTCTTCTAAAAGTCATATAAGAACTCGCACAACAGCAACGACAAATTTTTACCCATAAAACCTCATCTGTTCAGCAGCAAACGAAAAGAACACCTACAACAACAATTCCACTCGAAAATATAACAAACGACCACTTATGGAAATATGCTTCAAATTAAAGGATACACATTCAACATATTATTTTGCCCCATACCCTTCATTCGACTGTCATTCATCTCAAATGTTCCGAACAAACATTTATTTTTCTGTGACCATAAAACCAAACACAAATAGAAAGGACTAACATTGAGCCAACAGACCCGCCTACTCAACCAGCCCATAGTGGAACACAATCTCAACATTCGCATAAATTGCACAAAAATTGCCGCCGTTACTCTTCATAAAAATTAAATTTGTATTTTGCAGAAGGCATATAGCATCCTATCCACTAGGGAGGGAGCGGCGACGGCGGGCGAGCGAGTGGGTGAGTGTATCTGTAACTGTATATAGAGGACGAACATAAAAAGGAACAGCATTCAGCCGTCATGAGAAGGACGATTTGTGTGTACTCTCATACATACGTACATACACAGTCACAACAGCAAAGAAAGCACCGCAAACAAGGATAATAAAAGTCATACTTTTCCATTATTTACATTTGCTCATTTGCCATTGCTGGCTATACTGGTTGGGCGCTGCGGCAGAAGCAAGCTTAAGGAACATAAGCGCCAAGCGGGCTGATGCCTCTGTCACTGACGACGGTGCGGTGGGAAGAAGTATACCCTTTTGGAATCCCTTATCCTTTCTTTTATTTTTATTCGTCGTCCTGAAATGGTTGACGTCCCTTGGTCCCCGGCCGCTGTCTTGAACACACATTAATTTGTGAAAATTCATTTTATTTGCTCATCTCCGATTCGCATTCTGGCTTAATTACATTTGAATAGCTTAGCTGAAACAGCAGCCCAGGACAACGACGATGATGGCAAGTCGTCGACTCACGTACAGAAATCCCTTAAAATGTTTTTTTTTTTGCCAGAATGATGACAAATTCGACACATGTTGCCAGAATTATAATATGTGTGTATGTAAAAGGGAAATCTTCTCGTTGTAACAGCAAGGTATAGGTAGGAGCGGGAATATCAGCTTATATCCGCACGTTCAGGAAATATCCCTATTAATAATTTGGAATGAATTTTTAATTGACAGTAAGGGTTGGTTGGATGACGAGCACTGTTCAAGCATTTTAAATGCATTACATTTTGGTGAATATGAAAAGATTGAATATGATAATCTTTAAGCCTTCAGTGGGTCCATGTTTAGTGGAATGAAATTGAGGAAATCCTTGATTCGGGGCTGGTTGCTGCCGTCTTTAAAAAACAGATTATTCAATGGATTTTGAATCACAGGAATGAGTCTCGTTGACTAAAGTAGGCGGGTTTGCATAGAGCTATATTTAAATAGGTATAGGTACCTCGCTGATAGCAAAGTTTTCAAAAGTTATATCTTCATTTATGTGTTACCGATAGACAACACAATCATGATCCTTTCATAGCCTACACCTGTTCAATCCCAAGAAACTCGACTAACAGACACTTTTAGAAATTTTAAGAAGCCTTCGAACCTCATTCCTGCAATTAATTCTTTGGTGGTAGGGCTGTATGTGAGTCTTGGGAGAAGTACGAATATGAAACGTTAAAATATTGCAAATCGGGTTGTATGTTACAACAATAGAAAAAACATTTTAATCGCGAAATGGTTAAAGCCTGAAGGTATCCGAAACCGTCGCACAAATGTTTACCCTATCGGAAGGCAGGAGATAAAGCGCCTTGGTCTATGTGAGAATAATTTCTGAGAGCAAGACTGTTCTCATAGTTTTAGTCGGAGAACTATCCAAACTGCCCTCCAGGTGGTACCTATAGCTAGCTGCCTCGAGTTAAGGACATCCGCAAACCTAGTAGGTCGAGGTCGCCATCAAATTATGTACGACACCGGTTTTCTTCTAGTTCTTTGTACTTCAAGGTCAAGGGTGGACTCAAATTCTCACTATAGGCTTTTCGATCGCGTTAATGTCGCTGTATCTGTATAGATAGCCTGTAGAGTTAGTCGTTGAATCTTCCCTCACACTCCAAAATGGACTAACCTTTACGGGAAGAATCTTTCTTTCAAAGCGTCTGAATATGGTTTTATCCGCTTTCGAAAAGGTGTATGCTCCTGCACCATACAACAGAACCGGGATGCTTAAGGTTTTATATAATTTCTCCTTAATTCCTTGTAGATCGCTTAACTTCTTAGATCCCTTCTTAGCCCGAAGAACCAGAAATTGGCAAAATACTTTACCGGATTTCTGCGCCGGTGTATCTTTGACATGTACATAATTGATATAGTGCCTAGGTAGACAAAGTCTTTGACCAATTCAAAGTCTGTCCATTGTGACGTTTTGCGCAAGTCGACAATTATGAGAAACCTTTCTAGATCACAGCAATGTGTGTAGTTCATTTTGTCCTCGTTAATAGGCCGACCCATCTTCGCAATGCAAGAGTCGAACCAACTATCTACATTTTATTAGAAATTCCTTCAATTTATATATACATATATCTATTGATAAAAATTCAACTCATTCTATTTCTCTTATTTACAGATTCCAAAAAGAGCACTCAACTCCCTGCTGAAGCTCACCGCAGTCGATTTTGACTCGAATGAGATCACAAACATTGAGGATTACAGCTTTTATGGGCTACGTTTGTCCAAGTTGAATATGAAGGGCAATCGACTAGATGCGATACCAGAAAATGCCTTCGCCGGTCTCGAAGAATCTATACAAGAAATCGATTTATCCGAAAACCGCCTTCGAACCTTTCCTATGTTAGCACTACGTCGCCTCGATTACCTGCGAACACTTCGCCTTTCCTACAATCAAATAGCATCCTTTCAAGGGGATCTACCGACGGCAATCGCGCTTCCAAACGGCACCACAACCACACCCCAGATGAGACTACATTCGCTGGTATTTCTCGACTTGAGTTCAAATCAATTTACAGAAATTACCGAGGATTGTTTTCGAGGGTTCGCCCAGTTGAAGACATTGTCGTTGTACTCCAATCAAATTGAATTGGTCCACCAGGAAGCATTTGAGTCGCTGAAAGAACTGATGTCGTTGGACATGTCCCACAATAGGATTATAGCGCTGGATGCGAAGATCTTCGAACGGAACAAAAGATTACAGACGGTGGACCTAAGTCATAATCATATCCACTCGATCAGCGGGGTTTTTGCTGATCTGCCGCAGTTAAGAGAAGTCTTTTTGTCGGAAAACAATATTCTAGCGCTGCCGTCTGATGCGTTTACGAATTCGACAAATATCGATGTGGTCTACTTGGAGTCGAATGCCATTGCGCATATCGACCCGAATGTCTTCAGTACTCTGATCAATTTGGAACAGTTGTACCTGCGTTCGAACTTTATCCCGCAGGTACCGGTGACAATGTTGGACAAGACTCTCAATCTTGCCTCATTATCGCTGGATGATAATGAGATTCAAGATCTGGAAATCGGAATGTTTCGAAAGTTGGAGCATTTGCGTGAGATTCGTCTTCACAATAACCGTATACGGCGGATACGCAAGGGTGTTTTCCATCCTCTACCGAACCTGCTCGAGCTGCATGTCCAAAAGAACTCGATTGAGGACATTGAGCCTGGCGCACTAGCCACCCTGACGCAACTGCAGCATATAAATCTTCAAGACAATCAATTGGCAGTTCTGGAGGATATTTTTCCCAACGGAACAACGGGCTCAGCCTTGCTTTCCATCCAACTGAATACGAACTTCTTGAATAAAATCCATCCGAAGACATTTCGGAGACAGGACCACATTCAGGTCATGTGGCTGAATGAGAATCATCTGGTGAGAATTGACAAGACCCTGTTTGGGGACTTAAAGCGGCTGGAACGAGCTTACTTGTCGAATAACTTAATCCGTGACATTGAACGGGACTCATTTACGACGGTTAAACATCTCAAGTTCCTCGATTTGAGCGGGAACAGACTTAGGTCCGTGAGAAAGGAGTACTTCTCTGCGTTGGCCGAGTTGGAGGAGTTGAACTTGTCGGGAAATTTCGTTGAAGCAATCGAAAGCAACTCATTTGGGGCGATGAAGAAGCTGAAAATACTCGACTTGTCCAGCAATCCCCTGGTGCAGATGACACGCGATATATTTCTGAACGATATGCCCCTGACTCACTTGAATTTGAGGAACACAACACTGCGAAAAATAGAAGCGAACACGTTCCGATATTTGGCCAACATCATCGAGATCAACTTCGAAGACAATTTCCTAAGCCCGGCCGATATACAAAAGCTCGATGTTCAAAGTTTGACAAGTCTGAAGCTGTCACGGAATAATTTCAGCCACATCGGGGCTGGAGGAGTAATAGCGGGGATGTTTGACAAGTTGAGATCCCTCCAGCTGTTGACCCTTGCAAATTGCAGTCTTGAAGATGTCCCCGATCAGCTGTTTGCCAAAAACACTAACCTGGTCAAGCTGGACCTGTCGGATAACCAGTTGCAGAGCATGAATCGGAATATTTTTCATGGACTGAATGTGTTCAAGGAGCTAAAGCTTTGTAGGAACAATATTTCGGAGTTTCCCCATATCGCACTATTTAACCTGTCGACCTTGGAGACTTTGCAGCTCGCCGGGAACCAACTCACTTCGATCGATTTTTTCAAGCTAAGTGGCACTTTGAACCTTAGACACCTTGACCTGAAGGACAACAAAATCACATCCCTAACCGGCTTCAATGCGGTGAACCTAACTCAACTCGATCAGGTTGATTTGAGCGGAAACTATCTTCTATCGCTGCCGCCGAACTTTCTCCAGCACTCAGTGAACCTTCAGAAAGTCGACCTGTCGAGCAACAGATTTCTTCAGATCCCCAGCTCAGCTTTGTCTGATGCCTCGCTACCACGTTTGTCATGGCTTAATCTTACAGGAAATCCAATAAACAAGATCTACACAGTCAAGGAGGAACGGTACCCCTACCTGAAGGAACTCTACATCTGTCGGACGAATTTAAGCATTCTGACAAGCAAGGACTTTGAAGCTTTTCAAGCCCTGCAACACCTCCACCTGATTGGTAATCGCATAATGAGAATCTCGCCGGGCGCCTTTAAGTCTCTCGAGAATCTTCTCACTCTAGATCTTAGCATCAATGAGCTCGAGCTATTACCCAAGGAACGCCTGCAGGGCTTGAAGCTGCTCAGACACCTGAATATTTCGCACAATAGCCTACGCGAATTGGAGGAATTTAGCGCTGACCTAGCACAACTGCAGATCTGCGATTTATCCTTCAACCAACTGGATCGCATAACAAAGAAGACCTTCCAGCACCTTAAAGGCCTCACAGAGCTCTATCTAATGGGCAATCGAATGACTGTCCTCTCTACGGACGCCTTTCGAAATCTAAGGAAGCTACAAATCCTCGATTTGCGACGAAACTACTTTGAATTCGTGCCACTGGATGCCCTCAAGCCACTCGAAACGAATGTCCGGACACTACGGCTGGAAGGTAAGTCGCATCCCCTCCATTACCACCGGACCTTAATTAAATACTTTTGCTCTCCTTCACACACAGATAATCCCCTGCAATGCAGCTGCGATGCACAGCAGCTGTGGGAATGGCTGCGAGACCATCGTCGTTGGAGTGCCGATGATAGTGTCAATTATCTAAGGTGCGAACATCCAGGTGAATTGCGCGGAAGGATATTTACGAAAATGAAACCGCAGCAATTTTGTGACGCCCCATTAATACCGAAAATTGCCATCCAGGATATACAACCGTATTCGGTGGTGGTATCCTGGCAGAGTCGCGAACACTTTGGCTTAAATGGCTATGAGATTGTCTACCACGCAATGGACGGTCCTGATGAGGTGAGCTCAACCCCCGGTGGTTGTTATTTTTTCGGCTTTTTAAAACTTATATGCCATTAACGAAAATTACACACAGGTGTATGTGGGGTAAAACACATACCCAAATGAGTGGTGTGGGGTAAATTTATAAAACTTCAAAAACAAGGACGAAATCGTCACAGCGTAAAATTGTTCTGCAGTGTTACTGAGGTTCGCCTGCAATGCAGAAGTCAGTTATTTTAGTGAAATGAGATTTCATTAACGCATAAGTGTGTTTGAGTTGAGTGCGAGTATGTGTGCAGGAAAGGAAATTACATTTCACTGTTTGGGGAAGTGCAAGTGGGCGTGTGACCCCAATTTGTTGGATTGTAGCTTTTTTTTTGTTTTGTTTTCCTTTTCGGACACGTGTGGTAGGATATATAGCAATTACGGTTGATTATTGTGTAGTTGATGAAAATTTCGGGAATTCCTACGTAGGTGCACTGCACACATGGATACTTCTGATGGAGAGGCTCATTTTCCTTTTGCTGGTACTTCAGTTAACGATTCCTTGAAAGTTGATGATGGAAAGAAATGTTGAAAATAGGGATCACTAATTGAAAAATATTTCAGCGAATTATTTCCCAAGGATATTTACACAGTTGGCATAATAATTCTTAGCATATGGGGGGATGAATATTGAATAAGCGCTGTAAGTCATTTTGTGTGTAGAAGTTTTGATCGTGTCAAGTGCTTGCAGATTTTTCAAGGATTTCATAGGTAGCTATTTATGAACATTTAGGATTATGGCAGCACAAAATGTTAATGGTTCCCTCTAATCCCTTATAAGTAATATACATACTTAGAAATTTACACACGTTTGTTTATAGGCACAAGTTCCTGTGGTCTTGTTTCATTTGATGCCATTTTGGGCACCGGACAAAGAGAGAACAGAAAATACCTACATATAACTTCTAAAGAACACTTAAAAGTTAGTATATCCTAATGGGAATGCTTCACAACTCTACCATTTGGATACGGTATATGTACTATTGTAGGGTGTGGGACGTGGATGCAGTGGCTCCGTGGTTACTGTGCTGGACTACTGTGTGAGGCCGAGGGGTCTCAGGTTCAATGCCCGTAAAACACACAAAAATACAACTTAATGTTTTTTCTACTACGCCACCTCTCGCGAACGTCAGACAAACATCCGAGAGCATAGCTGTCCCGAAAAAAAGTTCTCAATTAAGCCGTTCGGACTCGGCGTAAAATTGTAGGTCCTTTCCATTTGTTCCAAAAATAAAAAAACTCACTGCCAGTGCGGACCTGTTGTGCCAAATACTAATAACTTTTTTATTATACTATTCTAGGTCCCTTTCCTTCGACCCAAAATCAACACACACAAATGGTTGCAAACGCTCCTGGCGTTGGCTTGCGAGTTTCGCATAATTTTCTCAAGAATGATGTTGAAAAAGGTCTCGGTGACACTGTTTCCAACCTTTATGGAGCAGCGAGCGTACTCCATTGTCATTCTGCACAGTCTGACAAGTTTGGCAGGCATGCCAAAACTAGACATGGCTCTGTATAGCTCGTCTCTATAAATGATGTCATATGCGGCCTTAAGATCGATAAATAGATGGTGAGTACCGATTTGGACTTCTTGCGTTTTCTGCAGGATCTGCCGTTGTGTGGAATAGTATGGAGTAGGGTCCAATCAGTTCGTTGATAAATGGTTTCAGGCGATCACACAGTACGGCAGACAAGATCCTGTAAGCGATGTTACGGAGGGTCTCCTTTCTTGTGGATCGGCCAAACGATGCTGGGTTTCCAACTCTTGGAAACGAGTTGGTGCATGCTCCGCATCACCCTCTGCCTTAAAAAGCTCGGCCGATAAACCGTCCGGTCCAGCAGCTTTGTTGGACTTCAGCTTGGATATTACTATCCTCACATATTCGGGTCATGTTCTCGTGGCACGTTCTTTTTCCCTTTGGTAAAACTTCCGAACATTGTTCCTGGAGTAGTACCTCTCTATTTCCTCGATCGCGCGCTTTTATTGATCCTCCGGAGAAACTGGTGTTCTTCCCTCCTTTTTTGATCGTAGAGCTCACGAGCTGCTCTCGTCCTTCTCTGCAGCACCGATTTTTAGACCAGTTGCTTTACTACATGTGCTTGCCTATACACTCTTCATCAAACCAGGGGTTTCGTTGGAATGGTTTTGAGAAAGCGAGCACATCAGTTGCGGCTTCTATGATGGCTTCTTGGCATCGATGCCACTGGTTTTCAAAAACCCACATTGTAAGTCTAATAAATTATTATTGAATATTGCAAAACATTTTTATTAGTGTTGTTAAGTTGTTTGTTCCACTTGGGGTGATATGTAAGGGTCTGCTCAAACTAACACGAAAATGCGAAAGTGGGAGGAAATTTCGCGCCGGAAACGATGAGTATCATTCCATCGCCATGTTTATTGCCTGCTTTCGCGATGATTTAGCATGAAAGTCTGCAAACATTTTGTGATGGATAGATAGTTGCAACTCTGAAGTAATACAGCAAGTTAAAAAATATTGGATTTTGGCTTAAATGACCATCAGACCGACCCACTGTTAAAAAGATAATGTTTTTGTAGGGGAAAGTTTTGGAACTACTAAAAATTAGAGTGTGAAAACAACTTTAAATAAAAATTATATTATTTATTTACAAAAATGTCTTTATAAATATTTTAAAAAAATCCATAAACTAACAAATGGTTTTGATTTATTTTTATCCTTTCAGGTCCGTGCAAAGCGTCTAAACGGCACAGCAAATTCGGCGAAACTTATCAAATTGGCATCGAGTACTCGGTACCACATCTGTGTGATTGGCAGCGGAAACTGGCTGTCCGAAAATCTCATTCTTGCTTTCAGCCGTCTTCATTATAACGAGTCAATGTTGCCATATCGAGATGAATCTATGCGCGAGGACAGCAACACAATTCTTACCGAGGGCATCCAAGAGGTGCTCAAAAACTCACACATTTCTGCTTGTACGGATGTCCAAACTCTTGACTCAACGCCCAGTCTCATCACCGACGAAAATGGACTCTCTAGCAATGGGATCATTCATTCAATCTTGACACGACGTTTGGGTCTCATTGTCGGCTGTTGCCTTGGGATTATTGTTTTCATTGTCATGATATCGGTGTTAAGCTACATCAAGCTGAAAAAGCAACGACTAGAAGGTTCCAAGCGACAACAGCCATTACCACCCGAGTACATCTCGTATAGGCATTTCTCAATTCCGAACGAGGAATTGAATCGAAACGTGATATCGAGTGTACCGGGTGGGATAAGTGCGCACATAAGTGGTACCAGTTTGAGTACAACAACTGCTACTACTCCGATTGCTGCGAGTGGAATAATGACACCGGCGCCCATCTTAAATGGGACCGATTTAAGTAATCACCATAATCATAGTCATAATCATAATCATTCGGGTTATGTGGCCGGAGTTGTGCTGGGAGCGAATAACCTAAGCGCTTGTTAGTGAAGCGGGAAGGTTTTATAAATATACATATTTTTTTTTCTTTTTTTAATGTAAGAATTTTTTTAAGACGCTTTTTCTTTACAGAATGGTTACAAAGTTTCTGTTTTAAATAACTAGATAGGAATGTTGTATGCAATTTTATTATTAATTATAATGAAAAAGGAAAATATACAAGAACACAAAGTTTGATGAACTGTTATTCCCTAAATCCCTATAATTATGTTAACCGCTGCTTTGCACAAGTATGTTGGGTTATTTATACATATTATATAAATTTTAAATAAATATTTTTATGATTGTTGTAGAATTTAAATTTCGGACTGTGCCTTTGGTTGGTATTATAATACTTTTCTTTTATCTATTTATGTGAGTTAAGAAAGGAATAGCGGCGATCTATGCAAAATGAGATTGATTATGTTGGAAATAGAACGAGAACGAGCGAAGGTGATTCATCTGACAAAAAAACCGTCAAAAAATACCACAGCACCATAGGAAGCCGTATACAAAGCTGTACTTCAGTTTTGTAAATTTCGCTATTAAAAAATTGCATGCAGGTAGATACCAAATTAATATGTCTTTGGAAATATGTTTTCTTGTCGATATCCGAAAGATAAAACCTGGTGGGCGGTAGAAGGAGTATAAGTAGACTTATACTATTATGATCGAATACCTGGGATTTTTTTTTTTGCTTTGACTGGCAACTATAATGCATATTTCTTTGACATGTACTAAAATGACCAATAATTTGGCTATGCTAATATTTTTCTTTCTCGTTTTTTTCTTAATTTCACACTGGTCGTAAGAAAAAAGGATTACACAAGAGAACTTTTTAAGTGGCAGTGTTGTAAGTGGTTTTCAAAAAATTATTAATTTTCTGTTTCAGTTTCATAAATGTATAGGTACCCCAAACCTATAGTAACAGCAAAATATACAACAGAGTAAAATGTACAAGTTCACAAATGACAGTTCGATTTCCAATGTTTTTTGTCATTTGCTATAGAGATTATAGTTACTATAGAGATTAGAAAAAAGTGTGTTCACGAAGTGATAAAAAAAATACATTTTCACAATTATGGTTAGTAGGTACACCTAATGTACTTATTCCAGTATTATTTTTTCCTTATAAATACCCATTTAGGTGTAAAAATACAATTTTTTGTATTGATTTTGTAATCAATTTTTAATTGATGTTACCAGCATAAGTCACTTTTCGATCAAAATGTTCATGGTCAAGTACAAAAGTTCAAGTCACCTTTTTTCCTTATGTACAAAAATATGTTTTATATTTTTGAGTTCGACGTAAAAATAGAAATTCACAATTTGATTAAAAAAAAAAAATATATCAAAGTTTGAAAGTTTTAATAAGTTTTTTCTGTCTCCTGAAAAATTGCAATTTTCGACTTGTACTCCTTCTACTGGGTATATGCCCAGATTAAAATAATTATATAAATCCCTGGTTTAAGGGCACCTTCAGCACCTCTCTAATTCCCAACGAGAACAGCCTTCTCTTTTGTATGACTAGTCGTTTGTATTGGTCAAAATGGATTGAACGTTTGAGCCTGTTTCTCTCGAAAAGTTCTTGAAGACTATAGTCAATTTAAAGACAATGATACCTTAATCGAAGCTATTCATGATGCCCGGGACGAGATCTCAATTCACTATTTAAAAGAAACTTTATGTCTCAATTCAAAACCGTCTTATAGAAGTAATAGATAAAAACATAGTAAATTATTGTTTACAAACCACAAAATTTAAAAATGTATTTAATTTTTTCCTTTTTAATGAGGCTATTTATTTATTTATTGGCGGACTGCCTCTTTGCTGTAAGTTTAAAAACAAAAATGCTAATACCGATTAGTTTCGAAAATGTTGATATTTATTTTTATTTTACTCAGCTTAGTTTAAGCTGTTACTTTAATATTAACCTGCAGGTCATCTTATTTTAGACAACATATAAAATAAAATAATCTTGAGGTGAGTACATCAAATGTTGTTTGCTTGCAAAAGCCATGAGAACTCGGCAACTTTGATACCACTACTCATTTACAATAAAGCAACCAGTCTTAAAGGGAAAGCTAATCTTCTTGCGGTAGATTTGAGAACCAAATTTATACTCCCATGTTGCTCTGTACTTTACAGCGTTTTCGTACTCGTACAGTTCCATAATCTCAGTATGAACAGGTCCACTAACAAAATTGATTTATGACCAGTAGCAGTAGGCAGTAGGTACGGATTTTATGCCAAAGGTTAAATTGGTAATTTTTGATACCTTATCTCAGTGAATAGTGTAACCAATCCCTTTATAATTCTTCTGAAACGAAGAAGGTTCTCTTCAATTTTGAAAGGAATTTGACACAGCTACTTTTTTCACAACGCCACTAAAGGTTTGTTCTTTGTACAAAAACAAGTGTAATGCACCTTATAATTAAGAATATTATTATCAGTCAAAAGACTTTTTCTAAATGGGCGAAGCCATTAAGATTGTGCTGAATCTTTCTCGTAACATTATCTTAAGATGTACAAAACATCTTAAGGTGTACATAATTTGTGTTTTTCCAGGCATCTAACCTTTCACACCTCGCTCCAAACCTAAAAATGTCATCACTTTAATAGGTTGAAGGTACGTACTTTTCAATTAATCTATGTACGTCCAAAAATAGAACATAAAAAGCAAATGATTATGCCATAAATACTTTCAGAATTATTCAGTTCGACCTTCAAACCATTTGTCCTTAGCTTACATACATACATTCTCATTTCTTTTAATTTCCGAAAATAATTTTTATCAGAGAAACATGAAAAAGCAAATTATCGGAATTTCATTAACATTTTCAAATGTTATAACACTAAATGAATATGTAAATTTAAAGTTACCTACAACAAAAGCTAGAAAATCCCCAAGTATAGTTATAAACCCAAAACAAAGGTTGCAATCAAAATCAAAACTAAATAGAAACACACAAAATTTTTCGTAGTTAAATTGAGGTTAGTGAATCTGCAAACAAATTATTAAAAATTTCGTAGTCAGAAATAAATTAATTAACTAATTACAAATCACTAAAATCATAAACTTAAATTAACTATAGAACTACAACATTGTATATATATACAAAAAATAATTTCTATTAATTCTAAACAATTCATGTTATAATTTTGTAGATAAAATTTAAAAATTTAAATATTTTCCAAAATTTTGTAAAACAAAGAAAATTTTAACTATTATAAGTGTCCAAGGCACACACTAAGTTCCCTCTTTTGCCACAAAATAAGAAAAGTAGAATAAAAATTCCAAAGCGAAGAGTTTCAAAAATGCAAAAAGTTATTATTTTTGCCAAACAAATTAAATTTTAAAACAAAATGTTAACAATACAATTTTAGAACCGAAATACAAAAAAAAAAAAAAAAAAAATATATATAAAAATATAATACACACTCGAATAACTTGCTAAGAATTATTATTGTTTAACAAGAAAACAGCGAACTATATATAAACAAAACCAGCATCATAACAATAAATTCATAAGGGATAAATTTAACTAAAAATTAAAATATAAAACGAACAAATTGTAATGAAGAGAAAGAAACTATATGTAATTGTAAAATTATTATGTAAAAGGTATTTTGTTTATTGTAATGAAATTGTATGATATAATGTTAGTGAGGTTACAGAAAATTTATACCAAAAATAACATAGAAAGGAACACATTTCCTAATTTGAATAAATGAACAAAGAAAATTTAATACTATTAATACTAAAAGTAAAAATAAGAAAACAATGACCCAATGATGAATGAGAATATTGTGTATAAAATAAAATTGCTATGCAAACAAAAATAAATTAAATCAAAATTTATTTGTTATTGTTGTGGAAAATTAATAAAGGCAATAAGTAAGGTAAGTATTTCAGGTAGGTACGCCAGTTTTTATGGAGACAGAGCATATTTTGTGACCCTCGAAAAGGCTAACATGTAGTGCTCAGTCAAATGCGCTTAAAAATGTGTTCTTTTCTCCAGTTCTAGTTGTGCGGATACAAGGCAAACTAAAAAAAAAAGGTGTAAATTGGTTAATTTCCGAAAGTCCTATTAGTACTGCCCAAAGATGCTCGAAAAAGGTATTAATAAGGATAAGGCTCTATTTGCTCACTCAAACGAATTGCTGGCAAATTGAGTGCAGATAAAAAATAAAATAAATTATTATGACGCAAAAATGCTGTCAGAAGTCAGACTGCAAAAAATCGAAAGCACTGGAAATATCAGTTCGCTCTTAGGAACAAACAAAAGCGAAGACGGTCGAAATTTAGGTAGCGAAATTTAGTATAATGCATCGAACAGGGAAAACTTACGCCATTGAAACAAAGCTTTTGATCATCGTTATGGGGACAAATAACTTAAGATGATTCTGTGGAACTTCGCATGCTGCCCGAAGCTTTGACTTTGAATACAAATTGTGTGCCAAATAAAGGTTTCTTTTTAAAAATGCAATAAAATGAACAAAATTAAATTTTTTCCATGTATTATGGCTTTATTAGTAAGACCAAACATTCCCATTATATATGGAACACAACACAACGTCGTTCAAATGGCTGCCTTGGTTGGCTTCGCAGTAGGGCATTCTGTCACTCCAATTTTCAAACTTCAATGACCTTGTTGATGGTTTCGGGCTGTAGCTCACGGATTGCTTGGATGATATTGGCCTTAAGTGCTTGAATCGTTTCCAGATTGTTGGCATAACAGCGGTCCTTCACAGTTCCCCACAAAAAAAAAGTTTCATCATCATCATCATCATTTTCAAATGGTCCGCTTGTCCATTAAGTGGGTCGCGGGTGTAGGTTGCTCAAGTGGACCCTCCAAAGCTCTCGATCCTCCGCCATCGACTCCAAATCATGAGGGCAATCCCCATACGGGTAGAGGAGAGATTATGGACTTGATCTAACCATCTCATCCTATAGGTCTCCCTAGAATACGCCTGCCTGATGGTACGGATTCCATAGCACGTCGTGGAATCCTGGTCAGGGACATGCGTTTAACATGACCAAACCACCGAAGCATGGACCGCTCCGTCCGGAAAAAAGTTTAAAGGGGTCAAATCGCAGCAGCTCTGAGGCGGCTAATTGACATCGCCAAAACGGCTGATAACACGATTTGGGAATTTGGTGCGTAAAAGATCGATTGTGGCATGGGCTATGTAGCATGGAGCGCCATCCTGCATGAGCCAGAGGTCGTCCAAATGCATGTCTTCAATTTCAGTAAAAAAAAAGTCGGTTAACATGGTTCTGTGCTAGTGCTCATAGCTAGTGCGTGAAATGTTGAGCTGTTGAGATCGATGGCGAGTTGATGTTCGTGAATTGAGACTCAAACTCTCGGCTACAGTAGACACATTCTCGTCTGTGCGCACCGTACGACGACGGGGACCATGAGTGTTGTCCACTAGTATACCATTCTCACGAACTTTTTGCACAAACTTGCGTCCAGCAGGCGCGTGGGGTGCTTCATTTCGGCCAAAACTTCTTTTCAAAAAATGCACTGTTTGGGCTACACAGCACTCACTTTGGAAATAAGTTTTCAATATTTCCCAACGTTGTTCAAACGTAAAGCGACTCATTTCATTCCGCGGAGGTGATGCTGTCTTTCTGTCAAGATTTCGAGCGGGAAACAACTGTCAGTGTGTCAGAATAACCTAAGATTTAAAAAGAAACCAAATGGCCCATTTATGTAACCGATTATGGAATCCTCAAACTTTTCTTAAGCAAAATGGGATAAGAAAAGTACTACCTAAGTACTGCACTTGAAGTACCAAAAATCGATATTGAGTGACAGCTTGAATATGGAATGGATCGGAGGGGTTTCTCTTCAGCTGAAGTAAAGATGAAGCATTTTAATGTCGAAAGATCAAGCGATCAACATCTGATCTCAACTCAATTTCAAATTAACGATTTACAATTATTATGCAAATATAAATTTCAGTGATAACCAGGTTTTGAGCAGTTTTACAAGCGAAAAATTCCGTCACATATTGATTTGGAACCAATTCGCCATCAACACCGTCTGTATGCGGATCTGACAGCAGACAGCACATCATCTTAGCAAATGGACCAGTCTAAAACATAAAATAGCTCGGAAAGCAATCTATTTAACGTCACTACCGCCAATAGTAACAAACAAGCCAATGAGAGGGGGCGAACCGGTCAGGCGCGGCTGAACTTTTAAGGATTCCCATTCAGCGATAGTCTACCCTGCGCTTGGACTTGTTTAGGCTATTCAATATTAGGCCAACCATAGCTGGACTAATATTTAGTTTTGTGACATTGACTTGACATATTCCAAACGATTTCGTCCTTGAAAAACAAAATCTAGGACACAATGATTTAACAACGGAATTTCCCCGAAACTCCAAAAAATTATAAGTAATAGTTTCTTTTTCTTTGTTAGTTGTCGACTCTAGCGCGAGTCAGATATTGCAGATAGAGCTTATCATATTTTCATTAAAAATACAACGTAACCCATTTACATGGGCCTCTTGTTCCGGAGATGTGGCTGATTTTCATGGCCCTAGCTAACCTTCCCACAACAACCTTCCGGAGCAACCTGTTTCTGGATTTTGAACTCAAAACATTTACATAACCCTCTGTAGACAGAGAGAGGATCAGTTTAACATTCATACGTACTTTCAATTTATAACAGCTGGCTCCAAGAAGACTGGTCCTCAAGTAGCACACTGGTGTATAAATTGGTGTAAATTCGTAAATTTTGGTGCAAAATTGAGAAAACTGAAGAAAAATTCAAAATTTTGGTGTATCTGTCAAAATTATCGGTATAAAAATTACACCATTGTCTTTCCTGTGCAAAATTTCAACATTTCTTTTGAAATTCGGTGCAAAAAATAAACCGATGTTCAGCTGTTTTTATAATATACCAATAATGGTTCATAAAATTATTCGATTCTGAAACCAACCAACAAAGCATATTTTATACACTATATTTTGTAGATATTATACACCATTTGAAATGGCCAACTATATTTCGGTGAAGGATTTACACCCTGTGGAAATGAAATACACCAAACTACATAAGTGTGAAAAATAAACAACAAAATGTTATTGAAGTTATTCAGTCGCCATTTCATTCTTAACAAGCACTGTCTTTTTAAATTAACAAATATTAACAAAATTTAGTACCTCGAGTTTAATAATTATTTGAAGTGTTATCGTAGAAGGGAAAACTTTTTAAACAAATTTGAAAACATTGTCAAACCAGTTAACAACATCCAGCAAAGTCATCGAAACTTAGTCGGAAATTGGGGAAACATCAACTTTTATATTCGGCCCAAAAACTCTAAAAATGGTTCATTATCTGGACAAAATATTATTTTAAATGCACCTAATATTGTATGTATTACAGGCAAATGAAATATCAAGTGAATCAATTTCGAATGATGATTTGGATGATAATGACGAAGTTGCGGAAATTGTATATCGCGAATTGGAACTGTCTTCGGAAGATTGCGTCATTGATGATGTGAACGCACATATTCATTTCATGTCTAAATTAGCTGATTGGGCTGTTTTATTGCGAACTGAAGGAAAAAATGAACTGCCAAAAGATGCACGTACTTTGCTCCATACAACACGGAATATTGCTATACATACAATGGGATATTGGTACTATGGCATTGAACTGTTTCCGTATTGCATTTCGTCAATTAAATCAAACAATGCAAGCTCTTCTCAAATTCAATGTTGACGGATTACCTCTCTTCCGAAGTAGCAAATTCCAATTTTGGCCTACTTTTGTATTTTGTTAACTGAAAAAAATGTTTGGAAATATAAATTGTTCTGAAAGAAAATCTCGTCCATTGTATATTTTTTCACAGTAAATGTTTGTTGGTTAAAAAAATTCACACAGAGAGGTTGGTGTACTTAATACACTCATTGGTTGAATATGCACCATTGTATACACCACACTGAGAGTTCGGTGATTTTAATACACCATTTGGTAAAATATTCACCATTGAATACACTACACAGAGAGTTTGGTGTAATTAATACACATTTTGGTAAAAAATGCACCACACCGAGTTCGGTGTACTTAATATTAGTGCTACAGTGTGGTTCACTTGTTTAGGCGTACAAAAGTTACGATTTATTTCTTGTTTTTTTCGTATTATGTGGAACAAAGGAAAAAAAAACTTATTTGGCAGAAAGATAAATTCATACACTATAAAAAAATCATTACTAATTTCTTAATACACCATGCAAAACGTGTGCATTTTTTTTGGTTCACTTGAATAGACGCACCTGTTAAAAAGTCGAAAAACAACAAAACACCAAAATTGTTTGCAATATTTTTATTTATTTTAGTCAATTTTTAGTTATTTTAATAATGTGTGAGGCAGTACCATTGGATATAATGTCAAAAGTTATATTCTTCAAAGAGCCATAATGAACTTTGAAGGTAGGTAATTCAAGGATATATTTTCTCAAGAAGCTTTGATCGCTACAATCAGCTCTTGATTGTGTTGATACTGATTGTTGCTTCAAAAAATTTCACGGGGCAAGAGTTTCAATAAAATTAAAATTAGGCAAATGTGGGGGACAGTGCAATATTTTAATATTTTCACTGACAATCCATTATTTAACAAGGCGTGAATTGTGCGTATATGCACGTTATCCTTCTGGAATATCCATGGAATAAGTCCACAAAGGTGCTTTATTACGGAAAAAACTGTGTCCAAAAAAAGTTTTGCAAGAAATACTAATATTTTATTGGAAACGATTTCCAATTTAAAAGCGCCGAAGAATGAAATTGCACCACATACCATAAGTACCCCTAATTTTGAATGATGACGGTTCAAAACATATTTTCTTTGTGGAGATCATGAAAGTAATAGTTATAGTTGCAGGACCATCCAAGTTAAACTCCTTTTTCTTCGAAAAGTCGTCTTTGCTTCAATTTCTGGAGACCACTTTAATGTTCATATCCCATGCGATGTCAGACCTTGAAAATTCAAGGCCTGGGTTTCTTGCATCCATAATTAGGCGGTGGTTTTTTTTTGTAGTTTTGTAAAATTTGGGTATAAAGCATTGACAATAGCACAACGCAAGTGGATTTGCTACAAAAAAAAAAACAGCAAATTCTATAATTTTGTTTGTAAATTGAGCGCCATAAGACACTATTCTTACAATTTTCGCTTGTTTTGTGGTGTTAAAATTTTCACGATCCTTGCTTTGTAGTTCTTTCCATAAGATACTCTATTGTTTATAAAATTTCTTATCAAGTCTTCACTTCGAGCTATTTTATGAGCCATTTCACGATTTCAAAAGCGTTTCGAGAGTTAAGCTTTAACTTTTGACTTTTCTGAAAATTCAACACTTTTTTCCTGCCTAATTTTAATAAAATGTGTGCGTCTAAACAAGTGAACCGCACTGTATTTCTCACAATGGTGCATTTTTCTCATTTCTCCTTTAACTTTGGTGCATTTTTTGCATCAATTTCACGAAATGCTACAAATCAGTGAATATTTTACACAGTTTCCAGCAAAATAAATGCACCGAAAACAGAATATTCCATATAACTTCTACAATTGTGTATTTTTCTCCTTCTTCTTTTAAATTGGTGCATTTTTATATCCAAATTCAGGAATTGGTGTATATTTTGGACGACGGCCATATTTTTCAAGGAATATTAGGAAAAAATAAGATTCGGCTGGCCGCCATATTTAGAATGAAGACAATGATTATTTATTTTACTATATATATCGACTTAATCATGCCGCATTTTTTGTATTTTTGACTCGTTTTTAAGAGTACGTCTCTAAAAAATTTAAAAAACAACCAGAAAATTATAATTTTCGAAAAACTAATTTTCACGCATCGAATAAAAAATCTTTAATTATTAAAATTTTCGAGGCGCTCGATTTTTAGACGGGGTAGGACAGAAAATAAATCGACAGATTGGGCTTCGTTGTTAAATTAGGCACCCACATTGATATTTATTCATGATTTTCTTACGTCTATATTATGAATGTGAATACCTACTTAGAATCATAGAATGAGTTTATAATTCTACCAGATACATCTTTCATCAAAAAATAAAAAACGGTGTAAATTTTAGCTCAAACTCTGTTTCCGATGGAAAAAATAAACTTCGGTTTAAATTTTAAATCAGAATAAATTCTAAGTTTAGGATTTTAATACGCTAATGGTGTATTTTATCAATCGAATTATCGTGTATTTTTCACACTCAAGGAAAAAGTTTTTCACCAAAATGTGGTGTAAACTGTTTACCATTGGTGTATAATTTGAGCTAATTATCAGTACATAATATACACCTCTGGAGTATATTATATCCTAGTAACCAGAACAATTTTTATACCACTAGCACAATTTATATACCGAAAATCGGTATAATTTTTGTACAGCCGGTGTTAATTATATACGAGAACACGGTATTATTTACACTGAATCGAAATTAAATGTGCAAAAACTGCACTAAAAAGTGGTGTATTTTTTATATTGAAAATGCATATCACGAAAATGCATAAAATACACCAAATATTTTGGTGTATTGTAGACTTTTGTGCTACTTGAGTCGCCTACCCAACAGACAAACAACAACAAAAAGATCAAAAATAGTTTTCTTTCAAGTGTCGAACTAACCTAATTATCTAGATGTACGTGTATAATAATTTATTTAGAAAAAGGTACATACATACCTTTATGTTTCTTGTCATCTCAGTTAAAAGTCAAAAACCCCTCCTACGCCCCCGCCCGTTATCAAATAAATGTCGGTCGTTGTCAATTGTATGTTTTTCACAAAAAATATATTTCACCCGACAAAATGTCAACTGCTTCGTAGATTGGTGACATCGATCAAATCAAGGAACCAGCATGAGACCCTGACTGCGGCACATATGGTATTGTGGAACAACTTGACATTGGGTATGCTACCCGTGCACCGGAAGACTTGCCAATTTTTCCATTACATTTCTTTGGAAAAAAATAATATCAACAGCTTTGGATGTATCTATACCATAAGCAAGCATGCATCAGTTGCACGTAGTACGTATATGTAAGTTGACAACATAGCTGTAGCATCCTACACAAATGCTTCATATTTTTCGTTGAAAATTATTTTATCGGCATTTATCGAAACGTCTTTCTATTTGCAGCACAATTTCATCTGTCACTGAGAATTTTTATTTTGTTGAAGTTGAACTTCAAGAGCAATGGATTCGGGCGCAGGAGGCTACACTTTTGTTGATGCTCCGCTCAATTCAATCGGTGGGTAATGTTGCTTGGGTGCATCTACGAATTTTACCGGTATTTATCAGGGAGAAGTATATTTTATGCTACATTTTAAAATTTAATTTCTAAGAACTACCATCTACTATTTCCAGAAAAATTTATGTGCATGGTCGTTTCTGATTTATGCACCATTTTTGTCAGTATTTTCGCACATTTTGGCGTACTGACAAGTCGTTATGCCCCGAGGCTACGAATCACACGAAATGACTGGTAAAATGTATATGAGGAAATATTAACACCTGTTTTATTACTGGTAGGTACCTATTTGGCACTATTATTCGAACGGCTGATTTCGACAGCTTTTGCTTTTCAACAAACAAAAATCAAACAGAAATCTTGCGAAAGCGAAATTTTGTGTCATGTAGCTCCTTTCATTATTTCTTCCTCTTCGGAAACGTTTAGGAAATAGTGGGACTTACCTAAATAAAGCAAGACAAAAAAAAACCAAAACTTTAATGAATAGGTAGCTTTCGTTTTTTTTTCGCTTTCGCGCAAAGGAAAATGACTTTCGTTTCGAAGTTGCATAAGTTAAAACGTTTATGGAAGCGAATCAGACTAAACATATTCTTCTGACAGAGTCATACTCCAGATCTCTTCTTCTTCTTCGCTTGTGGTATCTGCACCGTCTGCAAAAAGTTTTGAGTCTATCTACCTTAAGGTGCTAGTACACGGTATGTAGCACGCCACATCCATATGTAGCACTGACGTAATTTTTACGTCAGCGTACGGTCCCAATGGCTACATGCCGTGTACAAGCTCTCTTTGTGCACTCTCTGTTGACATCAGAGCTACATACATATATGGCTTGCTACAATGCTACGTGCCGTGTACTATCAACTTTAGGTTTTCTGATAGGATAATTCTAAATGTAATCCGACTTCACAGCGAGAAAATGGGTTATTTTGATATTATACAGGAAATTCGATGGTAGTTCTTCATTGGATGGACCTCATTGTCGCTATCGTAGGTACTTTTTTCAGATTTAAGTGATTTACGTCGCAGGAACGAATATTATTGTGAATGCGATTACGATGCAGGTAGTTTTTTTTTACATTGTTGGTAGTTGGAAATTTTATGAAATTATATTCTCTAACGAAATGCCAAACACGAATTTGGATAAATCTATCTGTTTTTGCAGTTTCACTATATAAATAATTAGGTACTAATTTCATAGCCCTTTCAAGTTCGTTGAGTAAAATAAAAAACTGTGATGTGATGATTAATAGATTTGAACCTCTTGCAGAAAAGGATGCCCATTTTTATCCGCAATTATCTCATGTGTATGATTGTGCTGAAATGATCAGATAAAACTTATCTTCACTTTCTTCTTTAAATGCGTTTAATTCGCGATTGTTCATAATTTTCGCAGATACTTAATTTTTTTACCATTCTTCTTCTTTATATTTCTTTACCCGTCGATCGCAGCACATCTTAATATTCAACGAATCTATATCTCAATGTAGGTAGGTACATAATATCCATTGTTATTCACTAAGCCATTTCCATTAATGAAGTCCACAATCCTTAAATAAAGTTTAAAGCATCCAACCTTTCGAAAGGTTTCTCAATTGACGGCTACAGACAAATATTTATAATCTCGTTGGCTAGATCCAACTTACCGTCAATCAAATGCCTGAAGCGTAAAATAACCTTTTCAGCTTAAAACATCATACCATCGTGATACCTCAAAAATAATAACAGAACTAAGAAAAATCAAACAACCTACATGTACCAGAAAAACAACTGCTTACCAAGTCTAGGCGGTGAGTTAAGGGCAATAAATAAAACAACAGCTACCACAGCTCTGACTACACTAAAGACACCGACAACAAGAGATAAAACTTCAGCAACTACCCTTCTTCAGCTACTAACCCTCTCGCTGGCTGGCTGGGTGTAAACGCACAACACTTTAATTACATTGCCGAGCGCATCGCACTCAACATTTTATCCCATTTTAATTAACTACCCATCTTAGTTGTGTTGAATTAAAGTTTAATTGGAAAATTTCCGTTTTATAATTACTTTCACAGTGCGCTTACACTATTCTCTGAATGGGGCTACTGAGAAGTGTCCTGCCCACAACCACTCTGCCCGTAATCCTCATATCATTATTTTTAGCTGCCACATTCAAACCAATTTTGAGGGAAGGTTTCCTTATTTTTTTTCCCGCCATCAACAACTAACAAGGACTCGTGTTCTGTTTCTCCTTCGTGAAACGCGTGAAGTAAGCGTTTCATTAAATATGAGCAAGGCATGTCCGTTTGTGCAACTCAAACACACACAACACATTCGCATAGAAAGTGTCACCCGGTTGAACATTGCAAGGACCTACCGCAACAAATGCAACCACTAGACCGAGACGAGCGTTGAACATAACCCAAAAAATAAAGTGAAATTGAAAAAAAAATATAGAAACCCTGATGATTGTTGTGTCCTTTTTAATGTGGTTTTCTTAGTTTGACTAATCCTGTGAATTAAGTAGAATTCCACTAGTGATGGCGAAAAGCAATTATGAAGTACTCCACGATGGTGTTCGTGGAGGCAGAGTACAAAACGGAGAAAAAAGCTTAATGGAATAATTGCACTGAATTAATTATACAAGAAATTGCTACATGTAGAAAGGATTTTCGCAGTACTTAAGGACGTTTCCTTCCATACGAATACACATATACCAGAGGGCGGTGAACGTCTGGAGGAGGGATACTATTTATTTTGCTTATTACTTTCATTGCGCTCTCTCCTTCTTTGGTATTAAGCAATGCAAATACGATGCAGCAAAATGTTTGCTTTGCATGTCGTTCATCTTAATTAAGAACATTTTCTATTTAATAGCAGGAATGTGCGGAACAAATCAGGGATGAAGTAGCGTTTAGTTGATTTATTGTGTGTCCCCTTTTGTAAGCACATACCGAAGTGCGTAGAAAGTTAAATAATCCATTGCAGAAATAATTGCTTGATGAAATGCATTTCCAAATAGTAAACTATGTAATTTCTTCGCCTTAGGGGGTTGTTTTTTATGAGTTCGAGTTCACCATGGCGTATACGTAATATTTTGGTAGCTCTTTTCTTTGCTCTAGATTTTATCAAATTTTACTTCACTTGTATGAACATTTTCCAAGAGCTGGATTAGCAGTTGAATTTATTTTTATTTGTCTCATTTTGTTGCTATTTCTCACCGCTAACTAAAATATATGAAAAGTTACAAATTAATTTGTAGAAAGTTATATCTTGGACTCTAAACACCTTAATGACGATGCCTTAGGTTATGGGATGGCATTCCAATTGGGGGTTAATAATACTCTTAGTCCGGGAGGCAGGGGTCCATTTTGAGCACCGTTTTTATGCCGATAGATTATTATCTTTACTCATTGATAGGCTTTAGTTGATAAGTAAAGTGAAGGTCAGCTGACGCACCCGCGGTGGGTGCGGTTGTGGGAGGGTGTGGAACTTGTCGAAAGAAATATTTTTTAAACTCGTTTTATGCCGACTGATTTTTTTTTAAATAAATTATTGACGTCATGTAGTGTTGAAAAAACATAGTCAGTCGCGTTGTGGAGGGGGAATTATACGACAGCTGGTCGCATGAACTTGCAAAAAAATGAATAATAATACGGGGTATAAAGATGGTCCTTATTATCGGATTTTGATAACACTTTTTTTATTAGTTAACTGCACACATAGTTATAATAAAAGAAATAACTTTGGAAAGATTTGTCACTCCATTCCTGAAATTTTGGTACTATTTGATATGGTATTTTTGAAACTTTGGGGGCGTGTCACGCCAAATTTTTTTTCCATATTTGTATTTAGGGTACTGTAATCAATCGGACAGTGGGTCGTAAATAAAATCTGGACGCGCGCACGTATGTTTCAACTTTTTAAATCCAATTTTCTCGAAAACCGTTAGTCTTACGAAAAAAAATAATATGATCTTTTTTGTAGGCAATTTCCTAAGCTACAAATTCGATATACACTATTTTTCGATAAAAGTATCTGTTAACGAGATATTCACGAAAAACAGTTTTTCATGACCTTTGACCCCGCGTAACATTTTTAGTGGCACATGTATCGCTGGGGACTTTTGGGATATTGTTTAGAACCACAAAAGGAAGGTTCATGCAAAAATCCAGCTTTCCCCTAATTTTTCCGAAGTGAATATCTTTATTCCCCCTATTATTATTCATTTTTTTGCAAGTTCATGCGACCAGCTGACGTATAATCCCCCCTCCACACGACTGACTAGTAATTTGTACTATGATGAAAATTGCGAAAAATACTAAAACCCAAACAAAAATCTTTATATATAAAAACGGATAGTGATTTATGTGATCGGCAGATTAAAACTTGAAAACCACCGACTCGATTGAGCTCAAATTTATAGATAATCTTAGGTATTGGCGCAGGAGTGCACCTTTGAAGATTGGTAAAAATTGGACAAAGCGGCGTGGCACTTCCCATACAAAAAACATCTTCTGTGGGGTGAAACTCGATGACTTTTTTTTCAGGTTTAGGCGGAAATAAATTAGAATTATTCTAATTTACCAAAGAAAGTTATTATCTAAAACCGAAGCAATACAATTCCTATGCAAACCCAGGCGGGTAGGTACAGCTAATTACATATCTTCATATTGTTCACAAGATTGCACCCATAACGTGATAATATGCGAATAATTATTCAAAGCATGGGATAATGGGATACCAAATAGAGCCTCTTAAATCGCTATTAAGGCCGGACCTCACATATGACCCTAATAAGGCCTTAAGATCGTATTTGATAGGTTCAAATCTGGGTTAGAGCTCATACAATTTCCTCGAAGGTCTAGTTAAAGACAATATCGTCGCCTTTGCTTGTACACCAGGTCATGTGTTCTTTGCGCGTACATAACGAACGAGGCACCTCCCGCCTGCTCACTGCTACCTTTCCCCATGGGAGAACTTTTTATTGTGTTCACCTGTCAGAAAGCGAACCTGCACTTCGATTTGCCGCCAATTGACCCAGCGACTACCGACTCAGCGTTTAGGACTAGGTTACCAATTACACACACGGAAACCACAAAATGGAAGACAAAAACTTTGCTAAATACTGGAACAAATCCAATATTCAATAGCTATAATAAAAAATGCATAAGCGCAGGCCGTAAAAAATCAAAAACCTTACTTGAAATCTAAAAAAAGGACTCTAATTAATTTTTAATGGTCAGAGACTTTCGACGAATCCTTCAGAATTTCCGGAGATGAGATTTTGATTTTGGTAAATATGTACCTACTTTAGCCTTCTACCTATCAAATTAGCCCTGGGCTCACTGTCCTCTATTCACTGTCCTCTATTCACTTCTTTTTTCTTGGCATTCCCGGCGATTTTTTAAATGAACGAACAAAATGGGTTGGACCTTTTTTGGGTGCTCTGAATATTTCGGTAGGTAGATAAATAGGTCGATTTTGGGGTATTAGATCCAAAACTATGGGAACTTGTAATAGTATTCCATTTTCAATATTACATACCTAATTATAGTGAACATCTTTCCTAAAATTGTAAGAAATCAGTTCAGCATAAAATACGATTTTACAAAGTCTCATTGCAACATTATGTGAAAATTTACTTAATATGTGCTAAAACCGTCATATGGAAGTACCTACTACAAAATTAATAAACTACCACAAAGCCCAAACCCAAATTCGGAACTGTTCAGTCGAGTGACGAATTGTTTATTATGCAGCCACTAAAAGGATTAAGAATGACAGACCGAATAGTAAAAACCCTCTTTTTCAAGTTCCTCCGTCGTCTTGGTAATATCAGAATTATGGCTAACGCCTATAGCTTACATTTTGACGAAAAGCAATACCTTTCCAGACATTAGTATTCCTGAGTCTTTGCCAGGATCTGAAACAGTCCAGTACATAATGAATATTTATTTGGTCGATGGTGGACTTTTCCGGTACATTACATAGGTTATCTTAAACAGATTCTTGTGTGATATGTTTTGGAGGCCAATCATTTTATGCTACGTTCTTTTCGAAGACGTCTGGTATGTAGTCTTACTAAACTAAACTCACCATCCTAAAATTGAGTCATAAACTCCTTCTGGAGATTTATTCAATACAAAAAAAAAAACACCAGTTATGCTACTCAAAATTTATTTTATAAATTTTCCACTTAACCTGCTACTGGTGCACACGGTTTTGCAACTTCTCCAGCAATCAAACCGCAGCATTTTGCAATGGCCACTTTCGTAAATGCTATAAGGAAATATTTAAAAATTAGCATCTGCATTATAAATGACACCCAATGACATTTACTTACATTTACCAGATTCGCAATTGTAGAGGTCCAGCCTGCCCTGGTTTGGGAAAAGTCTGCAAAACTTACCATCAGCCGTTGTAATTTGCCCACACACTTCGCCTTTACAATTCAAGTTGGACACTACAGCCATTGATTGTTGCGGTGCCCACATAATGACAACCAAAGCTGTAATGCGTTAATATTAAAAGATGAATTCCAATAATATACCTAATGTTAGATTTACTTACCGATAGCAATAAATGTGAAAGCAGACTTCATTTTGAGATATTTTTTTTTTGTTGTCTAGAATTCCTAAAATTGAACTGAAATCTAGATCAGATGTCCTAGCAGTGATGATTTTTGGTGGCTTTGGCACCATTTTATACTACTGTCGTCTATTTGAATTGTCTGCAGTAGATGAACACTTGAACACTTGTTTGCTCTTCATCTTCTGATGCAGCTGTTGTTAGTCTCAAATGATCACAATTCTGTGTGTGTATTTAAATGTGGCTTTTTAGCATTGGCTTTAATCAAAAAGCATATTTGCCTACAAAATTCTGGGGGTAGACACGTTGCAGTTTTATAATAGAAAACAGATTAAACAAAATTATATTATGTATATTTAAAGACAAATAATACAAAAAGGAAGTCAATAACGAATGTCATAACTGTTGCTAATTTTTGGGGGAAATGTGTACACAATTTTTGGTTTTAGCACATAAATATTAAGTAAATTATTTCGCAAAGAAAACCATACATCTACCTATCAGAACGGGAAGAGCAAACTTTCCAATATTGATATTGTATTCAAGTGTTCATCTAATCAAGTCTACAGTCGGTGTGGGCTTAAACTATGCCAGATATAAAGCCGGCAGTGCTAAAATACATCTCAGATAGATTTCAGTTTAGCCTTAGGAAGTATAGGCAAAAAATAAATACAAAATTAACACTGTTATCGCATTTGATAATTATTTTGATGCCGTATAAAATCTGTCCTGATGGCCGTTGTATAACGTCTGTAGAGCTAAACAGTGCAAGACCGATATCTGGTTGAAGTGTGGGTCATTGGATAACTTTGGCGGTATGAAGGTTTAAATGTTATAACATTTTATTGCGATTTATTTGACTCTTGGTTGGGACATTGCGAGCTATCGGGCTTTCTCCTATGTATGTCATAATGACCGTTCAGTTGCTTGGTTTGCAATTGGCAGGAAGAGAAAAGTGGTACGTATAGTTTGAGGTTGGGGTCTAAACTAAAGCAACACTCACATACTCCACCAATGTATGGCTAAGGGATTGGCTGCAAAATGACCTCAACTGGAAAATAGGCCTGTGATATGCGTAATTCATTGTATATTTTTGGTACTTTAATTTTTTTACATATTTAATTAGATAATTAAAACATTTTAAGTGACTTCAACTTAAAAAAATACTAATAGTTTAAAAAACTAATGAAACGCTTTTATAAGTGCTGCACTAAAAAGCAAAATAATAAAAATTAAACAATCTTCTATTTTTAAGGTTTATCCTGCAAGGGGCTTAGTGTAAAACATGTTTGTGTAGTTTACACTCAAATAATACAATAGTACATAACTACAAACATGACTTACACTAAGCCCCTTGCAGGATAAACCTTAGAAATAGATTGGTTAATTTTTATTATTTTGCTTTTTTTTCAAGTTAAGTAAAAGCCTTTAAAAATGCGTTTTGCTTCGATATGGTGGCTGCGGCCCATCAGTGTAGATATCCACCATAATTTCATTACGAACTGTTTAAGTGTGCACACCGAGACTATCTAATAATGTTCAGCGAAAAAAACAAAAGCAATCCGTTGGCTATATCTACCAACTTTCTAAAAAATGGCATAGCGAAGGAATTGTTTTCGCGGAGTTTAAAATATTGAATTCCAACACGGGCACGGAAGGAATTTTTTTTAAACATTTTTCAAAATACCATTGAAAAATTAGAATATTTGGCAACAGCAGTCCTTCAAATAAATTAACTAAATAGCACGAATCTTAAGCATTAATGTCTGTTTTGAATAAATTTGTGAAAAGGGGCATAAATAGTACCTAGTTAAATGAGCCAGACCTCTTATATGAGCCAGACCTCTCATGGCATTATTTTTAAATGGCGCCCAAATAAGCCTATGGTAATGACGTCGTCATTATTTTTCTTTGTATCGCGTTCACATCCACAACGTCTTCCCTTTATGTCCATCGTCTATACAGTTTGAGAGCCAGTGTAAATACACAAATATTCAGGAAATTTATTCTTATTTTGACATTTTAATCGAATGCAAAATAAAACATTTTGAGATTCGTTGTGATTTCAAATTAAATATTAGAAAATAAATCTTTTAGAAAAATAATCTTTTATATTATATAATTCGTTTGTACGTGTTTTTGTACCGAATTTAATGAAATTTTCTGTGTGCGTTTGAGTGAGGTTCGATTGTTCGATTAACAATTGGATCTGGTATAGGTAGCGCTGCGATCCAGTTCCACAAAATTTCACTCAACAAACATCTAACAATAGTTTGTGTTTTAGAAATTGTCACCGCTCTAACAAAAAATACATTAAAGTTTGTCATTAACTGGATAGACTTTTAAAAGATCGTTCTCCGAGTGTTAGAGTGACAGAAACCAAATTTTCAAATCAAAAAATTCTGAAAAGTTGCTCCTGAGTTCAACAAAGAATGGTGCTTTCTGCGTTGTCTTTGTGTATACCTAATTATGAAATTGAATACGAATTTTTTTGTTTGTATCTGCCATCGATTGTGAATTTACCATAGTTGGACGGAAATTTGTTATGGGGTATTTTTATAATCACGTATTTTAATGTCGCGTCCCACTAAACTGTGCCTTAGTTTCTCCTAAGCTGAAACATACAAGACGCATCTTTTTTGGATTCGGAACATGCACTTATTCCAGTAACTGGTAAAATTCCAGTAAATGGGATAATTCTCAAGCTCACTTTTGTCATAGAAAACTACCCTTAAACGATCCGGATTCAGAAATGCTGTGACTTATGTAGTTCGGACTGTTTGAAATTCTTTGATTATGTTGTTATCGCAAGGCTATTGTATGACATTTTTCCTCATGACTACGAATATTTTCTTATTTAACTATCTGAATTGAAAATAATATAATATGTAATTTGTTCAACACTTTGTAAGTGTTGTATTTTTCACACTTGTTCTGAAATATCATCTCAGAACAGATTTTGCAAAACCCAAGGTCAAAAAAAGTATCCACTTAGCTCTTCCGGTTCAAAAAATGATTGACTCCCTCAGTTATTGTGATGTTAGTAACTGCAACCTAATTTTTACGCTGTAGGCATATTGTACTGAATTAACTGGAGACGGAGAGTCTTACCTACCCATACAAAAACGAATTCTCTATTTAGAACAAAATAATATAAAATGTTAATGCTGACATCCTCAACTATAAAAGTTGGATAAACTCATCAAGCCTTTTTCATAAATAATTCTCAAAAATCAAAGTTAATTTACCATACTCACCCGAAAACAAATTTAATAATTCAACTTGTTAACTGTTTTGGGACTCGAACGTACCTACGAAAGGAAGTAAAAAAAAAACAACTAAGACCAACACCAGTTCAGCTTTAAGGAAAACTTTAAACTACCAAAAGTCAGTCGTTTGCTTCGAACGAAACTCCCTGATTTGCATTAGAAGAGCATTGGCTAAGGCTGAAAGTGGATTTACCCATCTGGCAGCCATTTACATTCCCTCAATGGCCAGGTCGGATTTTTCATCCCAAAGTTAACAGATCTACAACATCGACCCATTTGCCGAAGAATAAGAAATAACCTTTTCACCTCTCCAACCCATCCGTAGACACGACACCTAACAACACCAGTAGAGTACCAACCCTTTTGCAACGAAACAGGATATAATTAAGAAATAGACCTGCAGAGTACCACCACCCTTTCTACATCGTATTGCGACTTTCTCGTCGTCTTATCTCTGCCACCTACACGAACACAGCCCGGCACAGGAAGCAATATTATCTGAGTGGGTATAGGATTCGTGCATATGAAACGGCTCTGGCAACTTCTCAGCGCCTCTGGTTAGTCGATAATCACTTTGGACGAAAGTGCCTTCACAGGGAAGGAGTTTAGGTGGTCGGCGAATAATCATTGCTGGTATGGTGATGACGATGGGGCTTAACTTACCGACAAACCAGCAGTTTTGTTAAGTTTTCAGCCCTGTTACGTCGCATGCTTATGCCTTGCCTTCTTCAGCTATGGTGATAGTTTAACAACCACTTAGTTTAGTTTTGAGTTATCCTGTTATGAAAGAGGGGTGAAATTGAAGTTCGAAGATGTCTGGCAGAGATATTATGACGTCGTTATGGTTTTTGCACTTTCACCCGTATTTCCGGGGAAACGTGATGAAATTTATAAAGTGTTGAAATGTGATTTTAAATTTAGCTACCGGTATAAATGTGTGAGTGTTGGAAAGAAGTTTATAGGAACTTTAAGACTCTTTTGCTTGAAAGGAATTGATTTAGAAGGTTTCAATTGGCAATTGGATTTTGATTAATTTGACTGAATGTAGGTTATAATATTTTTTGGCAAAGTCAGGCGGATAGATATCACATCTCAAGATTTTGTCCACCGTCTCACCTCTCACGAACGTCTGACAAACATCCGAGGGTTTAGGCAGTCATTGTTGGTCATGTGTCCGACTCGCCTGATATGATATGAACTCACAAAACCTTTTTTAAACAGTTTTCTGCCAGCTGATTGGCATTACTATATTAGCAATGTCTTAAAAAATGCACTAAAATCGGCCTGGTAAGCCCAAAATAGGAACCACTAGGAAGCATAACATGCTCGCAATTAAGTACATCTGTAAATGGTCTTTGACTTAGCTGTAGGATTTTATGGTTTCAGTATCTTAATTGCTATAAAGAAAAAGTCAGTTTCCAAGTCGCATAGCTTCAACGGAACTGGACATGTAGCGATCGGTGTACGAGCCCAAAATTTTAAAGAATTTTTTTGGGAATCTATAGCTAGCTCACTTTTACTTTCACATGCAAAACTGGTATACTCACTTTTGGTTTTGTTATACTCACTTTTGTTTTTACATGTAAAACTGTTATACTCACTTTTGGTTTTGTTATACTCACTTCCCTAAAAAATACACCTATAGACTCTGACCACAACTTGACAGCCACAGCAAGAACAATACTACTATGGAGAGATTTAATAGCTTAAATCGCAAAAGCCCATGTTTCCCTTAACCTCTTAAGGAGTCGAAGAATCAGCTGGTGATGAAGTTTAGTGGTATCGATATGCTCATGTAACCATTGTTTCATACATCTGTGGCAACAAGGAAAAACGGCATAAGTCATTTTTAACAACTTTTCAGGGGCGCAGGTTAAAGGTTTGACTTCAGGTTACAAAAAAACTGTGCATGGGATGGGAAAAGTTGTGATGCACAAACAAAGATAGTAAAATGTTCAATTTTATATAATTAATTTTTTATTAATTTTTAATTCATTTGCATCCTTTTTTGAATTAAAAAGGACTTGTGTCGTTTTTCCTCATTCAAATTTAGCACTATTCGTGAGTTAAGTCGACTTATGTCATTTTTCCTTATTTTTTGTTTTTTATATTAGCTTGATAAGTAGACTTAAGTTGTTTTTCCAAAATGACATTGAAATGGAAAATTGGTTTAGGTATACTTATGTTCGTCTTTCAAACTACATTCTGCAATTCAAAAAGTTCAACAACACGCCCGAAGAGACAAAAAAAGATAATAAGTATTAAAACACAAACTTTTCTTTTTTCTATTTCATTACAACTTCTCGTTCCTTTGGTTAATAAATAAAAATAATATAGAATTTTATAACGAATGCATAGGCTGCTACACTAGGACCGATTTTGGCGGACTCTTTGTCCACTCTTTTACATTAGGCAAAATCAGCTTTGTCCTGGTGTATTCTGAGTTCGTCTATTAACTGTAATTTCTCCTCTGAGTTTTCAGTAGCTGGCTATTTTATTATGGAGTTTGTCGCAGGTTCCACAAGTGTTTTGCTGTGTAGATATAATTTTTAAGTTAAGACCATGAAAGGCCTGTAAGCATTTGGTCAAGCTAACTGGTTCTGATGTTTCTAAGCAATACAGCTCATAGTCATACATTCTTGCTATTGTTAAGCCAGATTGTAAGCACTTTTTTAAAGTGTCTTGCCTAGTATAATGGCTATGGTAGACTGGAAATTTTGTTGATCTGTGCTTTTATCTCCTGTAGTTTCGACTTGGAACATACATTTGGGGGTTTCGAACATCCCCTTCTGTCTATTATAGTTGTACATGGTGCTTTTCTTTTCTTGCTAATTATACCTACTTATATAAAGAACGCTTGCATTATAGTTTCCTAACGCGCAGTACTGAGTAAATAAACTGATTTGGTTATGTTCTGATAATTTTCTTCTGCATTCGTTTCAACACGACAACAATGGTTTCGATTTTCTTGCTTCAACACTTTTTTCTTTTTTGTTTTGTAAGGTATGCTCGTATTTCTTTATCGTTGGCGATATTTTTTAGCCTCTATTTTGCTTTGTTGTTTGAAGAACCAGCTATATTTTTATTTTCTTGAGAATCAGATACGTTATTACCTTCGAAATTGCTTGTACCATCAAGAACCATTTCTAGCTCGCCTGATTTAGGTACGCGAAACGTCATTTATGGACTCCTCAATAACCTTATCCTAAAATTCCGTGCTTTCATTGACACTACTCGAACTGATTTGGAAATCTGGATCATTGATCGAGTCATCCGAATCCTGCCAATTTTGACGCTCTAAACTTAAGTTACATTCTGTAAGTCCTTTGGAATTATATTGAATTTTTAAAAATTGGCTATGAAGATAGGTAGGGTTTGTTCCTTTTAATAGTAGGTATATAGTAATTTTCTGAGATTATTTTCTAGATTTAATCTTTAAAAGAACATAAGAGTGTCCAGATAAATGATAAAAGAAAAAAAAAACAAAAAGTCTACACAACTCATGTTAGTAGAAGTTTTAAAATAAGTTTTATGATGAAATAACGTGCAGTTATTTCAAAATAATTCTAAATTAGGTAGTTACGCAGACAAAATCGAGTTTGGATAAATGTTTAGAGCTTTAAAATGTCTTTTTAGCGGCGCGTAAATGTAGCTAAAGACATGAAAATTCACGAAATAAACTAATTGAATAAAAAAAAATTTGGATTAACATACCTTCAATATTCTCAGGAGACATAGGTTGGGGGCGCTCAAAACCACTTTCATTAGTACTTTTCTTAATTGCTAAAGCCAAAATTTTGCTTGTGCGAGATATTATGGCTAACTACCGTTTTTTTTTTTTGCTAAAAGTACAACACTGACACTAAAAAATGTAGGAGTCCAAAAATACAATATTTGCTTTTACTTTTGAAGCACTTATTAACACAAAAACACTTAACTGAACTGTATGCGTGCACCACAAAACAACACAAGTCACTTAATGAATTATGTTTTGATTCGGGAAGAAAAACACAAGTATACATATTTCTTCATAATTTTGTGAACGCCTTTTGGAATAACAACACAAGTATACTTATGTTCAGTTGTCCTGCAAAAAACAGTTTGGAATAACAGCACAAGTCGTGTTATTTTTGTGCCAGACACAATTTTCGATTTGGAAAAACAGCATAAGTCTACTTATGTTTCTAGTATTGAAATTATAAATTTTGGAAAAAGGGCATAAATCTACTTTACCGGTGTAGCATAACCGCATAAGTAAAAAAAGTTTTAGAAAATGTATACTTATGCTGTTTTTCCTTGTGCAAGCTGTGTAGACATAGACTTATGTCCTTTTTCTTTTGTGTGTAGTTCATAAACCGAAAGAGATAAAAATACGAAAAAAATATGACAGATAGAATCGCATACTGCGCATCAGATTGCGTAAAAATCTCAATTTCGACATAAGTCGACTTATGATGTTATTCCTTGTTGCCACAGACATAGTTCAGGTAAGCACATATGCGGCAAAACAAGTCGTCTGGAAAGCATAGCACAGCATAGCATTGGGGACCTCCTCAAGAGAGTGGAAGAATGGGTTTCCCACAGATCGCTGTCTGGTGCTAGCTATTGCTGGACATGCGCATAGGTAGTGAGTGAGAGCTTCTTTTTCGACAGTGTGTATTATGCGGGATGCCTAATCTGACCGCATGATCCTCTATAGGTCAGTGGCATCTGTGGTGATTGCTGCGACTCTGATAATATCTTTTCGTGTTTTACTTAGAAGGTAGGTTGTTTTTCCGAACTGAAGGTTGGCCACATCCTGCGGGATATGTTACAGTTCGCTAGTCTCCTCCATAAATGGTTGCCCTTCGATAAGAATTCTGAAGAGATTTTAACTACTCCGAGTGAAATGTGAACTGATTCCGTAAGTGTACGGTGGAGAGATGAACCTTACCTGGCCAGCTCTTCGGCTTATTCGTTACCATAAACGTAGCTATGACTTGAATCTCAAATCAAGGGTAACCTTGAACCGATCAAGCGAGACCAGCTCTAATACTAATTTAGAGCTAAATATGGACTAAGGCGATAGCCTGATGGTAGCTTGACTGTCAATGAATATTTATGTCTATCTTTTGCCTCTGAACAATGTTCGTGTGTAGTTTTATTTGCCGGCAGGCCTCGCGGAAGGCAACACTATTTCCGCCTGAAACACACTGGCCGTATCCGGAAGTCTAAAAGAATCTGAAATGTACTGAGACTCAGAAAATACACCCCTACTAGTCCAATTTTAAACCGTCCCTGTAGATTGTTAAATTCCAGTCCCTATACGGTACGTCTTGCAAATCTCTTGAAGGAAACTTTACTTCCAAATGTTTTGTAAAAAGCATTTTGGGAGTAATGTAATCCATTGGGGGTGTTACTAGTTCTCTTGCGAGAAAGCAGTATGTTGCTATTGCCGTAGGTTCTTGCAGACCAGCACCCCGACTTTCTGAGTCTGATCGCGCTATGTGCTGTGATGTTTGTGATGTGAAGGTCTAAAGGTGGACTGTGAGGGCATATGATGGTAGCAATTTCGTTATTTCGTTATTTATTAATTAATTATCAACATCATTTACAATAGACTAATGTAATCTTTAAGTTATAAATGAAGATACAATGAGAGAAAAACGATAATTTGAAGAATTTACATGTGAAGTGATAACAATTCAACTTGAGGAGAAACAACTGTTAAAAACCAATTTGTTTAATTTAGGGTAATCCTACTACATATTTTGAGATCAATTAAACTATTTTATATTTTTTTTTGTTTTTAAACCTGCCATATGCCTGAAGAGATTGTGGTCAAAAGAATTCGCATAACAAGATCTTCTTATGCTGACAGGAAGTGCATTCCAAATGCGAATGGCATGAACGAAAAATTGACGCTCTGTGCAAGTATACCTATAATAATACCGCGGGAGAACTAAAGTTAAAGATCGACTAGACTGTGCAAAAATTAGTTTATTGAACAAGTATGGAGGCTGTTTGGTGATTATAATCCTTGTGGAGGCATTTAACAGTACAAAATTGCAGGTACTTGTCTAATGAACATCCAAGAATATACTTGGCGTAAGCAGAAACATGATGAAACCGTTTTAGGTAGGTATTACGTATAGGTATTGACCCGGAGATACTCTCTTGATTTCTCCGCACAGTTCTTTCACTAATTTTGTTTCTTAGTGTCAATGCTTGCATCTGTTTGAAGGGGATCTATTTAATCCATTGAGTTTCAAAACAGTAACGTACCAAGATTTACATTCCTCTGCCAACCAGTGCTAGACACTGCGACAGAGTCTAATGTGGTAATATTTCAGCTCCATTCATAGTTTACTGATAAAATCCTCCAAAAAGTTCATCTTCCTTAATAGTCCGGGAGCCAGCGACATTTTTCGATGTCTAAGTTTCGTAGACTGGGATTATTTTTTTTTTTTCTGTTATAAAAACATTAATAATTAACAAAATCGATGCCTGCCATCTCAACAGTGGGACAACGACTTACATTTCATTTGTAACGCCAAGAAGGATTCACCGGAGACCATATAAAGTATATATAGTCTGAATCAGGATCACATTCTGAATGGATTTAGCCATGTCCGTCTGTATGTTGAAATCACGATAGCGTCCAAAGGAATCGACTTAGATGAATGCAATTTTGCGAAATGTCTTCTTTTTACGGTCAGGTTGGTGTTAAAAATGGTCCATGTCGGTCAAGTAGTTCTGTTACCTCTCATACAAAGTCAATATTCGACCCATGTATCTCTCTGTCTGTTGAAAACACCTTAGCTTCCAAACAAATCGACTTAGGTGTATGAAATTTTGTGAGAGGACTTTTTTACCGTCGTCAGGTTGGTATTGAAGATGGGCTGTGTCGGTCAAGTATTTCTGGTATCTCCCATACAAAATATAAAGAAAAAATTTATAAAATATGTTTTTTTCCTCATGGCGATGCATAGCTTTTTGAAAGCGATGCCAATTTTTCGCGTTATCTATGTCTAAAAATCTATGGAATTCAATTGAAACATTGTGGTTTCCCGAGGTTTTCATCCAAAAACAGAACTTAATTGGACTATAATACACTATGGGGGTTTGAAACTTTAAGTCAGCGGCAGGAGTACTTAGTCCCGCTGTACAGGTGGCAGGCATCGTTTATTTTCCTCAACGCAATGTAAATTAACATTTTTTTAAGGTTTCATCTATACGAAACTTAGACAATTTTTTGGTTTTTTTTGCAACTTTAAGTCAGCGGCAGGAGTACTTTGTTCCGCTGTACAGGTGGCAGGCATCGTTTATTTTCCTCAACGTAAATTAACATTTTTTAAAGGTTTCATCTATACGAAACTTAAAATTTTTTGGTTTTTTTTGCGACTTTAAAAATTTACTGTAAATCGTTGTTCCAGTGGTGAGCCTGCAGGCATTGATATTATGTTTGTCAAGCGTAAATATTAGGTACACGAAAAAAATAAAATCATCCCTACAAAAATCTTACAAAAATTAGTGTCGCTGGCTCCCGGACTATAAATGACACAAAAATTACCATGTTCTGTAGATAAATTTCAATGATTTCCGACTCAGTTTTAGAAATGTGCATGCAGGTCAATCAATTTACTGTCATCTTAGGCAGTAAGCATTGTTCCACAAATGGATCTGACATGACATTGTCGATCAATTGTTTTACCATTGATGGTTACCTACAACTAACAATTTTTGTTTTTCAAGGCAAGCACCCGAAAGTTCCTTCAAAAAAACTGTAACTGCTTCTTAGACGACCATACCCTTAGCACTGAAAAATAGCTCATTTAAGGTAATTTCTATTATCTGCTTCTATCTCACAGAAAGTATATTTCTCCTTCTTATTAATGCGGCTACGAATATTTGTTCCAAAAACCCACCATATGGCAATTGCGAGTTTTGCCGCACCGCTTTATTTGCCTTAGGAGTGCAATTGCAATTAATCAACAAACTCATTGCTAAAACGAATTTCTGTTTTCCCTATATGAACTTTAATTCTTCAAGTGTGTAAGCTCAATCCTCAATGCGGTACATCAATTAGCTGATTTGCACGGGTAAACAAATTTCCTAATTATATCTCAAAAACAAAGCAAGAATGATGAACTCGAGGTCTTGTGCACGTGAATACCTAAACCTACTCGAATTGCATATCACTACACCAACGGTGCACATTGTCGGTTATAGAGTGCAGTACAAATTGCAAACTCCCAGCGGGCCTGTCTAATTAGAAATCTCAATTATACCTATGAAACCGCACACTTTCAGTTCCCCTTTATGCATGTGCTCTGTCTCCGACTTTCACAGGATATCGCAGAGGGATTTCCGACAGCCTCTTTTACGACGCCGAAACTTCCAAGATAGACATCATCAACAGAAAGACATTCGAGAACGAGGCGAAAATTCGACGGATGTGCTCACATCTGATATTTCCACATAAGCGAGTCGAGATTAATTTTACTTTTATAGCATTGTAACAGAGATGAACGTGTGTGTCTGACATACAAACATATCCCAAACGAGAAAGTTAAAAAAATACGAACGGAAGGATGATAACACCTCTCGCGGCAAAGGATAACAAGTGAAAAATCCATTACAAAAATGTTTTACAAGGATTCAATTTTAGATCTGCGATAAGACTGAACACATAAATCTGGTAATGTAAATGGATATTGTGCTGTTGTACTGTTAAAATGTGCTTCTTCTGATTCAGTTGTCCCTGACAGATTCTTTAAGAAAACAAGACACAATATCCTCTGGGTTTATGCCGAGGTGGAAACCCACCCGTTAGCAAAACAGGAAAATTCCATTACAGCAAAGATTAAACTCGCAAAAATTACCTCTCGAAATGAATTCGGAAACGTTGTTATTTTGGGAGGTGTCACTAACCCCGCCTTGCTCTGTCATCGCATTCACATACACACAGCACTAAATGGAGTATCGCGCATTAGATTGGCAAGGTGGAGGTGCGCCACACCATCACAACAAACACTTCCAGTATAGGTGGGGTGCTGCTAATTCGTTTGCGAGCATTTTACAAAGGAAAATCGCTATATCCCTATGGTGTAGTGGTTTTGTGCCGTTGTTAACCGAAAATGAAAATTACTCACCCCTGAGGATGATTAACTTGTCCGCGGGACAGCTTTCTATCATTGCCTGTCTGGCAGAGGAAATATTTCTCGCTATCACCACAGTTACTGCTGGGTCTGGTCTGGGGTGATTGTTTTCGAAAACCGGTAAGCGCGTTTACTCCATCCGAACAGATTGGGTAAATATTTAGTTTTCGGCTCAGAGACGTGCAAGGGTTTGGTGGATACTCCGTGTGTAGCAAATGCGTGCCATAGGGTTGAACTGAAGCTTATGATCTTGTAATCGAATTTCTATGAGAGCGTGTATATTTTTGTGTGAGTTCGAATAAATTATTTGCGGTGATGATGTTTTCGGGGCAAACAATATATTGAAATTTATCCGTGGCAAGGATTTGCGCTTTGAGTATCGGCAAAACAACGTTGGATACTTTAAACAAAGCTTTTGAATGGAGATTGCTTGTTTTTGATCTGGTTGAGCTGTACCGTGACTGTACTTATGATTTTTCCACACGAGATTGAATTGAATTGATAACGCAGAATAATTTTAAGACATCTGTAGGTATACCTATACTAATACCAACGGTTCATACAATAATGGGTTCATTTTGACGATCGGTATAGTATGTACTAGAACATTTTTCAATGGCGTTTGAAAAAAATTGTTTGTGTGGCTAAATTGAGATTTCACATTGAACGAGGCGACATATTCAAACCTTGTCTACATGCCGTTGAGATACCAGTTTGACGGTGGAGTCATAGTTACCGCGGGAGTACCACAAGGCTTGGTTCTTTGACTTCTCATTTCACACATAATGTATAACAGAGCCAAACACATCCACGGGATAGAGTCCCCACAGATGAGGCAGTCGCCAGAATCACAAATTAGCTAGAATCCGTCTGCATAGCTTTAACCGACCACATAAGACTAAGGCTGTCTTGAAAATTTGCCGAATGACGGTGGAATATGCGAATTTCCTGATTATGAGAACCAAGATACACGTTCAGTACGCCGCGCCAGTATGAAAGCTTAACAGATTCATGCAGCTCTTTCCCGGATGTTGGCAAAAATCGGTGGCACTGTGTATGCCATATCACAAAGTATAGAAAAGAAGAAGGAAGCTATCGTGCGCATACAGAATTTATGCAAAAAGAATAATAAACAGATCTCAAATAATTTCGGACGAAGTAGCCTTCGTTGTAGCGTGAATAATACCCATCGACATTCTCTCGCCTTTGGCAAATACTCAAACGGCCAACACGCAGGGTGTCATTGTTATAAGAAGGGTAAACGAAGAAAAATGGGCAAAATATATAACACTATGATAAGCCAGGTGGGATAATACAAACTAATCCCTACCATCGAATTCTGGACATAGTACCTTATGCAATTCCGTTCTTAGCAGGGAGGTTTTCGAAAATATCTCGCTGATTTGGCCACAATTGCTCGCCTATCGCTATCTGCATCGAATGCCCAAGTTAAAAACGAGATACTGACCACGCAGTGTTCTACTGTAGGCGCCAATCCTTCAGCGTTTTTAACTAGGAGGTGGGTCCTCTCTCTATGACAGCATACATTTTGTTTTGTAATCAGTAACTGCCAAACACATATCTTATGCATCGATAAGGATTTCCTGAGTTTTTTAAGATTCGTAAGGGTGTGTGGATTTGGTCGATAACGATAACTGATTTTTCTCTCCTAGAAAACACCAATCAGATTTTATGCATTTACACAGTGTATTCAAAAAATCTTTCTCTTCACTCGAAAATTGAGCAATCTGTACTACATTTAGTGCACATGATGAATGCGGGTAAGTCGGTAATGATCCCATTTGCCATTAAGATGACTATTCTACAGCCTTCCTTTCTCTCAGCATCTTCCACTCAGAAGTTTCTTCAACAACGTTGACGTGTACATGAGTACAGTACACTATACGGCTGGTATAACTCAAAATCCAAACAAGAAATAGCTATCTACGCCAACGGACAGGTCGAGATTAAAGCACTCGATTCAACCTAACTCATCGAGGATTAAACAGCGGTCCAAATTAGCTATCGACTTGAGATCACTCTGGTCTGGGTTCATTGGAAATTAAATGGCAATAGGAGAACCGATGAATTGGCCTGACATTTTTCCGATCTATGCGAATCTTCAGCAGCGGAAGCCTATATATAATGGATACATTTGAAGAATTGCGCCATTTCAAGGACTATTTGTCCACCTTACAACTGAGCTGAAACAAAACCATCTCATTTTCCGAATACATATTTGAAATGATTGCTAGAACGCCGGCTGTAACTGCAGACCACTGACCAGTTAGGCATTGGGTAGTATGCAAAAAGATGAGCACGATCGCAAAGTCAGAGCTGACGAGCTTGAACTCACATGAGAGATCGATTGTGCAAACCGAAACTCGGACTCAGTTTCATATGCAAAAAAAAAATAGTTCTTTCTCAACAGCTCTAGCTCAATGGATTAGAGATCGATCTCAAAGCTCTCTGGGTAAATAAAAGAAGTGAGTATGTCTTCTGAGAGAAAAAGTGTAAAGGGAGCATGATATTAAAAAGAAAATTTGGTTACTTTAATCAATTTTTGGTTAAATAAGAAAATTTAAATTTTGCTCGAAAAATCACAATTAGGTACCTACCAATAGACGTGTTCGTTTTGCTATCCCATATAGGCTTAACCCTTTCGGTATTTTGATGCCATATGGCAACACGAATATTCATAACACCCATTCTCACTCTCTGAGTATCTTTTTTCTATTCTTTTTTCTGATTAACTTTTTAGAGTATCTGCTTAATAATTAGAAGCAAAAAACTGGGTGATAGTTGTTGTCATTGTGCTTTTAGCTCTCGTGAAAGATCGGTCTGCAATAGAGTTCGAATTTTTTCGTCGGAAGACTATTTTTATTCTTTCTTTTTTACATTGATAATTATCAAATAGATTATCAATTTCGATTTTATTTGATTGACTAATATCAGGCGGACAATTAAAAAAATTAAATAAACATATAAGTTCCGTCTATTCAATTTGGCACAATTTTCCTTTTCTGTGTTGCCATATGGCATCAATATTATCTTGAGGTGCATTTTAAGGCATCATTTCTATAAATAAAATTATATATATACCTATGTATAAAAATAAATGTATTTTTATGCATAAATAGTCTTGAATATCATTACTTTCTAATTTGGTTTGAATTAAAAAAAAATTACTTAGATTTTTATGAATATTTATTTTTATTTTTTTTTTTTTTTTTATTTTTTTTTAATTATTTTTTTATATAAATACACGTGTTTATCTTGGAATATGCTTAGTTTTTAATTTGAAGTACATACTTATAATGTTTCAAGTAAACAAAGAAAACCGAGTATAAATGCAACAATTTATTATATTTTATAGTTTTTTATTTTTATACATATATGAAAATATGTGTTTTTTTTAATATTTTCAAAAATCCTTATTTTTTTAAAATACATTTTAATTAAAAAAAATAATTATACTTTTTTCTTTTCAATTTTGTTTAAAAATTAATATATAAAAATAAGAAACTAAAACAAAAATATTAATTTTGTCATTTATTTTGCCACTTGAGACAAATGCCATATGACAACGTTCCCAAAAATCACTTTAGAACCAATATTTACAAAAAATAATGTTACAATGTTTTTAGTAGGAGTCTAAGTAGCAACAAAAAGAAATAAAATATTTTTCTAACCTTAGAACAAAAAAGATGTACCGAAAGGTTTAAAAAAATGATCTGGGCTAGTCATTTCTACATAAAACCTTATAGCACTCATCATCGATATTTGGAAAATGTAGCTAGCTCAGAACAATAAAAAAAACACAAGAAAAAAGATTATGCGAATATGTACACAAACAAAAACAAACAAAAGATCCGCGAATAAAAACGTTTTCCAAATATGAAAAATGCACATAAAAATTTGTAAATTGTGGGTATATTTTTGGCAAATGCTTTGTTTGCTTTTTTAGTCGTTTATTTAATTAATTTTGTAATATTAAATGTTATTTATGACACAATCGAGAGCATTTTGCGCTAACTTTTGAAGCAATGATAGCTTGCGAGCACAGTGTTTTCGGGGCTTAATTATCCTGGCTGACGTTTGTATGAAAATATTTTGAAAATATTTAAGACTGGGATATGATAGCAAAAAAATCACGCCTAATGTTTAGGGCGAAGAAGATTGATTGAGTGATTAAAATTATAGGTAGGTAGGTACTTTAAAAATTTGGTGAAGACATAAAAGTGGGAATATGAAGTTTTAAAAAACAAAATAGTACATAGTCAACAAAACCGGAAAAGAAATATTTCATTTAGGAAAAAGAGTTGCTAATTTTCATATACCTATAAAAATGCATATAATTTTAAGCATTACGGTAATTAGCTATATAGAAGACAAATGAAAAGGAATATAATGATTTCTATTTTCAAATATCTTTTCAAATATCCAAGAAAAACCGTGTGTTTTAAGGTTTTCAGTTAGTAGTTTTACAAAACTACGAAAATCTTCACTAACTTGACTCCTTTTATTTAAATAAATTTGATTTGTAACAAAATTTGGTTAAAATTTGGTCATCTTGATTGTTTTATATGAACTGAGTAAGAGAAATACCATGCTTAACTATTTGTGAGATCGAACTCATGCAATCAATCGTTTTGTCATCTTTTTGCATATCAAAACGAGCTCCGTTTCACATCGTGCTTTCAATTTTAGATCGATCTCAGCACTTTGAGATCGAGCTCATAAAATGAGATCTAACTCGGTCAGTGTATTGTTTTTTGCATACCATGCTAAGAAAGATCTTAGAAAAGTGAGTAAACAGCTTGAACTCATCTTTTTGCATACAACCCATTGTTTCAGGCAAGCTAGATACCATACCCATACCCACCCACTGCCAAAGCAGCGGGAACGCTAGTGAATGAAACGTTATCTAATTTTCTTTGCGGTTGTCCGGCTTTAGCTAAAGCTAGATATCTGGCAGTTAATTATATAAATTCGGCTTAGAAAATACGTTCATGCCGCTAAGCTAACATCGCGAGAACTTCTAAGCGAAATCTGTTAACATTTTATGGTGTGGTGGGTGGGTATTATTTTATGAGTCGCAAAAGGTGCTCTATATTTCTTTAGAGAGATTGTAGAGTTTTGCTGACTACCAAGCCGGGTTTGCTTAGTTGCCCCTTATTGGGGGGGGGGGGGTTTACTAGCTACGACGAGTTACAACAATTTCTATAAAATACAACCCTGGTTGCTATTAACAATAAAAATATTTATGCAGCCTCCTTCAAAATTTACAATTATCTGTATCCTAAAAGTGGAAGTAAAAACTAACTGAACTAATATTTCGCGTAGAATTGTCAAACGATCCAATCAACAAGAGAACCAGCTGCCGTAGGCATTCTGTTAAAATCATTTCAAGGCAGTGTTTATGCTATTATTTAAAAAAAAAAAACTCAAAATAAATTACTATACACAAAGCTATTACACGCGCTACATAATTTTTGGCAAATATTTTCCTTTTATTATTCAAACTGTTCCCAACTACTCGAAACAAACTGTCGGTGCAATAACATTCCAATTTACAATTGTTCACGCTGAACTTCACCAACTAATTTCCGTTTTGTGAAACTTTATGTTCTGTTTTTTTTTTGTTCTCTTCTCTAGACCACCAAACTATAACGTAAAATAGATGTTTGTCCAGTCGTGTTCCGTGTACCCCCGCCGTACCGTAACCAAATTGAAATGTCACTGTATGCTTTACAATTGTGTGGATCGAAATTCCGCAAAAGAAAAATTGAACAAAAAAATTATCAACTCTGTTAAAAGGATCAACTTTCCAATGAAATGCACAACATTATTTTACCCCTGTGGCAGGAGATCGCAAAAAATGAAACGGAATTCATCGAAAAATGTTTTCCAACACTAACCTCTCTCCCCGGTATTCGTCCCCGATAATTTTATTATTATTATTACCATTCTTCCTCCGCAGAACGGAAAACAGAAGTTATTCTCGCGAGTAATGTCCAAGGACAACAACGTATGGAAATGTTTTTATACTCTAGCACTTCTATGTACTTTCGAGTTGAGGATATTCAAACTCGAAACTTTTCGTGGATAATTCATTTCTCAGTTGGAAGCGAATTGGTTGGAAGAGAACAAAAAAAAAAAAAAGAGTATAGACTTTCTGGCCATTCAATTCCCACGTTAAAGGAGTTTTGGACCGTTTATATAGCTTACTCGTGTAGGGCATAGTAATTTGATTGCATGTTTGTCACATAAAGTGGCAAGGTTAAGCAGGGCTAAGCGAATAACTCAACTGCAAAGGTGGCGGGCTTATAGATACTGAAAAGATAGGCTTTTGACCAATTTGGCCACGGTTGAGAAGCCACAAAAAGGCCATTGAAACTGAGAGGTGTCTCGGGTTTTCGTACAAAAACATACCAAAGAAGCTTATCTACGAATGAACTAGAAGCCAATTCATCTACCTGTCATTGCATATGTGGACAGGACATTTCATCCACGGACACTTATTCATTCCTCTGTTTTCCAGGAAGAGTGTAGTGAATCTTTTGGCATAAAATATTCCTAGTTGAATGTTAACTTGTTTGGTAATCCTGTAGTTCACGACTTTGTTTTGTTTTTCGTCTCTAAGTGTTCACGAAAAGTCTCACATACAATAGTCCTTCTTAGGCTGATGGCTATTTCTTTTGCCAAATGAATAGGGTACCATTTTAAATGCGACACTTTAAACTGAATTTCCTGTATGTTTTTTCACCCTCTCAGTTTGGGCGGTTTTTTTTTGTATTGTTTATTTTGCCTAGATGGTACACTAGTTTGACCAATTTTATGACTTTGGTAAATTTTTGGCACCAGCCACGGGCTGAATCCCAAACAAACAGGGACATTGTATACATAGTAGCCAGCGAGGGAGTAGCTAAATCTTAAAAAAAATTAATTGAGACAATTTCAGAGATGCACGAGGAATTATCCTGTGAAAATGTATATATCACGATTCACGAACGATTTTATTTCACTGTAGGATTTAGATGTTTTGGTCGGTTTCGACAGATTTACCTGTTTGGAATTCCGGTGGTTGGATTATATTTTCTCTGATAGTTTTTTTGTTGAAATGACTCGAGGACGGAATAGGGAAACGACTTTATGGTCGAACGCCAACAGAAGACTAATTGATAATGTTGCCCTGCCCGTGAGTGTTTTTTTTCCAATATATTATTCCCCTAAAAAGGGTTCTGCTGTGAGCGTTTTCAATTTGGCACTAAGCCATTTATAGTCGCACGTAGTCGGTGGACAAATTGAAGTTGTAACTAGTTTAGTCCGCTTCGATGGCACAAGAGAGGCGACGAGGGATACATCCTGAGAAGTCAATTAGTTTGTTGCATTGCCATTTGCAGCATACGTAATTTTTTTTTTTTAGATAAACGAATGTGGGTGTTTACTTGTGGCACGTTTTTGAAGGAGGCCAAGTCTGGCATATTATTAAAAAAAAAGTTTTTAGACAGATTTTGAATAACGTTTATTTTAACTTATTAGGGATGTATGTAAGTGTTGGGATTTATGAAGATACGAGCCCTATGCGGATGGACTAATAGACGCACCAACTAAATATGTATTATCTATATCTAAATACATATGTATTATAAAGAGAACCTTTGTATTTAAGTGCTTAAAACTTAAAAATTGATTAAATTAAATCTGTTATGAAGTGGGAAGTGCCTCCAGTTGTTAGTACGCTGGCCTATCTACTGTGCGAGGTTTCTCAGGCTCGATCCGCGGAAAAACACAAATCTCATATTAAAGTTTTTTCCACTGTATCAATTCTCGCGAAAATTCGGGCACTGAGCACAACTGTCCTGGAAAAGCTTCTCAAATCAGCCGTTCGAGGTCGACCTTATTAAAACAGTCCACTCAGCACAGAAAAATTCATTAAATCTTGCAGGTTTTGAGGCTACTGTGCGTCTGCAGTATATGTAAACAGGATCTCTTCCTATATAGCACAGCTATTAATACGCACAAAGAATATTTATGTCTGAATGTCCGTTAGTACGTATATTAATATAACTTTAATATTCAATAAATACTAAGGAGGCTCTATATAAGACACCCATCATCCCAGACCTACTCTATGGCTCAGAAGCATGAACTTTAACAAAGGCGGATGAAGATCTTCTTGGTCGTTTCGATCGCAAAAATCTTCGAATGATTTTCGGTCCCGTTTGTGTTGGCGGGCTTTGGAGAACTCTACGAGCTGTACAGCGACATCAACCTGGCCAGAAAAGTACGTATCACTCGACTAAGATGACTATGACTTGTAGAGCGAATTTACACCAAGGCTCCGGCCCAAAGAGTCTTCGATTCCAACCCGGAGGGACAACGCAGTAGAGGAAGATCTCGAATTAGGTGGCGGGCACAAGTTGAAGGGGACCTCAACCAACTTGGAGTGCGCAACTGGAGGTGGTTGGTTGAGGCCCAGGTACACCCCAGACTGTAGCGCCATCTAAGTAAGTAAATAAGTAATATTCGTGAGCAGAGTCACTGGGCAACAGCCACTCGTAGCATAAATAATAAATTCTAAACCGGACAACGAGATACTGTCAAAGTTCAGATAAACATGTGTCTATAGATTAGATTCCGACATTATCTTCAATGGCTATTGCTACACCAATTGAGGATTTATAGTAGGTAATCCATAGCAGCTATTCTGTTTATAAACAAAACCAGTCACGGCTTAAAATAAATTTAAATGAAATAAATGTTAATGAATTCAAAGCATTGTTGTGGGGCTGGGTTATAGCGCGACCCGTGTCGTACCAAGTTAGGGTTTCGTGCTGCCGAAGAATTATAATATATAGTACCTAAAACTTAGAAAACACGTGTACAAATCCAATAATTAAAAAAATAATAATTCCGCAAATTGAGCAATCTAAATTACATTCAACACAACTCCGGAGAAAAAATGCATTTCGGTCTGTCCATGGAACCATTTTGAAGCTAGGTATCTTGTTTATTTGGGTAAAGGCATAAAACTGACTTTTTAGATCTGTAATTTAGGGCCACTTAAAAAAAAACTACCCTGCTAGACTATGCATGGCGAAGGGTCTCAAGTTCAATCCCCTTAAAAACAGAAGTAACATCTCATAACTGCAAACTAAGAGAACTTCTTGATTGAAATCTCCGAATTCGGCATAAAATTGGGGCCACTTGTATTCGCCGAAGAAAAAAAAACAAAGAGTTATAATTCTACTTTTGCATACTAATTATTTATTTATTTATATTATGATCTTGTTATAGCCATTATGGGAAACCCAAACCCTAAATTCCATCACATGCAATTTTCTCTTTTTCTGTCCAACTATATTAACCAACTAGCTGTACCCGCCCGGCTTTGCCCGTGCACAGAAATTTTATTGCTTATAGATCTTAGATAATAATGTTCTTTCGTAAAATGCGAAAAATGCGAATACCTAAATCGAGATTCTGGAATTTTCTTTCTGCGTAAACAGCACTACGAACAAAACAAAATAAGAATCATGAAAATCGGCTCAGCGGTTATCGAGTTATAACGTCATCGAGTTTCACCCCATAGAAGATGTTTTTTGAACGGGCGGTGCCACGCCCTTTTGTCCAATTTTGACCAATCTTATACAGCAACACTCCTAAGCCAATACCAACAATTGTCTGTAAGTTTAAACTAAATCGATTCGGCGGTTTTCAAGATATTTTTTGTATGGGCGGTGCCACGCCCCTTTGTCCAATTTTTACCAATCTTCATAGTAACACTCCTGGACCAATACCTAAGATAGTCTGTAAGTTTAAACTCAATCGATTCGGATGATTTCGAGATATAAGGTTTTGAATGTTTTTGTTTGTATGGGAGGTGCCCCGCCCCTTTGTCCGATTTCGACCAAACTTCAAAGAAACCGTATGTACCAAAGATGTGTGAAAGTTTGGTTAAAAACGGTCAATGCGTTAAGGCGTGAATCGACGACAAACATTTTAGGGCTAAATTTTTATATTATATAGATTCCCTTATCCTTTCCATATTCCATTCCAGCGCAGACAATTCCTTTCGGAAAACAATTTTCCAAATCATCCCTTTCAACATCTTTTGCAACACAATTTGAAACAATTTAGCACTCTCGAACTAGATATCTACTATAGTTGCAGTCAGTAGGGGCTTACTATACCAAGTTAGTTTGTTGTTCTTCAAACCTGTCACAAAATCTGATTCCTTTATTAATTTTCCTTTCTTCTTTGGAAATCTTTTCTCAAAGCCCAATGTAAGCTGTTCTTGCAAAATTAATACTGCTGAAGGGCATTCTCCACTTACCCTTTCACTCTTGAAATTCCCCAATCAATGGCCTATTCCGAAATTGCTAATGGATATGGTCCTGGGACGTCCATTATAGAATTTCAATCACAAAAGTTCAAAATCGACTTGCCAACAAGAACAATGTCAATTGAGACTTTCGACGATGGCTACTGTTCTGGAAACCATGTCGCCCTCAACAAGTCAGTCAGTTCAGTACGCACATTTGCACACGCAGTCATTTACACACACTCACTTGATTGGGGAATACACAGAATAATTGAATGGAATGAAATGAATGGATATTATATTCTTCTTGATGTGATCTTCACTTTAATTAATATTCATTGAAATTATAACGGTAAAAATGAAAGAGAAGGAAATTGCATTTACTCGCATGTAGGTTGGGTCCATTTCATTACGAGGAAAGGCTAGTCCTCAACAAAGGCACACAGGAACGTAGGCATATTTACAATAAACGACATGGATGAGAAGGAGGATAATGCTTACCGAAAAGAGTATCCCTTTCATGCATATTTGATAATACACCATGTTGGCAAGGACAAATCTGTGGATGTTCTCTGTCGAGAACTGGTATTATATAGGTATGCAGTAAATATATATATATTCCATAGGCTTGGGTAGATTCTGGCCAAAAATCATTGCCGTCTTTCCATTTGGGATAAGTGACGTTACTAATTAATACAATTTTCTGTTCTGTTAATTTGAGCATATCGTGCCGTGTTGGTAGGAGAGGCAAAATGACTTTTATTCGCTGTCATAAACATACGTTAATATTAATTGAAGTGTCAAAATGTGATGGCAAAAGACCGCATGCTTTTTGATAGAGTTGTGGCTTGTGCATGGAAATACATTGAGGTAGGTGTCAGAAGTCGATAATATTATACACAGCATTTCTGAGGTACCTAAATTATGATTTTTATCACCTATATATTAAAGTATATCATATTTCCATTTTTTTTGTTACAAAATCAGTTCATAATGGTTTGGGTACCTACCTTGTTGAAATAGTGACATTTTCTAACGAATGAAAAGGGGGAAATGCTTTGAACATTGTAAGGGCGACACTATAGGTTACTTAAGAAGGGGCGGGAGAGGGGTAAAGGTGGCTATTTATAAAACTATTCTACAGATTTATGAAGTTCTTTCACAAATAGTAACAGTTACCAGATCAGTATAGGTTACTTAGGGGTATTATTCCATGCGAGCGGAGTCGATATTACTAATATGAAATGCAAAGTCGGTTTCTTTGTTCCTCCTTAATTCGAGAACCAGTCATTCGATTTTTGTGATTTTTTAAGTCATAATGTACTTCTTACCGGAGATCGAAAAGTTGATACAGTGGAGCCTCAAGAAAAAACTTCTCCATAACAAACAACACAAGAAGGAAAGAAACTTCGGAAATTCCTACCCATTGCCTTTATAAGCTCTACAACTTTTCTATAGAAAGCATTCATGTATCTGTTATTACTTTCTACAACCAACCTTACAAGCTTTACCTATTTATAATATTAGTGCATGTCTATGTATAGATAGATACATAGGTAGATAGATTTGCCTAAACTTACAAAATATTGCAACTCCACTCTTCTTCTTCCATTCTAGGGATGAGCGAGCACACCCCATTTAATAAAAAAATTCATATAGGCGAGTAATTGTGTTGGTAGCAATAACTACTGTTGAAAATAAAGTGTTACCAGCAAGAGCTATTTATCTTTAGAAGAGGACAAATAACATTTCCATTAAAACTCAACGGGATGTACGATTCCAAACGGTGGTGCCATGAAATAAAGTCTTATGCAAAAAGGTCCAAAACGTAATTTTGGACTTCGAGTTTTGCACTTTATTTCATTTTTGAAAGTGCAGTAAAGTCCTTGGACATTATTGCACTCAACTATTTCAAAGGCAAAGACGGATAGAATAAAAAATCGTTCTGGACTTTATTGCAATTTCAGAAGTTCAATAATGTCCAAAATTACGTTTTGGACCTTTTGCATGTCTATAATTTTAATTTTAATTTCAGTAAAATTTTAATTGTATAGAAATTAAAACGTAAATTGTTCAGTCAAATTTGTTGTTCAAGTACAGTTTTGCAAAAGTTAATATTTTGTTAATGCGAATTGTTTTATTAGGGTCACCCCACCCAAAAAATAATATTTGAAGTTGTTTAGAGCCCATTGAAAAGGCATTCAACACTATTTTTAATACTTAGTATTCAAAAATACAGAATGTCTTTTATATTTCTTATATTATATACTTAAAGTAATAACTAAATTTAAGTTTTTAAAAACTATTGTTAATTTATTATGAATTTATAAGAAATAAAATTATTATATCTATCTATCTATTAAGACTTTATTTCATGACACCATCCAAACATCATTAGTTTAATGAACGCAGCTGAAAAAGCGAGTGTGGCCAATCATAAAGCATTGTAAACGATTAGGGAAGTAGGCCACATAACCAAAGTGCAGGTCGCTGCACTTTATCATTATAGTGACTTGCTGTCACTATAATGATAAAGAAAGAAAAGTGTTCCCCAAAAATCCTTAGCTGGATAGATGACAACTCAAGGACATAGCGATACGGACCTAGAAACAATGCTCCGCAAAAAGGCAGTGAGTGGACTACTACAAGACCGCTTTGATAAATGTCCCATCATGCTTCTTCAGCTCCATAATACGCACCCCATAGTCTATTCTGACATTGATATTCGAGAACATTACGACGGGTTATTGCTGGCGATTTCAACGCGTATAGGTAAGCCAAGGAGTAAGAGCTATACAAATTGAAGGAGCGATCTCTCCTCAAAACATGCGCACGACTGGACATAACTGTGGTAACCAAAGGTCTTGTCTCAAATAGTAGAGATCTAATCATGGAAAGCTTCGAACTAAGTAAGATTTCATGGGCTTTATTTGCTACTCTAACTCCTTCATTAACCTTTTCGATGTATTCTGGCAGTCCTTTCAAATGCTTCCAGAGACATCTGGATCTGCCTCATCTTCGAATGCCTTCCAATTTATTTGGGGGTTCTAATTAATCATTTTAAACATCGTGTATCGTAGGTATGATAGCATACAGGTATTTTAATTTCAAAAGAAACAAAGGTGACACAATTTTTCAATATAAAATTATCTATTAGGATAGGACCTACAAAATATTTAAGACGAGGTTTAAAATATGATTATTATTGTAGTAAGTTAATGGGACTTAGGCCTACAGCTTGCATGCAGCTGGCATATAAACAAACGAAGATGCGCTTTGCCGCTCCGTGGACAGTAGGCCTAAATGGTGGTCTTCCTCAGTCGCCATGAATGCACATCACAATTTCCATCACCATGCCTTAAACAAACTTGCATATAGCGTATATATATACGTACTTTCCGTACATCTTCAATTTTGCATATAGTGAACTAGCGAACCCCCTGCACACTTCGTAGTGCAAAATAGAAAAATAATAAAATCACAGAAACATTCCCGGGCCAATACCTAACATTGTCTAAAAAGTTGAGCTCAATCGGTCACATTTGGTAAGATCGCTCAGATCGGTAAGAATTGGAATGTTTTTTTGTATGGAATGCGCCACGCCACTTTGTCCAATTTTGACCAAACTTCAGAGAAAAAAAAAACTCCCGGACGAATACATCAGATGGTCTGAAAATTTGACCCTAAGTCCCCATTAATTTACTGCCCAGGTCGTCAACGTACTGTCAGAGTGATCAGTGTCCACCTTGAAGGGTCATCCTCAATTTTGTATAGTGAATGCCATTATAGTTTCAGGTCTGAATGAAAAAAATTACTCCAGAATCATTGCCCATGCACGGGTCCTTTAACTCAGCAAGTTCAACGCTCAATAAGGAAGGTGCAGGGAAATAAGTCCCCGGGAACTAAGTCCACTGAGGGAATTAGTTCCCATCTAGTGGGAAATAAAACCATTTTCGTGAAGTGGTCTTAGTTCCCATGTAAGGAATGCTTCTAGTTTAAAATAACATTTCTTTCCTTGAATCAATTTGTGCGAGAATTCTAATAAAATCAATTTTCATAATAAATTGACAATCTGCAATAATATCGAAATAACGGAAATCGTATAATGTCATATCACTTACTGGCAATGGCAACTTGATAAACGAGCACTGACAGCACAAGCGACATCTGTAGAAATGAGAGAAAATAAACTGTCGTTGCTGAAGAAAGCCCCCATCACAATATTATCCTCTATTCCTATTGTCGGTATTTCCAAAATCGCAAAATGAATGTTCCGGCAGCTATAGTACTAATGCAAGCAAATCACATTCCCGTTTTCTGGATAACAAGTCAAGACTACCTAAGATAAATGGGAGAAAACAACCCGACAGGATAACACAAAGTGAGTTCCTATTTTCTTTTCTTTTTTTCTTGAAACCGGAGAAATGCAATGCAAACTGCAACAACACACATACCTATACATAAAATGCGAAAGGAATTCTCTAAAAAGCGAAATAGAAAAAAAGAGAATTAAAATCACATCCCATTCATCTGTCGTATTTTGCATCCTAGTTGCTGTTCGGCTTCGAACATCTGGAATCTGTAGTGCTTCGCAACGAGTGGCGGTTTAGATACACTTTTACCCAGAAAGACAACAAATTCAAACGGCATTGGTATAATACTCCTTTCAAGTGCGCGGCACAGTAATAGTATATGGTACGTATCTGTTCTGTTGCTACTGGTGTGTTAAAAGGATTGTCGCAAAAGGAGTTAAATCTCCCACTGAGTGCCGCCGCTATACTACAGACACTGTTTGCTCCCGATTGAAAATGTATCGTTAGGAAATTTCATATGTCGAAACATTTTATCCCGCGCACATATACAAAGACACACGATGGTGTACACAACAGCACAGCTTCCTTGGTGGAAACACTTTTCATTTCCTGTCTGAAATTACAAGGGCTTTTTTTTCGGCGAGCATCTTTGTGTGAATATACGAAGGTATCTCTGGTGCATCGAGGATCAATACATCTTTATCGTCTGCAGGCAATGTACAGACAGTAGGTTTGTATTGGACCCATCTACCGTGGCATTTAAGCAAAAAGGGAATTCGGAAATTGTACAATGCAACGTTTTCCTTGGGGTTCGTACCAGGAATCCAATTGCTCTCAGCAAGGGAAGACGTAGACAGCGTTGTGTTTTGTGTTACAAAAGCTGTATGTAACGTTGATATGGATAGTAGATACAATGATTTACAGTGATAGGACCCCTCCTATTCGTGCTGAAATTTTTCGATTAGTAATATGGAAATCGCGAAATGGAGAGATGAAAATACGAAATCGGATTCCGTGGCTTTTGCATGACCTTAAACAATGTAATCGACATGCAGATTTTTTTATGCCGGATATAAACCGGCATTTATTGAATAACATTTTATTTCGAAAGTCGTATTTCAAGGAAATTAATTCCACGTGCGATTGTGTGCTTACCTTGATAAATATTTTGTGAACAGTTGAGAGAGAGACATATACCTAAGGTATATTTAATACTAAACATCCGCCAAAGTATTTCTTGTTTTCGAAGGAGCCCAGTATCAGCTATCCCTTCTCGTTTATCGTCCAGCATGATTTTGTTGCTATCAATGGGGACGTTTTGTCCTGGCGGTGTTTGTTTGATGATACATAGCATGTATTTAATTTTTCCCTCATTTAATTCAAGGCCAAAGGATTTCACATTGACCGATAATGTCAATATCGTCTGCATACCCCAGCAGCTGAACGGACCTGTCCTTCGCACTTTCTGCTGCAGTAAGAGATTGAAGAATTCGCATGATATCGAGTCTTTTTAGCCGAAATCCGGTGCATTTTTGAAATTGTTCGGAGTAGCTACTTCCAAACTGAACGTTGCAGCACGTGTTTTCCAGCGTCACGCGACTCAGTTGAATCAGTTTTGCCGGGATTCAGAATTCGGCCATCGTCATATAGAGTTCCTTACAATGTATACCATCATACGCGACTTTGAAGTCGATGAATAGATGGTGTGCTTCGACTTGAAATGCGTTGGTCTTCTCCATGGTATGCCTCGGTGTAGATATTTGGTCTATAGTCGATCTGCCCGGCCGAAATAAACACTGGTACGTGGCGACAAGTGTGTTGCAGAACGGTTTAAGACGTTCATAGTAGTACATTGGATAGGATCTTATATGTGACATTAAGCAATAATATGCCCCGAATCATGCAAGACATAGGATCGGCTTTTTTTGTAGATGGGACATATGGAGCTGATAGTCCAGTCATCGGGCATGTATTTTTCCACCCATACTTGGTTGATGATTGGGTGCATGCTCTCTACTAAAACATCACCACCGTATTTAAAGATCTCCTCTGGTAAACCATGAACCTACAGCCTTTTTATTATTAAGTTTTTTTTTTATAGCTGGCTTAGCTAGCTTCTTCTATACTGGATGGTGGAACTAGTTAATCATTGATTGGACGTGGCTTGCCCTACTACTCTCTCCATTAAGCAGCTGTTGGAAATGTGGTTTAAAACATCTATTATTCCCTGCGCTTCGGTGACTGGGTTTCCCTGCGCTGGCTGTCTAGAAGATCCTGTATTTCGGTTTTGAAGCCAGCACCAGCAGCCAGTTGCTTGGCTTTTTTATAGAACCTCCGGATGCTGTTACGATCGCGATACTCTTTGATCTCCCTGAACTGGGAACTACGCAGCTTCCTCTCTTTTTTCTACGCAGGATCTTCTGTTCTTCCCTTCTCCTGGATCGATACTCTTCTCTCGCTAGATAAATGCCGGATTTAAATTATTTAATAAAAGGCCAAAAAGGAGTACACAAAATGTACGTACATAATATACCTATAGCCATGTCTAACTTTACAACTGTAGGTATAGTTAAGGTCCTGTCAAATTCAATTTTTAGAGCTACTGGAAAATTATATTACCAAGCGTTACATTGCTAAATTGTTCAATCCATCATCTCTTCGCAAAATAATACACCTCCTTTTGGTATGGGAAACTTTCAAACAATTGTATTGCCCCCAAGGGTCCATTTGGCCCAATTAGCATACTAGGATGGGAAAATGTAGGCATCTGATGAATATGGCATATACAAGGATACAACTTGCTGAGAATAGCCATCGATCGATATCAACTATTGATGCCCATGAAAAGGTCCACTTTAAAACAAACAAATCCTTTCTCTACTCAAGCCTGCAGGCGTACACACGTTTGCGTACCAAATTTCGTCCAACAAAACAACTTAATCCGTCTATTTGATCCATATCTTGTTCTTTCCATATACAAACATAACTATCAGTTAAAACATTTTCCTCTATCTACGTGTCACCTTTAAAATGCTACTTGAATCTTAATAGGTATATACACGGTATAGATACCATGTATGGAGGTAAATAACTCAATTAGTATATGCTATCAATAGACTTGCAAGTGCCAAGGCGAATATCCTTTGATGTTGCCATGGTGTAGATATATTGATATGAAACGTAAGGGAAGAGACAACTGTGCAAACAGCCCTAAGTCCCCAAAAGGGGATTAATTTCAACACCTTCAACTTCATACTGGAAATACCTAAAGGATTGTACACAACGTGTGGGTATCACACTAACTTTGGTCAGCTTGTATCTAGCTCGTTCAACATCACCACTATGGAAACATTAATAATGAAGGACTACTGGTTACTTTAGCCATTGGCAAGGAGTGTTGGCCGCAAAACAAAATCTTTTCTAACAAATTGTTATTAGCTTGAAGTGAACTCTGACGTGCTGTCTTAATATTGTCATACCCGGAGATACTTCTGCAAAAAAATGATCTTTGCCAATTTTTACTTTGTTAATAGATTACTCATAAATACTTATAGGAATATAACTTTGCCTATTAAGTTGACCATATTGAATTTAACCCCACGCCTAACTCGAAGGCCACTTTTTGCTTTGTTTCTCCCATACGACAAGTATGATTTGATGACCAACTGTTCCTCATCGATAACCGGACTGTAAACCAGAAAAGTGCCAATTGGAATTTCGGCCCAAATAAATCGGTCTCAAGTGGGCGAGTGAAAATCGATTTTCAAAACTTTCACAAGTGATTTGGGTTTCGAAGACTGTTTTGTCTATGTGACTGTGTAGACAGAGATTGAAAATAAAGAAATAAATCAAAATGAGGAAAAAAAAAACTAAAACCATCCGATAGATGCGGCATAAATCAAAGCAAAAGCAAATACATATTTCAATCATGGTAGAAATTTTTCGAGGGGGCTGACCAAGAGAAAACGACAAGAATCGTGGAAAAGTGATTTAAGTGTGAGAAAAAGTCCTTCAGTCATGGGAACTATAAATTATCTGTCGAAATCGAAAGTGTAAGATTGGAACGGTGAATTTAAATTGAAACGCGCAAAGTTTGAGGCCGCGTGCAAAGCAACCCTTGTCACATGTCTTGATGGGTGATTTAAAGTTTTTGGTTACAGGATTTGAAAAGAGGAATGGTGTAAAAAATTGTGCCACATGCAAAGTGAGTATCTTTTTCTGGTGACAGCTTAAGCTTGGTAGGATATAACATGGGGAATACATAAAGTAGTGACATATCCTGTTAGGCCAGTCTGTCTTTTGGTGCGAAATATAATGATGGTGTTTATTTTTTAACTTTGTATTGATTCGATATTATACTTTTTTTGGAAACTCTTTTAATAACCAAAACTGTTTCTTATAATTTACTAATTTTTACAAAGTAGAAGGGTTTTGGCTAAACTTATTGTTCAATCTGGCGTTTTTGTCCGCCAGGGAACAGAGCTCTTTGACGAAATAAAAGCTAAACTTTGCCAAGAACTAAAATCTAAAATTTTTATTGATTAGTATGAATAATTTTAATAGCTATTTATAATTCACTTACATTTCGTTTTCACTTATCTGAATTTTTGTTAAATGTTTTTTTTTTTGTTTTATTTTATTTAGGTAATTTTAATTTTAATTTTCTAAGTTTGATTTTGTACAAAAAATGTGAAAAGAATACCAAAAAAATGCAAATCGCCAATCTCCAAAAGATGACCGCTGATAAAAAAGATGGCCGCTGATAAAAAAGATGGTCGATGATAAAAAAAAATGGTCGCGGTGGTCTCTGATGTCCGGCAGTGATAGTTGTGGTGGCGCTGGTGTTTTTTAAGTGCTGCCAGCTCTCGCAACACTTATATTAAAACATTGATTACGATTGTGTTAAGAATTATGTTGAGCAAGGACATCACATAGGCTAAGATGGAAAATTTGTCTGTTTTTACACATCTAGTCTAGATTTCGTGATGCCATCCCGGAATGTTTCTTCCAGACAAAATAGGAACACTTCATATAGTGACTATATGAAGATAGTGTATACTATACAATGAAACGAGTATTACAAAGAGAAAAAGTAGCATATTTTTGGATTTTTATTTTATACTGGCTAGCACACTTATGTAAAAATGATTAAGCTTAAGATATTGTGAGTAAATGCCTAATGAAAATCTTCGTCAATATTAAGTTTGGGATCTCACCTCGACAGAGGATAAAAATCCAAGTAATGCTAATTAACAATTTTTTGAATGATAGCTAGGAACAGCCGTACTCAGTGATGGGACTTCTACCACTTAAGTAGTATTTCTACAACTTTTTGCTCAACCCAAAATGCTACGACCCTCAAATCCAAATCTACCACTTTTTCAGACTGAAAAAATGGAACAATAACGCAAATAATAACAAATACCCATAGACTGATTTTGCAACATACACGCATAGAAACCGAGTGGTTGAAAAATTTACAATTTTTGTGGACTGGCAAATTGGTACAGGTACAGTTACTGAACTTTGAAAAAAAATAAAAAATCGGTGGTGCTTTGTGAGGTGACGTTTATAGAGCTCAAAAAAACACGTTCTGAATGTTTGCAAAAATATATCCTCCTATCATGCTATTTCGGGTAATCATAATTTTATCTAAGTTTAATTAAAATGCACCACTTTCTTATCTGCAAACTGAAGAGGTAAATGATGCCTTATGTACTGATTGCATTCGTAATGTAGCTTGTTGTCCGATATGGGAACCTGTTGATATATGCACTCAGGGGCGTATCGACGGTTCGAGGCATGACTTTCGAGGGTAACTTTCATTGAAATGCTGACTTATTTTAGGAACTTGCCGACATGAAAATCGGCCCAGCGGTTATCGAGTTATAACGTCATTGAGTTATAAAATATATTCTCTGTAGAGGAGGCGCCAGGCCCCTTTGTCCAATTTCGACCAATTTTCACAGAAACTATCCCCGGCCAATACCTAAGATTTCCTGAAAATGTTAGCTCAATCGGTTCCGAGGTTTTCGAGATATGTATAAGATTTTGAATGTCTTTTTTTTTTTTTTGTATGGGAGGCGCCACGCCACTTTGTCCAATTTTGACCAATTTTCACAGGAACTATCAAAGGCCAATACCTAAGATTGCCTGCTGATCCCGACCGTTCTTTTTAAAATTGAATCGAAACTAGGTAAATTTTGAGGAGTTCAGTCAGCAAATTCACCGATCACGACCGTCCTTTTTGAAATCGAAACTCGGAGAAGGTACATAAAGATAAACCAATACAAATTGGCTTTTCCAAAAGATGGAACTTTTGAAAATGCCGACTTGTATGCATTTACAAGTTTGAAAACCATTACCTACTGAAAATCCAAACTCACTTCTTACATTTTATTCGAGCTAATTTTTGAAAATTGATCGTTTTTGCCAATTTTTTTTAGTTGCTCATGTTAATAAATCAAGATTTCATAATTTGCCGACTCTTGAAAAGCGTGGGAGGGTGCCGCTATCAGCAGAAAAAAAGAGCGTTATTTAATTGTTTGCGGCATTTATGGTATGTTTTAAAAATCTACCACTTTCTACCACTTTTTTGTTTCCCAATATACCACCTTTTGCCTTACACTCAAATTCCAACAGCGTACAGCGAAGAGTATAATACATCTACTGAGTTTCTGTCAATATTTTAGAGGATAGGAGGTGTTAGTCGAGGCCTTGGTTCACCGAGAACTACAGAACCGCCTAAGGCCCGAAACACACATGCGATTCTAATCGCGCGACTGCTTAGTCGCAAAAAATGAAACACACGCATTTCAATGTGAATGCGCGCACATAATTTTGGATTTTATGTGCGCGCATTCTTATAGAAATGTGTGTGCTTCATTTTTTGCGACTAAATAGTCCCGCGATTGAAATCTCATGTGTATTTCAGGCCTACGTAAGTAAGCATAGCTGTCAGTATCAAAATAACAAGATGATCCAAAAAGAAGCCGACAAATGGGCCACCCTCTGTAGAGGTGTATGTCTGATATGAATGAAAGAGGGTGTAATTTTGAGTCGATTTGTGTTCGAACTGCTTTATTGGGATTTAAAAAAATATACTGCGTGTGAACGCAGACTAGGGTGGTCATTTTTGGGAACTATGTATAAGACGGTTTTATTTCCATAACGCGTACCTATAAGAGTGCCTCAAGGACGCTTCCATGCCGCACGCCTGTCCATTTATGTAGATACTTAAATTCTGAATATTTGTTTCCCTGTTTTAAATGGGATAGTCTATATAGTTAATTCTCGAGATACGTTTCTAGGATGTTATATAAATATTTGGAGGGAGCTTGTCTTAATATTTACACTTAATATACCATCATGCCTGTTCATCTTATCTCGGATTAAGCGACTATGGTTCTAGGTTTTAGAACCGTAATAACATTCGCAACTTTCCATTGATTTGGAATTTATGCTCTAAATCTAATCGCAACATTTTTAATACGATGAGGCTTATAGTGATTGCTTTGCGAAGTAACAGTTTTAGAAGTAGGTACACCCGAAATTAGGAGCTTAATCGTCTTATTCGTAGAGAGCTATTTTTATTTGTTTTTTAATAGTTCGTAAAATCGGCGTAATTCCGTAAAAGAGGCCACTACCCGAAACTCTTTTAGGCTTAAGGTTATTTATTCCTAGAATCCTAGCCCAAGCTTGGTGAGCGTAACGTTTTTCAATTTTATTGTTCTCAGATGTTCTGTCGGTCGGGGGTATTATTATCTTAATTAAGCGCTGAACTACTAACATAGTTTAAAAGTTTTCTTTAGATGGACTGCAAAAATACTCGCTTTCTCTTTATCGCTTTTGACAAGACGTTTTGGGTTATCTTATAATCAGAGTCTCTGGGATCTTCGGCCTATTTATGGATTAGTTAGACTTCAGTAGATGACAGTTTGATTCTTTTCCAGCTATTAGGCTACTGAATCCTTTTTAAAACCTTTAGGTAATCATCTTTGTTAGCAAGCTAAGGGTTCTCCAATAGGGATTGATAGATTTTGAAAATTCATGCGTGCGATTTGACATCGGTTTACTCTTTCTGGTTGAGTTCCCTTAAGTCGCACGTCTATGCCAATTAGCAGCAAATGACCGGTCAACATCACTCGTGCCATCGCTCAAATGCGACATTGCTAATCATTTGAAATTTGTGGAAGATTTGTTTCGGTACAATTTAAAGTGCTTCGGCATGTTCTATTTCTATATGCCAGTTGATTATAAATACTACTGTTTAAGACGAATTTAACCCTCGATAGAAATATCTATACAACAATAACAACAGCAATAAACCAAGTTCCAGATAAAGATATTTACGATCAACAATATGGTTGCAACCTATTTGCATCTCCCACGATCATAAACATCCTAATCTTACGAACTGCCATAAGACGATCATAAACATCCTAATCTTAACAACTGCCATAAGACATCTCCCACGATCACATAATCATCCCTCACTGGAACACATCAATGTGTACATTTTTATTTATAAACATTTGTATTCATATATAAGACAGAACATTGGAATTATTCTTTTCAGTCAGTTTTTTTTTATCAGTGATTAAATACAGTAATTTTTAACGTTCAACCAGTGTTTTACTTTATTTCAATTTAGACAATTCAGTCTAAAATTATTTTATTCTAAACAAGTGGTCCTTCGAGAAAAACACTTTACCGTTTCCTGAAACTAGTTTGCTACCGGCCGGGGCTTACTAGTGGATATCCAGAACCAACACCAAAAACCGAGTAAGAAGATCTTCAAACTAGTAATCTTACAAATTACTACACAAAATCATAAAAAAAAAATCAAAAACAAACACAAACACAACACACAACAAAAATCGCAGCTGAGCCTTTTGACGAATTGAGCACAGACTACGTGGTGACATATAATTAAGAATCTAAAGATCCTTGAGTGCCATCAGATACTCCCTGCATTGAGATAAATATTTCAAGAAGTGCAAATACCACACGGCATTGAGAAAACCAGTACTTCAACAAAATGCTAATATTCTTTGCTACATAAAAGAATTATCAACCAACAAATCTACTGCATTGCGATAAGAAGAAAGTGTAAAACAACCGTGAATTATACAAAGGCAAAATTATTGCTACGGTTACTATATCAAAAAGTGCAATTTAAATTCACCTGGGACTAAGCGCAAAGACCAGTAAGTTAAAACACAGATTAAATCTTTTTATAAAAAAAATCATCAAAATGAGCATTCGTTTAATGGACGATCAACAAGATGCAATCATAAGATTGCAAAGAATGCTTGAGAACTTCAAGAAAGAATCCTCGTCAAGACGAACAGCAGAAAGACTCCTTGATCATGAAAAAGAAAGAAGTGACTTATGGTTTAAAATTGAGACAAACCATGCAGTACTAATGTCGTCTCAACCACCGGAAGGATACGAAGAGAAGTTCCTGCAGGCAGAAGAAGTAAACAACGAATTTGTGGATAGAATGAAAACCTGGGTAACAGGAGCAATCCCGAAGATTCCGAAAACCCCAATTACCAGTCCATTGAAAACTCTATCAGTAACTCCAAAGCAAGTCGTTATCCAAGATCATCCCAAACTACAAATTCCACTTCCGAGGTCTCATCAAGAAGAAAAACAAAATGCATGGACCATTGATCCTACACGAAATCCATTATCAGAGGAAATCCAAAAAATTCCGCATCCTAAACCTAGTGAAGAAGTAAAGCAGGAAGACCAAATGGGTGAACTAGCAAAAATTCTCCGATTACTGACAGAAAACCAACTAGGAGGAACAAATATAGAGGCAAAAGACTATAAATTGCCACAGTATGATGGTAATTTAAGAACGTATAACTCATTCCGAGAACAATTCACAGACGCAATTCTAAATAAGCGTCAAACTTCCAAGAAAAAACTGTTCCTATTTTTGCAATCCAACCTCACAGGAGAAGCAAAAGAAGCAATAGAAAACATAGAGCTCACAGATGACAGTTACGAGCTCGCCTGGAAAATACTGGACAACCGATTCAACAACCCCAGGAAATTACTATCGATGGAACTAAAAACATTACAAGATAAAGATAAACGTGTCAGCTATCAAGACATAAAAGCTGCAAAGTCATTCTCCAATACTTTTCGAGGAATTCATGCCAACATACAACAACTTCGAATCACCGCAGAAAATATCTTAATGGAAGTCGCGTTAACACAATTAGATGATCGTACAAGGTCCAGATTTGAAGACTTCTTAGGAAGAACAAAACACACACCGTCTGCCCAGAACCTAGATGACTTTTTCGAGAAGGAGCTGTTAATCTGGGAACACGTGCCACTATACCAAAACATAACAAATGAAAAAACACCATCAAAATCAAGAGCTCTGGTAACTTCTGAAAAAAGACAGGAAGAATCAATATACTGCTTAATTTGCCGAAAAAATGATCATAAAACAATAGATTGCGACATATTTTTGAGCAGCGATAACAGATCAGAACTCTTGAAAAACCATCGAATTTGTTTCTATTGTGTAAAACATACATTTCGATTCTCACCATGTAAGTCCAGATCATCAACATATTGTGAAATTTGCAAAATCAAAGGGAAACACATTACCCTAATGCATCCATTAAAAGAAGTTCCAAAACCTGAGACATCAAGAGCACATGTAACTCAACAAAAGGAAACTATGTCAACCACAATATTACCAACAGCCATTGTGGAACTTCTAGACAAAAATAAGGTAAAATATCCAATCAGATGTTTAATTGATTTGTGTGCCGAAAGAACATACATATGCGAATCCATCGTTCAAATGTTAAAACTTCAAAAACAAAAAGCAAATGTAACAATATCAGGAATAAATGGTATTTCTGGAAAGGCAAGGAACGAGGTTCACATAAAAATCCAACTAAAAGATTCAACAAAAATTGAGGTCAACGCACTAGTAGTTCCAAAAATCACGGATTCCTTACCAATAAAACACTATCAGTTGGATCCTGATCTTCAAAACCTAACATTAGCAGATCCAGCTCCAAATAATCCTGGAATAATTGGACTTCTTCTCGGGGGAGATGTGACATCAGAGCTATTTATACATGACGTGCCAAACAAAATCACAAAGGATGGATTGCTCCTACAACCAACACGAGCAGGGTGGATCATCTCGGGAAAGTCAACAAGACCAAATCAAATTACGTCAACATTCATCACTACAAATGAAACTCTGCAAAATCTTTCCAAAGATGAAATACTAGCAAAACGCATCATGGAATTCTACGAACTACCGGAAGAAGACTCAAAGGAAGGTGACGACTACTGTGAAGAACTATACAAATCACGTCACTATAGACTACCTGATGGAAGATATGTTGTCCCAACACCATGGAAGGAAGATGCTCAGGAACTAGGACACTCCTACAGAAAAGCTTTGAGAATGTTCATGCACCATGAGGTCAGATGGCAGAAAGATCCCAAACATTACGAGATGAGTAACCACTTCATGAAAGAATATGAACTATTAGGACACATGTCAAGACTAAAACCAGAAGAAGAAAGAAATGATGGCAATAAAGTATTCTACATACCATATCATTCTATCCTAAAAGAAAGTTCTCTAACCACCAAATTAAGAAATGTATTTAATGCCAGTGCAAAGACAAGCAATGGCATATCTTTAAATGACACAATGCATGAAGGTCCAAAACTTCAAACATGCATCAAGGACATCCTAACCACTGCAAGGCGTTACAAATACATTTACACGGCAGACATTTCTATGATGTTTAGACAAATCTTCATACTACCAGAAGATAGAAATAAGCTGAGAATCATCTGGACACCTACAAAGAATTCAATCCCACAAGAATATAAGCTGAACACAATAACCTATGGTACAGATGCGGCACCATTCCTAGCCATAAGAACCATGAAGCAGTGCGCCTTAGACAACGCTACAGCAGACATCGCACTAATCATACAAAAGGCATTTTACATGGATGATTTACTATATGGAGCCGACACCATAGAAGAAGCCCAATATCAAATCAAAGAGATAAAAGGAGAATTGGATGCAGCCAAACTGCCACTCACTAAATGGATGACTAACAATCCTGAAGTCTTGAGGAACCTACCGGACAAACAGAAAATCACATCATATTCAGAATCTGACAGCCCGGAATTCAAAATATTGGGAGTAACTTATGACTGCAATGAAGATAACTTCCGCCTAAATTTGAAACAACCAAAATCCATCAAGTTCACGAAAAGAGGTATATCCTCTATATCCGCTACATTTTACGATCCTTTAGGATTCATTTTACCATTCATAATGATGCTGAGAATTTTCCTACAAAAAGTATGGAAACAGAAAGTGGATTGGGACGAGACACTTACTCAAGACATTCAAAACCAATTCCTAAAATGGATTAACGGAATCATTAGTCTCAATTCAATTAGAATCCCTCGTTCCATTCCTTGCGATATTAACAACTACGTAGAGTTGATTGGATTTTCGGACGCATCTAACCTGGCACAAGCAGCTGTAGTTTATAGCAGAGTAAGGACATCCGATGGTTACAAGATAACACTTATAGCAGCAAAAGGAAATGTGGCAAAGATCAAAACCGTCGCAGTTCTAGAAAGCAAACAAAGCACTATTCCTAAATTGGAATTAGAGGCTATAGTGACGTTATCAACTCTTTTGAAGTCCATCAAAGAATCCTTTTCTAATAGAATATTAAAGTTTACTATGTATACTGATAGTATGGTGTCCCTAGCATGGGTACGAAGCAAGAAGTGCAACGCAACAAAATTCGTGGAAAGAAGAGTTACCAGAATTCGAGACATCATCAATCCTTTGGACTTGCATTATGTTAAATCTGAAGACAACCCTGCAGATCCTGCATCTAGAGGATTAACAGCTGAGCAATTATCAAAGTGTGATATCTGGTTTAATGGTCCACATTGGCTTCAAGACGATGAGCTCCCTACAACACCATATACTCCTGACACTGAAGTCCTAATAACACAAACCTCTTCAGAAGAAGACATCTTTGAACGATTTACCGACTGGAAAAAGGTGTTAAGAGTAGCAGCATTCTGTTTACGGTGGAGACATATCATGAATGGATCCCTAACAGCCACAGAAATTATCAGAGCAAAAGAACGCATCATAAAATATTATCAAAATCTATATCTTGGAGATGCCATAAGTTACCTCAGAAAAGGAAAACTAGTACCAAAACAAAATTGGATGTATAAACTTTCACCATTCTTGGACAAAAATCAAATACTTAGAGTTGGAGGACGATTATCAAACGCATCAGAGCTTCTAGAATCTCAACGACACCCAATAGTTTTTCCCAAAAGTCATGGATTAACATTATTCATAAACTTCATCCATCTTCATAATGGTCATGCTAGCAATACACTTATGCTTCGTCTAGTTGTGGAAGAATATTGGATCTCAGGAATCAAAATGGCTATCAGAACTTGCATCAGAAAATGTACAACATGCATCAGATGGAACGCTCGCACCATACAACCTGAAATGAGTCAATTGCCAAAAGAACGAGTATCATCATCAGCAACATTTGAGAAGGTTGGTGTAGATCTATGCGGTCCATTTACCATCAAAGCCAGTTCTCTTAAATTTGATAGGACTATCAAAGTATGGGTCGTGAATTTCGTTTGTTTCTCTACTAAAGCTACTCATCTGGAACTAGTAACAAGCTTATCATCGGAACATTTCTTAGCCGCCTTCAGTAGATTCTGCAGCAGACGAGGAGTAAGCTCTGAAGTATGGTCAGATAACGGCACAAATTTCGTAGGCTCAAATCGAATGTTCAGAGACACATGGGAGAAGATAATTAAAGATAGTGAACAGCGAACAGCCATCCAAGAAGTCACATGGCATTTCATCCCTCGCCATAGCCCCACTTTTGGAGGTCTATGGGAAGCCTGCGTGAGATCCTTAAAATATTTCACGAAACGAATGGCCGATGTAAAGAACCTCACATACGAAGAATTCTCAACACTTTTATGCAGAATCGAAGCCCTACTGAATAGTAGACCAATTTGTGCAAATCCTCTCACGCCTGAAGAACAACCAGCATTAACACCCTTTCATTTTATAAATCAACGAGGTTACAAGCCTTCCTCCATAGATGGTTCACAAAAAACACCTCTCACGAAAAAATGGATGATGATGCATCAAATAATGAAGGAATTTTGGCAGAGATTCCAGACCGAATATCTCAGGGAACTTCAAACGAAAACTAAATGGCTAGTACCCCGACAAAATTTAGCTACTAATAACATTGTCATCATTAAGGAACCGAGCATCACACCTGGCGATTGGAAGAAAGGAATCGTCACAAAAGTATATTCAGACCAAGCGGGTGTAGTAAGGAAAGTTGACGTAGTAACTACAACCAAAGATAGAAAAGAAACAAAAGTACATGCAGTAAATCAACTCATTCCTTTATTACCGGATGATGAGCCTGAACAACGAAATATCAGTAACGAACCTAATGAAGACCGCACAATCCGAAGGAGCAAAAGAAAAGGCATATCACTAATTCATCTATGTCTACTACTTTGCTTCATGTGGACACCATCAGTCAATTCATCATCACCTACAATAATTCCACTCTCTCCAGGTATTCATGTAGAACCACTAGGAGATGTGTATTACAAACTCTATGATATCCCATTCACCGTGAATACTAGAGTCAACCTAACCCAAGATTTATCATTTTTCAATATCTCACTATCAAATTTTAAAGAAGACTGTGAAGGATATAAATCAAAAATGGAATCAATACATCAACATTGTATGGTATTATTGAGAAACCTGAACTCCACGGCGAAATTGGTCATCGAAGACATCCAATTAGGATATACATCTCGTAAAAAGAGATATATATTACTCGGAGCAGTCATAAAACCCATTATCATGGCCACATTACGACATGGAACAACGATCCTCTTATCAGCGGCTTTAATCAATAATGAGATAAGGCTTTCTCAGCTACGCCAAGAATTGGATCGGACTCAAACATCCCTACAAAAAACTCTCAGCTTCCTGACCCAACAGGACGATGTGATTACAATCGATGTTATGCAAGAAGTTTTAGATAAACTAGAAATCCAACGTCGAGAACAAGCACTAATGGAAACAGTAATTGACTACGCACAACAAATCCAAGTACAGTTCGAAAATATTCGATTACGACACAAGAACATCATTTTCGTGAAACCATATGAGGAATTATTGACAGTCGTGCAAACCTTAAAGGAAACTACTCCGATGATAGATATCCCTAACATTGGAGAAAAGATATTCAATTTCGGTCAACCAATAAAAAGTGTAAACGACGACGGGATGGTAGTAATATCATTCCAAATTCCTATCGTGAACTCAAGGAGACTTCGACATTGGGCTATTATGAGCTCTCCAAATAAAGATGGAAGTATTCTCAGACTCAGCAATAAACGATACTTTCAACGAGTCCTCACCGATCTCATGAACACTTCATATATTGATGTAACTAACCTCGATTTAACATCAAAACTTATTTCTGTAAAACTGAATTATCTACCATTAGACAACTGCACAGAAAGTGCAATATTAAATACATATACAGCGCACTCCTGCGAACACATATCAGAATCTTGTGAAACCTTGGAAAGTATTTTCCCAATTGATAATTACAGAGCATTTGTATTACCAGGATGTCATCAGAGTACACACATCATGTGCAGCGGACAAACACAAAATATCGATTACTCAGCAGCATTGATTACCTATCCAAGATGCAGTCTAATAAACAGTCATCAAAATATCTGGTCTACCTCTAACACAAGAAGCAAACGAGATCTAGAGCAACTGGTAACTGACAATCCCATCGTTCCAATACATTGGGAGCCAAGAACTACCAATGTTATTCCAAAAAGGTCCATGAGTATTTTAAAAGAGATCGCTGCCGACTTGGACAAGCAGATAAACTAGGAATATTTGGGAGTATAACTATTGGTTCTCTCCTATATTTCTTTCGATTATGCCTGAGACGCAAATTGAACCCAATTTCCTCAGATAACAACCAGTGCATACCAACATCAAGTCCCTTGGAGAACGACCGATGGTTCGTACATTGGAAAGGACCTCCATCAAATAGCGTGCAACTAATCTAAATAATTCTTCTTTTGGGGGGAATTCTGTTTAAGACGAATTTAACCCTCGATAGAAATATCTATACAACAATAACAACAGCAATAAACCAAGTTCCAGATAAAGATATTTACGATCAACAATATGGTTGCAACCTATTTGCATCTCCCACGATCATAAACATCCTAATCTTACGAACTGCCATAAGACGATCATAAACATCCTAATCTTAACAACTGCCATAAGACATCTCCCACGATCACATAATCATCCCTCACTGGAACACATCAATGTGTACATTTTTATTTATAAACATTTGTATTCATATATAAGACAGAACATTGGAATTATTCTTTTCAGTCAGTTTTTTTTTATCAGTGATTAAATACAGTAATTTTTAACGTTCAACCAGTGTTTTACTTTATTTCAATTTAGACAATTCAGTCTAAAATTATTTTATTCTAAACAACTACAGATCAACTATACTTCTTGGGTAGACAAATCATCGTACTTTAATGGCGGCGATAAGTCTATTAAGCGGCCCATAGACACCACACGGTGTACTGACACCGGTGTGGCATTCCGCCATACACATCACACCGATCGAGACACCTACACCAAAAATCAAAAACTTTTGATTTTACTCGCACCGTGTCTGACACCAAAATCGGTGTGAGCACCAGCCCACACACAGCACACATATCCGTACACAGACACCGGTGCAGACACAAGTGTAGTGTCTATGGGCCGCTTTACGTTTCGCTTTTTACAACTATGTACCAGTCATTGACTTATTATATATAATAAGTCAATGGTACCAGTAAACCTTCTTTTTTTTGGCAAATGGCGGTCTGTTTAACTATTTTTATAACGACGCACAACTAGCACTAACTTACACACAAGAATTTGTAAGGAGTGTCCAACAGTTTTCGAGGATTGATGGATAAAGGAGGAAAAAATGTGACAGTAAAAAAGTTCGTTTAGATATCCACAGGCACTAACTACCGAACCCACAGCTTTGCCAAATCTAACAGTACAAATAGAAACAGCAGCATTTATTAACTTTGAAGATATCACATCACTCCAAATCCTTATGCCAGTATAATTCTTCTCTATTTCTTTAAAGACATCTGTGCCAACAACAAAATCCTTTCCTTGATTGATGTCATTCCATTTTCTTTGCTTTATTTTTATTGTCATACCACGACCGAGTTAACCTTATTTCCTAACTCTACCATCAAGTCCTCCTACCGCCCACAACTTTCAAAGGTAATAGGTTACTGCCTCCTTTCTAATACACTGAAAGCTTTCGTCTATGATTTCAAGGATATTATTTTACACGGAATCGCAAAAGGGACACTTTATTTATGTGCACAGGCACACACAAAATGTCGTCCTGTATACAGGAATGAAACACGTTTCACAGATCACTTCTCTACAACAGCCATATCGTCAATTCACTTTATGCTATACGGTGTCAGCGCCATCACCAACATAAGTCCCAATCTTTATCCTTTCGTCCTTTGTAATCCACAAAGGCGGGGGTGGGTAACAGCAAAAAAAAAAAAATTGGAAATTTATGCAAATCGAAAGATTGCGGATAGATTTGGTTGTGGGCCGGTAACTTCAGCGATCCTACTACAGTCCTGAAATGGATATTAAATCCGATTCAAAGTTTCATTACTAATACGATGTATCTATATCTCACTATATACAAACACGGACATCGACATGGACGACTGAAGGGTAAACTTGTTTCCTGTTGCTAAATCGTGTTTTTTTTTATTCTATGTTGTCACAAAGGAGGAAGCCTGATGAGGGTTTGATTTTCGTAATCGTTGGCAATAATTCAAGAAGTCAAACTACGGTCTCGGGTAATTCATCAAGACTGTTTCATTTGCTTTGCAATTTCAGGTGAAGGAAATTTTTAGGAACAAAGCATAATGTGATAAATGCAGGTAACCCTTTTGGGTGAACCCAAAGCCAAGGTGTCTTTTGCAAACCTTGGAATAAATGTGTATGAGTTGGAAATGGAAGCCAATGAGTTTTATGACTTGGTCCTATGAGACAAGAAACCATGTAATTTATCTCTGGTTTCGAAAATGAGAGTGAAAAGTTCTGGAATTTTAAGTAGATCTTGGAATGGAATTAATGCATATGGAAAGCAAAGAACTAGAAAAGCAAAACGAGCGCTTGAATGCAGATCAACTTCGATCATAGAAAGAAAAAGGCTAAGAGAAGCTATGCCTAGGGTGGTATTTGGGGCTAGTGCAACAATTATTTTTTTATTTACTAAAGTACCTAATAATTCCTCTTAAATTAGATGGAAGCTGGACTACTAAAAAAATTGTCATTTGTTTCGGTTAGGAAACACTCTACTGGAGCACTCAGAGACAACTGGTCCATTATACTACCAGGAAGGAAATCCAGTAACCCATTTTACGGGAATTTCTTCGACTTTCGGGGAAAGCCCAGAATGCTCTTCAGTGATGAGGAGCCTACAGTATCAGCACTCGCAAAGGCATGACAATAACAAAAGAAATGGTCCGAAGTTTCGTCGCCCTCTCCACAAGCGTCGCAGACAGTGGTATTACGTAAGACTATCACACTAAGATGCTTAGCAAAAACAAGTGTCCCGTAAGAACGCCAATAAGTTGCATTCAGTCTTTTCTGCTGCGAGACGGCAGAACTGCCACAGACTTCTTACTGACTTTTGGGTACATTTTTTTTTTTTTTTTTTTTTTTTTATAATAAACACGCGCTCAAGAGGGTATGACTACTCTTTTAATGTAGGGTGACCTACACAGCGCGGGCGTTAAGGAAATGAGGATAGATATGATAGGAGATACCGATGCACATTGGTTTTAAATGTTTGTAAATTGTAACAAGGAGGAAAAACAGAGTTTGGTAAAGCATTCCACATTCGTGTTGTACGGCTTATGAATGAATCTCTATATTTCATAGTACGACCGAAGATAGGCTGAATGGTAAACTGATGAGCATTCCTAGCACGGCGAGTATTGCGGTTGAATTTCTGAAGGGGTGGAATGCAGCTGGCGATTTCGTTTGAGCACTGTTTGTTAAAAAAGCGATAAAACAGCGAGAGACACGCAACATTTCTGCGATGTTCGAGCGAATTAATAGTGTTCGCGATATTTATGTCTCCGATAAGTTTTAACGCACGATTCTGGATCCTATCCAGTAGGCGCAATATGGTTTTGGGCGCACCAGACCAGATATGAGAATTGTACTCAAGTTTTGGGCGAATGAACGCCTTGTATATTGTAGCCAGATCAGAAGGGGTAAAATATTTCTTGCACCTTTTGAGAAAACCTAGACATTTCGCAGCATTCTTGGCGACTTCGTGTACATGGTCATTCCAACGTAGGTTGTCATGAACGCACATACCGAGAATGGAAAGTCTTTCGGTTTCGGTGATGCAAGTGCCATTCATGGATAATGGCTGTAGGTCCGGGTTTCGCTTTAGAGACAGCAGAGCTGGAGCAGAGCTCCAGCAGGAGCAACGAGCTGGCTGCGAAATGTGCAGCGAGCAGATTAGCTTTGTCTAAAGAGCTGACAGCTGGAGTGTCATTGTAAATGAGCGTTGGGATCGCTGACGAGGCCGAATTCTTGATATTTTTTACGAATGACCAAAAGTTTTTACTACTCTTGGGACATTGTAGTATTTTTTGCCTCAACTTTTGGTCATATGAGAATTTGACACGCTTTATGAGGGCATTGCAGTCATTTCTGGCTCGTTTAAACTTTTTTCGGTTTTCCTCGGATGGGTTGGCCTTGTAAGACCGAAAACTCAACTCCCTTAGTCTAATAGCCTCTTTACAGCTCGAGTCGTACCACGCGTTTTCTTTTGGTTTGATACTCTTTATCCTGTGAGGGATAAAGGATTTCATACCTAAGGTGATTATATTTGTTACCATATCAGCGGCGGCATCCACGTCGTTATCGAGGAAGCATAACGACCAGTTAAAACTCCTAAAGAAGCTGTTAAGTCCGCTCCAGTTGGCTTTCTCGTATTGCCATACGGTTCTTTTCGGAGTTTTTTCTTTAACATTGTGGTCGGAGTACGAGAAATTAGCTGATATGGTACAGTGGTCTGACGAGCCTAGAGGCGATAATACTTCAATAGAGTATTTATTAGGGTGGTCAAAATGCCAACACACAAGTCCAGTGTGTTGGCATTTTGACCGTCAATGTCTGGTACACGTGTTGGCGCATTTACAAGCTGGGTTAATTGGTTTACCTCAGCAAAGATCTGAACATAAATTCCTTCGGGTGTTGTCTGTCCAAAATGTTGAAGCCAGTCAGAATTGTGAATATTGAAATCGCCCGCAATGACGATTTCAGTATGAGGGTACAAGGAAACAATTCTAGTTATGGAATCAGACAATACATCGAACTCGTTACAAGTCGAGTTGCTGTCAAAATTAGGGCTTCTATAAAGAAAACAGTAATGAATTACTTGCCTACGGATATGGAATTTGAGCCATTTGAAATTAAATTCCGGATTGGAACACTGGCCATAATCTTTAGGAACTTGGTAGGCTACATCATTACGCACATAAATGGCGAGACCGCGATGTAAGAAGAATAATGGCACTAAACGATATCCAGGTAGATCAAATTCTGATATATCAGATTTTCCACCCACCTGGGTCTCACCCAGTGCCAAAACAGCTGGTTTATATTTGGCAACGTGGACGTACGCGGAGAAGAGATTCGATCGCAACCCACGAATGTTGCTAAAATCGACCGTGAAATTCCTCATTGTAACAAAAAACAAACACAAAAAAACACAACTCCGACGCTACTACTAAGCTAAGCTGAGTTGTGAAGTGAAGATCCTGAGTTGAATTTTCCAAATCAAATTGCCGTAGGTGTTATGCCCGTACGACAATTAGCTTTGGAGCACCAACAAAATCTTCACACACAACCCGCTATCCGCCAGATGATGCACTCACTCAGTCATTGCAAACGCGCGTATGCGTAGAAAAAAAATCATACGGCGCTTGCAATGACCGAGAGAGGTCAACAGCAAACGAAATGGAGTGGGACAAGAGGGAAGCCCAACGCTAGTGCTTAAATCACTGAATTGTTTTTGTTGTTTCGGGTTATTGCTTTTCCTATTGATTTTTTTTTTGTTCGCCGCACTGCACTGAACTGATTTTAATTATTTTTTTTGTATTATTATTCGCGGCGCGCGATGTTTAGTTTTTTTTTTTTCTGTTTTTCCAATTATTGCTCTATAATTTAGGATGGAGTGTTCTGGTTTTATTAAACTAGAGTTTGCGCGGTTTGGAAAACAACTCGGTACTGCGGGTGGGAAGCAGGTGGTTTAAGCATGCGTACGCGACGGGATGCAGATCGGAACTCAATTATGTTCATTATGAGTTGATTTAGGCGTGCGACTTACATGCGTTTAGTCTGCTCACTTCCTTGAGAGCCTTGCCGTACACAATTATTGTATTCGTTAGAAACCCTAACTATTTTGGAACGGGTAACAATGTTAAGCAAGGCTTTAAGCTCATATTAACTGAATCTACCGACGCAGATACTCCGACCCCGCCACCTATTGATAACAATAATGATCGGCAGCCATTAGGATAGCATAGATCTCCGCTTGGAAAATAGAGACATGCTTGCCTAACGAGTAGTAAAGTCTAATGTTTTCGATTTCCACGAAGCACCGGACCCTTGACTAGTTCTGGAGCCATCCCCGTCTGAAGCTAGCCCTGAACACAAGGAAAGTTGACTCAAATTTGCACAACAGCCGAGGTTTCGGTGTCATTTCATCAGACGGCCTATCCATAGAACTAGGGCCGTAGGATAAGTGTCGCGCAAGGTCATCGAAACGCCAGTGTAGATGATACCAAAAACCACACCGCCTGAGCCGATAGAGCAGAAAACGGCGTACTCGAAAAAGCAAGCGTGTAGCGAGTTCGTCAGCGTTTGACTCTCAATGGCAACATCCAACAACAACCGGCATATAAATTTTAAAGTTTCACTTATTTTTCGTTCCCACTAAAAAGTAGCCTTTTGACTTTTGCATTGTGCTGCATAGTATTAACCAATCACCGGCTCGCCATTGGCTGCAGATACTCATCATAGGTTTGGTTTAACCTTGGCATATGACAGGTTTTATACATCCTCATTTAAGCACTCCAGCGGCAGCGGAGGTTCGAGAGTGTCAATTACCTCTGGAGCCTTTAAACGCTTTAACCGAGAGCTCCATCTTTAAACTACTTTCATTCTGCCATCCAGTTTTCCTTGATTATACAATTTTTCCTGACTTATTCGAATTAAAGTCACTTGTCAAATTCGTCCTTCAAGAAATGCCATCTGAATCTAGGTCCCTCCTGGGTCCGTATATACATCCTCACAGCTCCTCCATAGATCGACAAACGTACCAGATCATCAGGAGCGGATCTTATACTCCAAATTAAAATCAAAATACTATCCTCATTCCCCTGGAGCGTCAAGAGTCATTCCAAACATGCTCAGCGTAAAGTAAATCACTTCTCGCTCCATCACGACCCACTTTCATCCGCATCATCATCATCATCATCACCGCATCACAACATCAACGCTAACAACAATAGCGAAGAGCGGCAGCAAAAGTGCGCCAAAGCACATCAAATAATGGCAGCAGAACAATACCTACCACCGTGGTATCCTCATTCTCTTTGTCATTTGTAGCTTGAATGGATTTCAATGTCCCATGGCAGAGGAAGCAAAGAGATTCCGGTTCGCCTTCCTTGTCTCTGGCAAGGCTTGACTTTTGCTGCCAAAGCAAATGAGAAAAACAAAACAAAACCACCAAAGTTGTAAAACCATGAACCTTCCGACTTTTTATTGTCTCCTTAACACAAAACACATCTAACACCGATAATGAGAACACCAACAAGGAAATCCCAAAACCCATCATCATCCAGCTCCCGTGCCGTGATGAGAACTATTTCACTGAAATGGTAGGAAATGAAAACCATAGTAGGTACCGCACGGCCCGATGCAAGGGGGATTACATGGCCCATGTAACTACATCCGGCGCGCGGCGGGATGGTGTGGTGTCTCAGCATCTTCATTCACTAATTCAATATCCAGGGTTTTCATATCCTAGTTCTTTTACACTTTTAACTAAGCCCATATTCTTTTAACCACATTTCACGAGCCGTGGATCTAAGGAAACCACAAACGGATTTGTATGCTTGTGCTGGCTGTGATTTTAGCTCAAGTCCCTTTGTATGGAAGAAATGAGAATGATGATGTCCCAGCATTATGCCCTAAGTGGACGATGAATAGGATTAAAAGGACCGTTTTTTTTTGTTCTGTAGTCTGCATCATCCTTGTTCGTGTCCCAACGAATTGCGCGTTTTTCTTTGTAGAACAGTGAACGAGGTAAAAGCTGAAACTGGAATAGTAGGCACTATACAAGGCAGTTTAGAGAGGATAATGGCCGGTAAGGACGACAAGCTACTATCGATAATAATGTGCATCTGATATGTTTTTTTTTTTTTTTTGTTCTGTTTCCCATTTTCCTGATGGCACACTTTGTAAATTATGCAAAACCACAAAAGGAAAGTGCTTGAAAAGATAAAGACGATGAGGACGTTCAGGAATAATACTAATAAATGGTATGTGCGGCTGTGGTATGTGCTTTGCTCAAGGAGTTCTACCTCCCAATAACATCAGTGAATTGTTTGTGCTTCCCCTTTTTTGTGTGCGTTCGAGAGCGATTTAAATTTGTATTAGTCACGTTCTTCGTAGATATTGTGATCCCGGAAACAGAGACACTATTCGGTATTCAGCCTCTGTGTGTGCTTTGTAGTGTATAATTGTACACTGAAAGAAATTGTGGATCACAGAAACATGATTTAACTATTTTAAAGTTTACAAGGTTTTATATAATTATGAGTGTATAAATTTTAACTTTAAAAATAAAAAATAGTTTTAAAATTTAGTTGAGAGCAAGAGCTCTTCCTTTATTTTTATCTTCTTAAAATCTAACTTTACAAAATACGAAACACTACTATTTATGTGATTATACCTAAGGCGCGGTTTCCTGTTTAGTGCTCGTATCCTACTTTTTTGTTCGTGCGTCTGCTATTTTACTGCTTCCATGTATTTGAAAGATAAAATTCCTGTTTGTTATCTTTCTTGGAATGTTGTTTTATGGTTTACGTTCAAAAGAGTCGATCCCTGTTTAGGTGAGCTGCTGTCATAACCTATATATTTAGCCCATCTTTAAAATTTCATGTATTTTACTCAACAAATTAAAAAATGTAAGATGATGAATGTCGTACTATACCTATTAGTACTATAGGTATACTGGTTACTGTTATATATATATGAGGTGGCAACCCTATATTACACTGTTCTCCTAGTTATTAAGTAAGTAGTTGTAAGTAACAATTGTATATGAAGTCAGTCTGTAATAAATACTTATATGAACCGGTCGTCTTTGAATTGTCGTGAACGCAACAGACACATTACCACGAGGATGGGATTATCCAATTGAGAAAAAAAAAAAAAAAAAAACAATTTTTATCTTGCGAAAAGAAAAAGTTGTGATAGTGTGAATTAGTGAAGAAAAACAAAAACTTTAGATTCTTGTGAAAAGAATATACATTTGTGCATTGGGCATACATTAAAAATATATACGCGTGTGTCAAAGAACAATAAAACTAAGTGTATATCATGCTCGCCACCGACAATAAAATCGGTATTAGACCTGGCTCATTGGGTCTACTTGGTAATATCGAACCATTTTTATCAGAAGATGATTTCGAGCAGTACGTCGAAAGGATGGAGCAATTATTTGTCCTCAACAATATAGAGGAAGACAAAAAGGCGCCATTGTTCATTAGTTGTGCGGGAGGGGAAGTATATAAAATATTACGTTCTCTTCTTTCGCCAAAGGTACCGAAAGATTGTACATACAAAGAAATCATTACGGTTCTACAGACACATTTTAAGCCGAGGAAAAATGTTAGGATGGAGAGACACAAATTCCTCTCTAGATCTCTGGAAGTTGGGGAGTCGCTTTCGGATTTTATAATAGAACTAAAGTCATTAGCTGAAAGCTGTGAGTATGGAGCATTCCTAGACCAGGCTCTCTCCGATAAATTCATCCTCTCACAACGGGATGAAAGAATACAGCGAAAGCTTTTAGACGAGCCGTTGAATCAAACGTTTAGCAAAATTTGCGAAATAGCGTTGCTTATGGAAATGACACTTAAGGAAGTAAAAGGCATGCGTGAAGGAGCCAGCAGCAACGCAACAGTTTTAGCGGTTCGATCATCGGGACAAACCAAGTTCCAGTCGGACAGACGGCAGAACAATCAACATGTGAACTACAAAAAAAAATACAACAACCAACAACAGAAGAGAACAACATTCAACGATGATAATATACAGTGTTTTAAATGTCAAGGCTGGGGTCACTACGCAAGCAGTTGCCCAAATAAAAGGACAAGCAAAAATATTACAAATAAAAATAAGAGAAAATTTATTAAAAAAGTAGATGAATCGGATTCTAAATGTGTTAATAAATTATCAAATCTTAAATTAGCTAATATTAAGGGTCAGGGTAAGTCTTTCCCTTCTAATCCTCTTATAATTAGTATTAATATAAATAATTTAAATATTGATATGGAAATTGATTCTGGTGCTTGCATGTCGATTATTCCAGCTTCTCTCTACAGAAAGTTGTTTTCTGATATTAGCATGAATAGTTTCGATAAAACTTTGAAGGTTGTAACGGGTAAAGCGGTAATGGTTCTTGGTGTTATTGATGTGGTGGTATATATGAGTACAGATGATAAAACTTATATGCTGCCATTGGTTGTGATTGATGCGCGGGAAAATTTTGTCCCATTACTAGGCAGGAATTGGCTTAGTATTCTTTTTCCAGATTGGAGGAAATCTTTTTCTGTGAATAGTGTAACAGTACAGAATAAAAATAACATTAGGTTGGAATGTTTGAAGAGATTTCCTTCAGTGTTTGCTAAAGATTACCACGAGACTATTAAAGGACAGAAAGCGCAGATTGTTATGAAACCCGAATCTACGCCTATTTTTCATAAACCATACACTGTCCCATATGGGTTGAGGGACAAAGTCGATAAGGAACTGGACAGACTCGTAGCCGAGAAGATTTTGATACCGGTTAGGTACAGCGAATGGGCATCACCTGTCGTAGTAGTAGAAAAAAAAGACGGTTCGATTAGGTTGTGTATAGATTGCAAGGCTACTATTAATCGTTTGGTGGAAACCGAACACTATCCTATTCCAAGAATAGACGATATTTTAGCAGGATTAGCGAGTTGTGAAGTGTTTTGCGTTCTGGACTTAGCAGGTGCATTCCAACAAGTTTCAGTGGCTGAACCATGTCAAAAATATTTGACTATTAATACTCAGCGTGGATTGTTTAGGTACACACGGCTACCTTTTGGCATAAAGATAGCTCCGTCTGTCTTCCAAGCGGTAACAGATAGTATTTTGCAGGGCTTACCTAGAACAAAAGCTTATGTAGATGACATTATTATCGGTGGAGTGGACATTGAAGACTGTAAGCAAAACCTGTTCAATGTCTTGTCACGCTTTAAAGAATTTGGGGTAAGAATCCGCTTGGAAAAGTGTAAATTTCTGGAAAGTTCGGTAGAGTATTTGGGATACCAAATTGATAAAGAAGGTGTGAGACCAAAAAAGGACAAAATACGTGCCTTAATGGAGGCGCCGTCCCCAAGTGACTTGAAAACTCTTAGAGCATATTTGGGGTTACTTAATTTTTACGGGCGTTTTATCCCTAATCTTTCTTCAAGACTTGCTCCACTTTATGAACTGTTGAAATCAGATACAAAGTTCGTATGGACAGAGGAATGTGAACATACATTCCAGGAAAGTAAGACATGGTTGCAAGACAATAACCTCTTGGCACACTATGATCCTAACAAGCCGTTGGGCATAGTGTGTGATGCAAGTTCTTACGGTCTTGGGGGTGTACTGTTCCACATAGAATCTAATGGGGAAGAAAAACCAATTTTGTTTGTTTCAAGTACATTGTCTGAGGCGGAGAAACGATATGCACAGGTCCAGCGTGAAGCCTTAGCGGTGGTTTTCGCGGTGAAACGGTTTCACAAATACATATACGGAAAAAAATTTACGATCTTTAGTGACCACAAGCCGTTGCAAGTTATTTTTGGCTACAAAAGCAATTCCGCTGTAGCATCATCTAGGCTGCATCGGTGGGCACTTATTCTATCACAGTATGATTATAAAATCAACTATCGAAAAGCATCCCAAATGGGGAACGCCGATGCTTTGTCTAGGCTTCCTTTAAAGGAACCGAGTGGCGTTAAAATTGAATACATTAATTTCTTTAATGTAATTGGAGATATTCCATTAGATTTCGCTTTAATTGCAAAAGAGTCGCAGGCAGATCATGTATTACAAGAGGTGCATAATGCCGTTCAATACGGCTGGCCGAAAAAAATAGGTAAGGACTTGGAAAAGTACTTCGCCCGGCGAATGGAAATGTCAGTGCAAGATAGTTGTGTACTATTAAGGGATAGAATAGTTATTCCAGTAACATTAAGGGAACGAATTTTAAATCTATTACATAAGGGTCACATTGGAATCGTGAGAATGAAGTCGCTCGCAAGAGGACTCCTTTGGTGGCCTCGTATAGATGACAATATAGAGGATTATGTTAAAACATGTGAGGTTTGTCAACAAGCTTCGAATAAGCCAAGCCCAATCGCTCTTAGTACATGGCCAAGAACGTCATATCCCTTTGAACGAATTCACATGGATTTTTTTCATTTCTCAGGATTGACTTTTTTGGTTATAATAGATACGTATTCAAAATGGCTAGAAGTTGCTAAAATGGGCAAGACAAGGGCTAAGGATCTAATTAGGGAACTGAGAAGGGTTTTCTCTATCTTTGGTCTTCCAAAGGAACTTGTGTCCGATAATGGCCCCCCTTTTAACTCACAGGAACTAATCGATTTTTGTAAAGCTAATAGCATACGCATTCTTAAAACTCCTCCGTATAGTCCACAATCCAATGGTATCGCAGAAAGGGCTGTACAAACAGTTAAAAGTAGTTTAAAGAAATTCTTGATTGATGAGAAACTGCGTAAAATACCGATTGAGTATAAAATTGATAATTTTTTATTTAAGTACAGAAATACACCAACTACTACAACCAATATTTGCCCGTCAAAATTATTATTTCAATTTATACCTAAAACAAATTACAACCAAGTAAATAAAAAGCCAAACATGAAAGAAAACAAAACTCTAAGAGGAGGGAAGATGGAATATAGAGATAGAAGCACAGAAGAGGAAAATGAAAAGAGTAAACAAAAAGGAAATAAAAGTACTACAAGTACGAATATGGCACAACATAATAAAGTGTTTCAAAACAATGAAGATATTTGGTATAAAAACGTATTTGACAATTCCATAAAGTGGATTCCAGCTAAAGTAATAAGGCAATTAACTAAAAGTTTGTATTTAATTAATGTAGGTGGTAATATTAGGCAAGTTCATGGTAACCAAATAAAACATAAGTTAGAAAGAAAAAGTGCCTTTTACTCTAGCGGAACTGCAATCCAAAATCAGAACTTTCCTGATATAATAAATCATAATACTGATTTTGAATCTGAACTATTAGCAAATGAAAATGAGGAAGAAGGGGAAAGAGAAGACATTTTAACAGAATTACCAATTATTGAAAAGAAAAAGAGGAAAAGAGAAGAAATTGTATTAGAATTACCAGTTGTTAAAAAGAAAAAAACAAGAAAGGTATTATCTGAGTACCCTGTTCGCAGGTCACAAAGGCTATTAAATAGAGACGAATAAAATATGAATACATATAGAATTGAACTCAGTCTAATAACCATTATAAATTGTAGTTTATCGACATGTATTTATTAATATTGCCAATGAATTAAATAAATGAATTAGTACATAGTAGAATGTTTATATGCAATATTAATTTAGATGTGTAACTTTGATCTTAGAAGAGGGAAGTGTTATATATATATGAGGTGGCAACCCTATATTACACTGTTCTCCTAGTTATTAAGTAAGTAGTTGTAAGTAACAATTGTATATGAAGTCAGTCTGTAATAAATACTTATATGAACCGGTCGTCTTTGAATTGTCGTGAACGCAACAGACACATTAGTTACGCATTTTAATTTGAACATTTTACCGCATTGAAACATACAACTAAGAAGGTAGCTAAATTTTCCGGCCAACAGGATAGACACCCAATCTATCTACAACAAGATGAAAATCTAGACAGTGCAGATCGTCACGCCAATACCAGCAATGAAGCTTCTGCGTGTAATTAGTGTTAAACGATGACCATAAATAAACCATCAGAATACGATATTCGCATTATTACCGATTACTGGCAGTGGGCAACCCAATGCATGTGGAAAAACGCAGCAAATGGAAACGAACTTCTACTAGCTAACTCCCACAAAAATTTGGACTTCGACTTAGTTCATATCGGTTTCGAAGCAACAGATTCACTTGTGATTTGATGGCTTATCTTTCCGAGAAGTGGAAACAACCTCTTCATCACTTCAGTGAAACGAATATTGTTATGCTTGATATTTCAAGGGCATTGGACAGAGTTTGGCACCAAGGTCTTTTGTCGAAAATTCGAGCTTATGTAATCGATGCGTCTCTTATTCAATGCATTAGAAACTACCTTTCTGGCAGTTCAATTCAAGTTATTTTGTATGGTTTCAGGTCTGAAACTCACCATATAAATGCATCAGGTGTTTGCCAAGGCTCTGTTCTGTCTCCGACTCTATTTCTCATTTTTATAAATGATCTCTTATCTGCAACTTCTAATCCAATTCATTCCTTCGCTGATGACAGCACTCAAAGCTTCTCATATTCTTTCCAGGACTCACGTCCCTGCTCTTCGACCGTAGAACTGGAACGGAAATGTATGTTAATGTCATATAACTCCGACGTTGACAGCATTAAGACAGAAAGACAGAAAGACTTTCCATTCTCGGCATGTAAGTACCTACGTTTATGATAACTTTCGTTTGAATGACCATATACACAAAGCCGCCAAGAATGCTGCAATATGTCTAGGTTTTCTCAAACAATGGCTACAATATGGCTAACATTTTTTCGTCTACAAATAACGTCGGCAAAAATCGAAAAAACGTCTGAAATTTAATAGAAATCATCAGAAAATCAGATATTGGAAACGTCTGAAATAATAATTTTTAAAATGTCTGAAAACAAAAATAGTAATCGTCTGAAAAAGCTGTTCCTTTTACCAACAATGGAGTAGAAGGAAATAATAAGTCCATAAAACAAAAAAAAAAAAAATATCGCCCAAACTAACTTATGAACTAAATCCATTTTGCAAACTGATAGTTAGTTTCATTTGAGACATACTAATATTGACTTAATATTTGCCTAGATAAAAGCGTTTGTGCCAGACTGCTGTTCCATAAATTCGAGTGTATGAAATGTACATATACGGAAATTGGAAAATCTGTTTATATCGCATATATATCGCAGATCCAACTTCTATTCGCACAGCTATTGCAGTGGTCATATGGGTAAAATTCTGGAGAGCGCCAAAAATCAAAATGGCCTCCTAATGCTTGTCCAGCCGGAAGCCCGAGTAGGAACTGGGAACCAGTGATGCCAACCTTAATTTTCAAAAGTCTGTAGATGAAAGATAAATATTCTGTAGAATTCTGTATTTATGCTTGACGAGATTCTGTAGAAATCCAGACCTTTTTTTAACATATTAAAAAAGCTTAAAATGTAAATTTTGGATGTCATAAAACATAGATTTTTATGTAATGGACATGCTCATCGTTTATTAATCGCTGAAATCGATAATACTCTTGCACCTTTTCTAAAAAACAATGCCCTTGTGTTAAAATTTATTGTCGGAAACAGGCGCTATTTTGTGTGACAAGCAATGAACGTAGATATTGTTTAATAGTCTTTATCTTTATTAGAAAGGCGGCAGTCTACAACTGACTTACAGACTATGTGCTTCTTGGTATCAACTTTGAGTGAGTATGTACTTGAAAAGTAGTGGCCTACAAAGTTAAAAGCAAAACCAGGAGCTCTAATATTTACAACGCTATATGGCCAAAATTCGAGACTAATGGTAGGTAACTAGCTAGTTCGATCAGCTTTTTCTAAATTAGATAGAGAAATATCTCAAATAATTGTCCACTTGTAAATGACCCGCTGAAGAAGATGGTAGGTATAATGTCAATATATCCAATACTCTCAATTCTCGATCAAAAATGCAGTCACATTCATAGCGTAGCAAAATTGAGGTATTTAGTAAGAGTGCATAACCACGTCTCGCAATTTTTGCTTGTTTTTGGGTGTGGTTTGTTCGGCTCAATTTCCACTGAACTCATCTTATTTTCAGTTATAATTTACAGTAATGGTCTATAATTCGAATTACCTTTAATCCGAATATCGCGCTTATCCGAACATTCAATAAACATTCTCCGATTTTTGTAATTCGAATTATAAATAAAGAATATACATTCAACATTGCATTGATTTTCACGTTGGCTTTTACCATCATTTTTTTAATGAATTAAGCATAACTGCATAAGTCATAAACATTGGCAATAAATATGGACTCTTTTCGTTAAATAACATACTACACACTTCCCTTTCTCGTCCTGTACTTAATAATACGAATACCCCCTTGCAAAAGTTGATACGGATGAGCGACACATTAATCTATTTAAATTTTTCTCGCCAATTTTCCTTTTTAAATCTTAAAGCATTCAATGAAATTAGCATTCTCTTGAAATTGGTGCTCTCGCACTCACGCCACCAAATATCACAAGAAAGAAGGTGAAAATAAAATGTTGATCTTGGGATTTGCATTTTAACGTCATTATTATTGGTTCTACAGCGAAAGTAATAGATCTGTTAAGGTGGACAGGAATTATTTTGTCAAGTATTGTTTTATTTGCACTTTTTTACTGGAATCTGTAATTTCTGTATATTTTCGTTTGATTTCTGTATTTCTGTAGACAAGGTAAAAATTCTGTAGATATACAGAAAATTCTGTAGGGTTGGCATCCCTGCTGGGAACCTCAAAATTCTCTGACAATGGCAACCTTAACTAACTTCTTTCTGCTCCATCGGTAGTGACATTTACCAATGCATTATTTAGTCGGCAATTCTTGATTAATATTGGTGTACACTGTACAAGTATCGCAAATGAGTATGTCACAAACTTTTTAGGGTGCTTTGTCTCTGAGATTGTGATAAGAAGAATGCAGCTGAATTTTTATCGGCACCCCTGGCAAATTTGGCCGAATGGTCACGATTTTGTCTGAATAACTCAGCTACCAGTAAAGCAATGGATGGCTTTCAGGTTCAGATTCTTTGGAAACTTCCTCTAAGCTTTTGAGCAATCTCAACAGAGATCTCATTTTCGTGATTCCAATGCGCTAACTAGTCATAGATAATTATTTACCGCACATAACATCAGGCGTAATTTAACCATAAGATATGGTTGTAGGGAACCTAAATCTAATTGAAACATCCAGTACTCCAGTACAGTTGTATCAAACGTCAGTCTTTCTAAAAAATATTCTCCACGATGACGGCCGAGAAGAGGGAGCTAAGCCCAAGCGTTTTAGGAAAGGCGTTTATACAGTTTTTGGAGCTTCACAGAACCATCATAGTGTTTAATGTGACCAAACAAACAGCAACAAGGCGATTAAAGTTAAAAAAAAATAAAGAAAATTCAGAAAATCCATCGTCGTGTGTTTGAAAATACTTTGGTCTTGGGCAAAATACTCTGTTCCTACGGGGCCGTGCCATTTGCTCGTAATATTGATCAATTTCGTCTTCTAAAAATTCAAATAAATCCATGTTAGGACACTTGTGACTGCAATATAGACTCGTCAATCAAATAATGCATTGCAACTATATTTTTTTCAGTCACTTCAGATTATTATTTTGCTTTTCTTCCATCAGGTAAAGGCTTTAACAGCCACTTGAACCGGCGGCTGATAGGCTATCCGAGGTTTTATCTGTCAGTTAAGGGATCCCTACATTATCCTCTTTTCCAAAATCTCTTATTGGACATAATTTCTCTTTTTTTTTTCTTTTCTTTTTCCAAAATCTCCCGGGACGAAATCCCCTATGCCAAAATCTCCCACAAGCACAAAATTAATAACACCAAATCTAAAAAAGGGGGATTTAGTCCGTGGGAATCTCTTAGGGTCTTTCGGAGTAAGGGATTTCAGCACAGTGGACTTTGGAAAATGGATTTTAGAAAAGGAGATTTCATCACCCACCCGTCAGATACCACTATCCGAGACCATTGAAAATAAAAGTTAAAGTTCATCCGGCAGATAAGTTCCTGATAGGCTATCCGGGACTAGTCAGCTTTGAAACTGTCCCTGAATATCGTAAATTATTCAAGACGATATTCGTCACCAGTAATTCCTCTCAGTGCAGTGCACAAGCGTATCCATTCTTGCAATAACAACTGCAATAGCATCTCATTTTGCGTACATTCTCAATGAGTATACTCGAATGTTTACTGATTGTTCCTTGTGGTGGTCCTTAACAATATTCCAATGATGTTAGGTTAAACTTAATGAGGACATTTCCGTACAGAAGTACAAACTCAATGATGGTCGATGGCGAAGCGCAGTCAAGCGCATCACCTAACTTTAGTTGAGAAAGGACTACAATTTCATGCTGAGGTGGCAGGGCGTTGTAGATTTTTATTTTTTTCCCCTCTTTGCTTCGTTAAAGTTGTTAAGGCCAACGACTCATAATCATATTTCCCGAAGGAGGACAATATCGATTTCCGAAGCCAGGAGTTTTTGTGAAATCGACTTTATCTGTTGCTGTTATAGCTTTATAAAGTTTCTTTGCATGTGGTGGGTCGGTTACAGAAGTGTTATTATTCATGTAGTGGCTGACAGTTTGAACGTCCTCTTAACGCCGACGAATGAGCACAAAAACGAAATCCTTTTGGCAAATTACCAGTTCAAAGGAAATATCTGTTCGAAGTTATGGTCTGAATGTGGAAAATGGCGGAGGGAAGCGCGAACGATTTAATTTCACTCGGAATGACCAAAGAGGTAATGGCCTTGAGGGAGAGATAATTTCATACGAGACATGGGGACATGTCTCGAACATATATCCTGGCTGACCAGCAGATAGACGTGCGGTAGAGTGTGCAATGTGCAATGGTGGTGGTGGTGATGGTCAGAGCATTGGGTCGTCTCGTTCATTTACCGTGGGAAAATATGTAATACCCTCACGATAAACGACATTTCAATGGTTTTTGCAGTTCAGTGGGTACATATTCACTTCACTGGTTATAGGAGCTGACCTAATAGATAACCTTATAGGCGCAGAAGGGGTTGATCACCTCTGGTTACTGGAGGTTGACAAGAGCACTCACCCAAAATGGAATTATTATGTACTTCTTCATTATTCAGTCAAGATACACAAATGTATATACTGTACATATACATATGTTAATGTATGCATTCAATCATCAAGGACATCAAAAAATAATTCACCATTAATGACTCCATAAAGTGTGCGAAGTGGGGGCGACATTTTTGCAAACTCGCGCATAACAATATAAAATAATCAAAAGGGGCACCACTGTCTCTGTTTATGTATGTGTTTGGGTTGAGGAAACAAATCAAAATCGGTACTATTGTCGGAAACAGGAAGCATTGTGATGTATAGTAGTTTCACAAAGCGACCGGATGCGCACACAATACCCAGTCACCATCAGAAAATCAAGAAAATCCCCTCACACATAAAACCATAGATTTATATTAGAGAGCATAAAGATCCTTTCGCAGCAAATAATCCTTCTACTTAAGTGGCATTCCGAGACATTGGCGAAATGAAACGTTCGCAATAACGGTAATAATGAAAGCGTTGAACGACTACAACGACGTCGACTGATGGTAATAAATGCTCGTGCAGTGTAAAGAATATACTTTGGGTGGGATATCCTTCAAGTTCCGCTGTTGCGAAAAAAAAAAAAGATATAATATTCGTAGAGATAAGGGACATGAAATCATAACAATGGAGAAAAAGAAGAGCTGGAGTGTTTGTTTTCTTTTTCTTGGCCCTTTTGTAAAGAATGACAAAATATTCGAAGACATTTTGATGGACAGAATGTCACCAAGATTTACACATATATATATTGAATGATGTGAGGATAATAGTTGAACAGTGGGGAGAGAATGTAGATAAATATGGATAATGGAGTCAATTACTATTTTGTTGGATGGGAGGAAACCTGGATTATGATGAGGACCCAATACATAATGCGTTTATTCCAAGGAATCATTATTGGCCAGTTTCTGATGTCGTAAATTTTTGACTTTCAGTTCTGCCTACATTACCCACCCAGCATCAGAGTACCTACATAATTTACTTTGTTCTGTTTATAGAAACATTTTATGGAGCTATTTCAGTTCAATCAGAAGTGACTTTAATAGGGTTTAAAATAGAGACCAGTGGTTCAAGACCATGCTTGGACTAGCTAGAGCTACGCAATTATCAGTTAATCCTCTCTGTCTAAATACCTGTCTAAATATGAAAAACTGGCTGTCTCCTGGTATTTGAACTGACAACTGAATCGATCGAGTTCTTACAACAGTGATTGGAGATGTTATGTTTGTTTGTCAGAACTCAAATCTCTTCCACAACAATCACTTAAAATACGTTTTTCAGGCTTTTTTGGAACGTTTTTGAAGGCATATTTTGACACGTTTTTGAGGGGTATTTTAGGGGCGTTTTAAAAGGCGTTTTTTGGTTCGTTTTTTGAGACCTTTTTAAGCGTTTTATAGGCTTTTGAAGCGCTTTTGTAGCGTTTTTGGAGGAGTTTTTAAAGTATTTTTTCATGCGTTTTTAAAAACGTTTTTTATGATTTTTTCATGCGTTTTTAGATCCTTTTCTTTGAAGTCTTTCTTCAAGCGTTTTATTGTTTTTTTTTGGCGTTTTTTTTAATTTTTTTTCAAGCGATTTTAAAGGTTTTTTTTTAATATTTCTCATGCATTTTTAGACTTATTTTTTTGAGGGATTTATGAGGCGTCTTTTGATAATTTTTTATCAGGCGTTTTAAAAGCGTTTTTTGAGGCTTAAGTTTAGAGGTTTTCTTTGAATAATTGTTTCATACGTTTTTGGTGATTCTTTAGAGTGTTTTTTGTAGAGTTATTTTTTTTTTTAATAATTTTTTCATGCGTTCTTAGAGGCGTTTTTTTAGGTTTTTTTTTAAACGTTTTTAGATGCTTTTTTGAAGTGATTCTATAGAGTGTTTTTTTGAGGAGTTCTTTAAGCGTTTTTCAGGCGATTTTTTTGATGATTTTGGAGATTTTTTTTCAGTATTTTTTCATGCGATGTTAGAACCGTTTTTAGATGCTAGATCTAGAAATACAATCGAATAAAACCAAGGAAAGTATTGGCTAATTTGCGAAAATTATATTTGTTGGTAATAATTGTCTTTTTTGAAGGAAAAGCTTTGTAATTATGAAGATGTTTCTAATTTCAGTAACAGTGGTTATAATACAATACGATTGAATTTAACGATTTTACGATTGAAAGAATGCACTATTAAAAAAAATAAGAGAGAAGGCATCATTGTGATTTTAGAACACAATACATGGTGTTTTTTTTTTTTTTTTCGTTTTTAAGCGTTTTTCAGGAGTTTTTTGAGGCAATTTTAAGGGCGGTAAAATGTTGGCTGTTCGGGTTTCCTAGTACAAATATTCATTATTATGATGTCGAATGGGCAGCCAATGTTCCAAACCTTCCGAAATATTAGGCTCGAGTGTACATAAGCTCAAGCGATGTTATTTGTTCCTGACAATATGACCTAATTTGAATCTGAAATCCAATAAAAAAAAATAAAACTTTATAATGCTTTATTCGTGGCATCTAATAATTTACTAAAATCCCTATTCTATATCGCAGAAGAAGATAGGTATTGGTATACCTCTATAGAAAATATAGGTAGGACTGTCCAATTAAATTCACTTGACAGCTGACTGTGGTGTATGATGTTAATTACCACCACAATTTTCAAATTCCACAATTCACCAGGTATGTCAGCTAGGACCAGGTTTAACCAAAAATGTGCCCAAACAGCAAATCAAAAAAAAAAAGGGTTTTAATTAAAATTTATACACATCCGTCACCGAAATAAAACCACAGCTGCGCACTCGTGCTTATCGCAAACGTCAACGTTAATAAATGAATGACCCGTCTGTCGTCTACCGTCAACATTGCACGTCATGTAGGTTTGAATTTTTTGATTGCAAGCCGCCGCCGGCATAGTAATCTCTCTTACAACATTTTCAACTGAACACATTCATCTGAAACTGAAACAGGAGCAGAATTTTGACATAATTGCGGTCTTCATTTCCAGCCCTCAGCAACAAAAAAAAACATGGCTTAGTGCATGGCATTCACGTCGGTCCATTAAATTCAATTTCATTAAATCGTCCTTAATCATTATTGTGATGACGATGAGCGGATGAGGAGGACTGCGGATGCATATTCGCTCAAATTTCCTTACCATCAAGACACACACAGTCCAATATTACACCAAGCAGTGAAAGCATTGGAAAAAAAATCGGACGCCGCGGCGGCCTGCAAAAAAAGGGATACAAATTTTAATCATCATATTCAGCTATTGTGGCAATCAACATAATTCCTGTGTGAGTGCTGTAGCTTTGTAGCTCATTTCGTTCCGGTGCAGCATAGGGTAGGTATACTATTCTCGCCTGCAGCAGCAACATCATAAACACTAGGTCCCATAGGACATACAGCAACCGTTGTAGCAGTCTAGTGGCTTTGAACTTCAACCAGCATAATCCTGAAAATTATTCATTCCCGGTTTGTTTCGTTTATTATCCTTGGAACGAAATGTGCAATTATATTCCATTTGCCGGATGGTTTACCTTTTTCCTACTGGACATGGGATGAAGCCAAAGCCGGCAGCACCGACAACGGCGGGATGGGTTAAAAAGTTGTTATCCCTCTAGCCAGTAGTTGTAGCAGGATTCATTTTCTTCGTCGTCCTTCATCCGAACAAAATGATTGTGCACAACCGAGTGTATAAAATGTTCTGCACACACACACACACATAAGTTGCAGTCTACCAGCATGTTTGAGCGGAGTATGTGCGCTTTGTGTTTGTTTTACTCTCGCTCCCGTCCAGCAAAAAAGGATACGAATGTGGAAAAAGGTTCTTAACATGAGGAAAAACTGTTATAGTTGGTCAACCGTTAAAATAAGGATAAGCGCAGGCACATAGAGAAAATAAATAATTAAATAAAAAAAAAAAACAAAAGTAAAACGAAACAAAATGGAGAACGAGAAACTCACATCATTCGTATGAAGGAAATAGATTTAGTGAACAGAACAGATCCTTTAAAAAGGATTAAGTTTAAAGCTGTCTTATATGTATCGTTTAGGGATATCTCTGTGTGTATATATGCTAATCGCAGGGAAAAGTTCAACATTTTATTCAAAAGAGCTAACTTCAACTGTTACCGCACTTTGCGGATCTAACCAAATTATCAGGCGAGGGGAATTCCGTACGAAACTCAATTTGATTTCAAAGTTGGCACTGCAGCTGTTCTATGCATTATACTAACCATGGTTGGTATAAGGAGCTAATTGGTTTAATTCAATATTTAACCTACGTTAAATGAGTACCTACCTATACTAATGAATGTTGCGCAAAAATGGTGTATGGTAATTTTTTTTTTTAATATCGTTAAGCACTTTGTAGGTAGGTTATTTGGACGTGATTATTATGTTCAATTAGTGCATATACCTAGCTGGTAACCAATTTCATAGTACCAAATAAGGGCAATAAAAGACACGGAAAAAGAGGCAAACAAAGTCACTTCACATAGGTATGCAACGAGCCCTTAAGACAGTCTTTGACTTTGACAGTGTAACTATGAAAATCTGTAATGCCAGTAAGGCTGCCATTGTTCCTTTGACAAATATAAGAAATTTAAACTGCGGTCAAATTTCAATAAATTACACAATCATAAAGTACTCCCACGAAGTCAAAAATCTTGGAATAATTCTAGATAAAAGACTTGACTGGATCTTCCACAACAAAAGCCTTAAAGGTTTCCCGACGAATGTATAGCTCAACCTGGGGGATCTCTGAACTGAGCCATGCCCTCCACATATGTACCGAAGTTGCCCCTGTGGCTCGACCCTGTCTCACATTATAACATATTCTTCCCTAGTATGGTGAACCGAAAAACCAACCAAAAACCGCCATTTCGAGGCCTAGCATGTCTGGGTCTATCTAGAGCCATGCAGGCCTGTCCCACGACTGCTATAGAAGCCATAACACCTCTCCACATATACTATTGACAAAGTGGCAATTCGATGTTAGGCAAGTTTGATACAAGAGGAGAAAACGAAGCATCTGCTGTCATCGAGAAAGGACTCTCAACAACGGCAACTCAGACAAAACGGCACAGTGGACAGATGTAACTTCGAAGTAGTTAAAGACTTTGTCTACCTAGGCTCTACAATTACTTCGCAAAACGACATCGGCGTAGAAATCAAACAAAGAATCACTCTTGCCAATCGCTGTTTCTTCGGGCTAAGAGGGCATCTAAGAAGTTAAGCTATCTCTCGCAGAACCAAGGAAATATTGTACAATACCTTAATCATCTCGGTCCTGTTGTATGGAGCAGAATCGGACCTTATGGAAAGCTGATGAAAGCTTGTTGGTTGAGGCCGTGATCCACCCCGGACTGTGAGCGCCATCTAAAGTAAAGTAAGTAAGATATACAAGCGAAAGATATAAGTCTTAGGACCACCCACCCGCACGCGGAAGTAACGACTCTGTTCTTTCAGCACTTGAAATGATCTGCCGGGTCGCAGACCGCATTCCAAAAATCTTGTGCTTCGACAAACGGTTCTCTACGGAGATCCGAGCAGATAAACATATATGGGCAAACAACTGCCCACCAAACTGCCAAAACGGTCTAAAGTGGTATACAGATGGTTTCAAAATAGAATTGGAATGGGAGCTGGTATTCATAAACCAAATCGTAAAACAAAACTGCGAATTTTTCAATTATTCTTGTTCTTTGTAATATTTCTCGTTTGGTCTGGGTAAGGTTTAGGAATTTAAATGCTGCCATTCTGCCATCAGCACTGAAGGATTAGGACCTGTGTCTTGCTCGCCACTCCATATACCTATGTTAAGCTCTTGTATCTTTCTATGCCTAGTATACATAGTACAAAGAAACATGTAGTTGTTGCTTGGCCATATGGGAATTTGCCATGAGTGCATTTCGGTGCTGATGCAGAAGTCCCAACTAAGTGTTGACCGGGGGCATTTTCTTAAATGCACTTCTTGTGTTTCCAGCTTTTCAAAACTGAATTTATTGCCGACAGGGGTGCTGCAGTAGGTTTTAGAACCTGCAAAGAGGGTATCGGAACCTCTTCTGGCCTTATAATCGTCCATGTTCAAGATGAGGATGCTCCCCAAACGAAGTTGGCTATTGATTTCAAAATGCTATGTCCGTGAATATACATAAAATGGATGTTGTTGCCTTTAATAGTCCAGAGTTGTAGGTACATATGGGTGGTTCATTTTTTAATGCCTAGTCCTTTATTAAAGCAGTGGGAAAGTTCACAAGTCTCAGACACGCGAGTCGTTTGTATCGTTTTAGACCTTTTTTTGGTGGCGCTCATGACATTAATATCACTTAAAGAGAGGTTCATTAGAGCGTCTAGCTGTGAGGACCCTTGTTCGTCTGAGCGCAATAACATGTTTTGCAGATATGTAATCGAAATTAGAAAACACCTTCATGCAGTTCCTACATCTACCAATCTTAAACTTAAGCTTTTTAAAGACACCCACGTTTTCATTCATAGCTTTTATGGACATATTGAATTTTTACAGTCGTAAAGTTACAATATTTAATTAAAAATACCATTAGGACGAAATGAAAATGCCCGATCATGTCCTCTTTCTCCTGCACATGATAACCTTTTCCTTTGGATAAATATTACATTCCATGATTTTCAATTGAATCCATCACATTTTCCAAGACATAAATACTAACCGAAGTTACATCTTAGCTATATATAGCATAGAAATGAGAAACTCATCTTCATGTTTCTATTGCCATTCAGTAAAAGGCAGGGCAGATTCAGTAGATATACGTAAGCAGCACGAAATTGCTTCTAAGAAATTTGTGAAATTTAAATTCTTCATCTGTCTGTCTGTGGAAAATTTCATTTTGATTCTATGCCCTTGTGCAGTTCCCACTCTACTCGGGCTGAATCGGATTCAGGAATACCCTCGAACGTAATAGCAAGGATCAAGTGTCTGCAATTTGGCATACATAGAAAACATCAGCTGATGGGTGCTAGCTGCCTGTAGCTTTATAAGTTAGCTACGTGAGCGTCTGATGGTTAAGGGTGTATTTGAATTTCAAACTCTGAATGCTACGGGTATCCTCTTAATCCTACTGCTATGATTGCCACCGTTTTAAACACAATATCAAGTTGTTTGCTTTTTTCGTTTTGTTGGAGAAGATATTATTTATTTCAATTTTATTCAAAATAGCCAACCTCTCTCTCCGTTCAGTCAGTGGAATGCACCGTTTGCCAAAGGACTCAAGTCGGACATCCTTACCGTGGACTTTATGATGAATCGTCTTAACAATTGGCCAACGAATGAATATATACCTATCTATGTATACAGTAGAAGACGATGACGGGCATGGCAAATTGTTTGCCGGGTTAAGATGAACGGCATGATGGAAGTAAGGATGCGAACTGGAAAATGGTATCTCAATGCAAAGTGATGAGAGTTTCGAGTTTCTAGTGAATGTGAATGGTGGACCTGTATATAACTTAACATTGAGATGAGGCAATTTACATGGATGATGCTTTTTCAGTTCAGTGAAGAGGAGTCCAATTAGGTGTAAGCAAGCCATGGAGATGGAAGAAAAAAAAGGAAGTTTCGAACAAAAATTAACATAGATTTAAATGAAGGCAATTAGTTGATATTCAGGATTCGTAAAGGCGCAGATTGGCTGGGAGGTAATTCGTTGGAGTTTTTGAACATGAATAGAAATAGGGCCGTACTGTTAAAGAAGTCCTATTGACTGTGATATGCTCGCAATTTTCTAATGCTTTATAGCTCCATAAAAAACTCATGAGATCGACTCACTCTTTAGTCTTACTTGATAAGTGAGTTTCGTAGTATATAATGAGGGGGAAGTCATCATTTTCAGTAGTCCGGCTATTGATCTCAAAGCTCTTGAGTGTTGGATGTTCAACTCTCAATCTTTCGCCACTGATTCTCAATCGCCACAGACTATCCGATAGGAGAAATATCGGACGTGATGCCACCATATCTCGATGAATGCAGAATTAGCCAACCCAATACCAAATGAATGAAGTAGTGCCTCTATGGTCTGGAAGCAGAAGTGAGCCGCTTGATGTGAAAGGTGGCAGCAAAAGGGACTACTTAGGCGAGAGTGGTAGTCAGAAGTAGGGAGGTTCTCGCAGCGTCTATCAACACCTCGACGCAAGTCTGGTATGACATTTTTTTTTGCTAGGCAAAAAGGGTCAAGTCCCACGCCCACCGACGGGCTAAAGAGAGAACAAGCATACCAGCACAGACCCGAAGGCAACCAAAGTTTAGCAACAAAATGGCAAAATGGTTGACAAACGTTGCCAACATTTTAGTTGTCTTCAGATCAAAGTATGAATAACTGAACACTTCGATCAGCAGAAGACTTACGTACATAGGTACTAACTTACTTAAGGTTGCGCTGCAGTCCGGGGTGGACCTGGGAATCAGCCAATGATCGTCTCGTCTCGTGGCTGGCGTTTCCAGTTTCGCATGTTAAGTTGGTTAAGGTCCCCTTCCACTTACGTGCGCCATCTGAATTACGGTTTAGCTCTACTGCGACATTCCTCGGGGGTAGGTTCGAAGATTTTCCAGGCCGAAGAATTCGCGTCCATTCCCTCCACATCACCCAACCTCTCATTCGTTGGACTTTTAATCTTCTGGCTAGGTCGATGTCTATTTACTGTACACCTTGTACAGTTCGTCATTGTTTCTCCTCCTATGCAGACGGACGGACTTTTGAAAGATCAGCACGATCTCTGGCAGAATACTTGTAGCCAGTATTTTCGGCGGTAAGGTGCTAATAGCGATACAGACAACTGAGTGACGAGAAACCCCTTACTTTAGCCCATTTCGAAAGCGCCCTGAACTAATATGTGGGTAGCTGCAAGCAGTTGGCTTTAGAACTCAGGCTCAGTTTCGAACCGAACTGAAGAAGAAGATACACTACTTTTACACATTTCAAAAAATTGTGTCAATTTTTGACATACTGACGTCAATATGGTGGGCGCAGTGTATGAGTGGTTAGTGTGCTGGACTACTGAGACAGGTTCGATCTCCGAAAGAACACAAATTATATCTAAAGGTTTTTTGCACTGCACTACTTTTCGCGAACGTCTGACAAACATCCGAGAGTCTTGAAAAAGCTTCTCAATTTAGCCGTTCGGAATCGGCATAAAACTGTAGGTCCCTTCTATTCGTCCCAAAAATAAAAACTCACACTAACGAATGGTTGCGAGAAGCTAGGCTTAGGATCCTATGACCTGTTGCGCCAAATATTTATTTATTTATTATTATTATTTATTTTTTTTTTTTTTCGTCGGATTTTGTCCTAAAGTTGTGTGTAGCATGTCATTTGACACAACTTTTGACATGTGTATTTTGTAATAGTAGCTTAAGAAGTTGTCATCCAAAAGTACACATAAAGTTATTTTAAATCTGTTAATTCGACATAAAAACAATTCCAAATTCTTACAACCCTCGTAGTAAACGGTCAAGCTCTGTCTTTCAAGCTTAGAAAGCTTGCTGTCTGTGAGGTCAATTGCCATTAAAACCAAACTATTTTCATTTCTACTGGATATATGTAGTTCGGTGTGACTGTATGCAATGTGATTCTGTTTTTTTCCTGAAACTTAAGAACCACTTGTTGGAAATGTCAACTTTCAGTCACAACGAGTTTTCCATTCATTCCTACAATCCTACGAAGTCATTAAAAATACGCAATTTTTCCCTTATGGTGTTGAAAAAAACCTCCTTAAAGGGCTGTTTGGTGGGCCTAATCGTCAGTATGTCAAAACAGAATTGCCACCTCTGATGTTCAACGAATTTAAAATAATCATATCGGAACAGACGCCCAAACCGAATTGCTCGTAAATTTATTCCACCTCGAAAACTATGCCTACTACGCCTAACCCCAAATAGTTCCCTAAATTCCCCCATAAATTGTCTAAATTAGATGAACACAGCTATGGTGCGAGGAATTTCAATCGAAATTCTCAATTTACCTCTATAGCGACATCGTAATCAGTTCGCACCCCGCCCTGCATATCCGTAAGACACCATAAGAATGTACATCATTGTAAGCTCTTTAGCGCCCAAACTATAATTATCTCATGATCGTCGTCATCATCATCATCTTCATCACAGAACCCGAAATCAAACCGAAAATAGTTGTGTGTCTGTGGGTTGTGAACATTACTCACATCTGACATTTCACACCACATTAAGTTGTCTCCCAAAGTTAGAAGTGGTAAATTAAGTGGTGGGTGAACGTCAAACCACCAAAGTATCAAAATGGGAGGCACTATATTCATCCAGGCATAATATCCTTTTCTATCGTAGCGCACATCAAAGTGCCGATATGTCGGCATTAATTTCCGCTAACGAGTTCAAACTTTCGCACACCACCTGTGAGTTTGGCAAAAGGATATGAATGGATGGAGTCCCGATATCGCACGATGATTTGGAATATTCAATCAAGCGGTAGAATGAATCTATAATTTGTGATGGAATTTTCAAAAAGTCTCCCTAACCATGTATAGGGTTAGGTAGGTACCTATACCTACCCTATACCTACATACAGCGCCAGCGTGGATGATAGACTGTGGTAATTGTTAATTCTGCACGAAGACTGAGGCAGTGTTGCGGCGATGACATCGGTAATAAGGAAAATTATAATTAACGACCTTATTAGCGTTAATTAGCCCATTATGGGTTAGAATTGCAAATGAAATAGCATTTGGTCGGATTATGAATGTGAGTCCAAGCGATTTCAATTCGCTTAGCAATTATTAATGGCGGAAAATTGGGGTGGAAATGGGGATGGGGATGAGTGGCTGAGTGATGTCCCAGCAATTATCTATATAAGCGAGTCATGGATTGGTGATTTATATACAAACACTTACCTCTGTACACATTGTTAGTAATAATTAGTTCAATTAAAGTATTAACTCGGTATGTGTATATCAGGCTGATGAAATGCACACTGTTGGTATAACTACTTCGTTAATACGTTTGATACTCACGAGATACTTTGAAGCAGAGATGATAATTTACTTCATATATAGTAGATCTACTTCATTTTTTAATTTTTGTCCATCTGCTACGTAGCAACTTATTTCTACTTCGTTTATTTATAGTTCAAAATATCATTTAGAATAGACAATATTGATCAATTTGACTCTAAATACATTAAAAACGACGAAAAAATCAACGATATATAAATATCAGGAAAAAATGTGTCATGTATTGCACTATAGAATGTGCTTCTGTCACACTACACTTCCATCTATAGATCCCATTATCCCATTGAAGACCTAACTTTATCATTTTGAGCATTTCGCAAAATGTCTGCTTCGTTTTTTGTAAATCTACTTTCGGGAAATTTGCTACTTTTTTTGGGTTCAGCATTATCATCCCTGCTTTGAAGTAGGCACGGAAAATCACCTCTAGATGATGGCACATGAGTTTTCAGCCAAAAATTTACTATACCTAACCTACCAGAAAAAATGAATCTAAGGCGGTGCATTCCAATTTCTGCCCTACGAAATAATTCACTCATGCTATCACAAGTATAGTTAAGCTAGCAAAGCTAATAAAATTGTTGACTAATATACATCTGCAAGCATCCCGGGGCGCTGTTGAAGCGTTATAGGGTCGCCTTTCCCGGGAGAAGTATTAAAAAAAAAAAAGGTAAGGATGTACTTTTCAAGTGATGATCCAAAAAATGTTGAGCAAAAATTGTTCATCTATGGCCACCGCTCACAGACTTGTCATGCTTGACTTTTCTTCTCCCTCTCAACTTATGTAGTTCAATGAATGGAATATTCGAATGAGGATTGTCCTCTCCGATTTACATGAAAGGCAAATGGATACTGTTCGATTTTCTAAGGTTCTGTTATACACGAATCTATATGTCATTCGGAATTATCAGTGATTAATTATTACAACTTCAGATCGGGAACCCTTACCACTGAGATAGCTAATGACGCATCAGTCTTCTTAACATCGCATACAAGATTTTGACTGCCGTACTCTATAAACGCCTGAAACCAACCAGTGATTGGTACCGACAGGTGCGGTTCTATGCCTGATGCTCAGAACTCGCAAGTCAAAACCATAGGCACAAGTACCATTGGCATAACTCGGCGAGCTGTCACTGACTTGTTTGACAATATTCGGACAGTTAAAATGGGTTTAGCAGTGAACAAGAGCAAGCCCACTACATAAATGCTTTTCTCAAAACGGGAAACACAATATAGTACGGAACGTCAAAATAGACAGGTCTAACTTTGAGGTATAGTTTTGTCTACCTTGTTTCACCTTTTCCTTTACCATCCCATTCCTGCTATACGGCGCAGAAGCATGGACATTGGCGAAGGCGGATGAATATTTTCCTTGATTAATTTGAACACAAAATTCTTCTATTGATTTTCGGTCCCCTTTGTATTAACAAGAGTCGCAGAAGGCGATTTAACAGCGAACTTTACATCAGCGACATCGACTTTATCACAAAATTGCGAATCAGTCAGATACCAGAGCTCCGAAGAGTCTTCGCCTCCAACCTTATAGATAATGCTCGAAAGTGCAAGGGGACCTTAACGTAACTGACGGCAGTTAGCCAAAGATGCGAACTAATCTTAGAGGTGTATTGAGCTTCAGTCCAGGTACACTCCGGAGTGTAGAGTCTACAAAATATAAGTAAGTAATTACAAATTCATGACGATCTCTATCGAAAATGTTGCTAATCAAAAAAAAAAAAGACCATCATTTTTGGTAATACCCCTACACAGGCAAAATGCTTTTATGTTCACATTATCAATACCTTTTCTTAGGTATAGGTAGTAAATCCATATACACCATTTTATGAGTCAATTATTAATCTATATGAACCTCGATGACCAGTGCTGTCGTTTTAGAAAATACCAAAGCAGTACATCATTCAAAAATGTTTTGCATAATTTTTAAGCAAAAGCAATACGCATATAATTTATTTTTTTTAAATAGGTACATACTGGGTGATCACAGAATACGTTGTAGTGGAAATGTTTGCTAGGAATTAAATTAAAGTCGACAAGTAGTGTACTGTATGGTCATGAGCATTAGCAGCATGTCTTGTGCGGCGCCCACAAGTTGCATTTCGAGGGATAATGTCTTTGAGTTCCTCGGAACATCTACCATGGAAGTACCTATAGCACAAACATTACTTAAATAATGTAAGGTAATTTGGAGTATTTTAGATTTAAACAAAATTGTTCAATTGTGTTTTGAACCACCTTTCTGCTCCAAAGTTCACACATCTTGTTTGGAAGGGATGCATATACAAATTGGCCAAATAATTTAGCGAAATCGAGATCCAAGCTAATTCGATGGCTTGGGCTAGTTTAGACACAGTCGAATATTGTTGTCCCGATCCATAAAGTTGACGTGTCACCAATCCCCAAACTTTTTAGATGATATTTAAATCCGGAGTAGGCCGGTCAGCTCCACACTTTGGCTCTATATATACGTTTTAACAACCCGTGCTGTATGTATTGGTGTATTATCATGTTAATGAATCCAAGCCAGAGGTCTAAAAAGGTTATGAAAGTATGGAAAGGCCTGTTTCAATATGCCATTGTAAGACAATGCATTCATTGTGGTTAACACAAATTTTACTGTGCAGGTGCCATAACATGAAAAGGCCCCCATACCATATCACACCTTCAACTCTGCTATGCAGCCGGTCCAAATGATGAGTTTCTTTGCGGAAGTTATAGAAATAGTAGATATAGCCATCGGGGCCTGCCAAATTAATTTGTTTTCCTCGGAGAAGACGGTGCCACTACGAAGTCAAGACCACATGTGCGCGACAAAAACGGAGGCGTTGCGCTTTTTGAACCGGGGTTAAGGTTAAGAAATAATACGACGCATAGTTGTGAAACTTGCTTTGATACCACATTTTTTCCTGATTTTTGGAAAAGAGTCGTTAAAATTTGACGCCTTTTTTAATAAAAGTCGCCTTTCCGCATTAATATGCACACTGTGTATGCGGCAATTCATGTTTTTGTCCATATAGTTAGACTCATTACTTAAAAATATGGATATAACGTTTCGGCTCCTCTCGATTTTCTTAGCCGATTTGGCAATAAATAGGCTAGCGTCCGGTCCTTTAAGCTTTGATTTGTCCTTTTTCCGCCTTGTTTAAGGCTTTTTAGAAAAGGCAATACATAAGGGCAAAAAAATTGCAGTACAAAACAAAAGTGTGCAGTACGGTAGTACGCACCGAGCAAAAGCAATACAAGTACTGCTTTTGCAGTACGTTCGACAGCACTGTCGATGACTCTATTCATTATATTGGTAATGTTTATTTTAAAGAACGAACTACAAAAACTAACGTCTTTGTTATCTACTATTTCTAAAGATGCCTTGAATCGCGGGTTCCTTCTTAATTTTGTTTTCAACATCATTGGAATAATTCCCCCATAGGTTTTACAGTCAGATCCGGGATTAGTACGTTTGGTGGGGTTGAAATCGCAAACAGTACCGTATTTGACACATCACTTGGATTCAGATATTTGGCATTAAGTTGTTTCAGCGGGTGTTGTGGCATTTTCTCCGTTTTCACAAATCCAGGATGAATGCTCTGGAAATTTCAAAAAAAAAAAAAAAAAACTTTTTATTCGACCAAGCTAATTTTTTGTCAAAAATTTTTAAATATTATTAAAACAATATGTGCAAAGTTTAAACTTGCTATCTTTACTGTAGCTATTTAAATTTAATTTTTAACATAAAAAGCTATATACATAAATCTGATATTTTTGTATGGGAGGTAGTAGTAGTTTTCATCCGATCTTGCTCATCTTCGAACTTAGCCTCAGTTTGGTGGACCAAATTTCAAGTCGATAGCTCTTAAATTACGGCCGTAATCGTGCGGACAGATGGACAGACAGACGGACAGACAGACGGACATCGCTAGATCGACTAAGAAAGTGATGCTGATCAATCTATATAGTATATAAAAATTGAGCCTTAAAATGTTTGTCGCCGATTCACGCTTTAACGCATTTACCGTTCTTAACCAAACTTTCGCACATCTTTGGTATTGGTCCATACAAATGGACAAAGGGGCGTGGCACCCCCCATACAAAAAAAACATTCAAAATCGTATATATCGAAAACCACCAAATCGATTGAACTCAAACTTACAGATAATCTTAGTTATTGGACCTGGAGTTGTCCTGTGAAGTTTGGGCAAAATTGGACAAAGGGGCGACCAACAAGCCTGCCTAAACCAAAATTAAAACACTATATACATAATTTGTTTACTATATCATCAATTAAATCAAGGAATATTTTGTATGTTTAATACTTTTTTTCTGTATTAATATTTTTATTAGCATTCAAAATTTGTAAATATAGCTACACCAGCTCCCGAAACAGATTGATTAATTTGTGTTTTTGCTGGAATTGCAAGCCACCGAAAAAAGATCCATTTCGTTGCTTTTAGTGTGTGAATCGTAAGTGTTTCATGTTTTGTTCATAGAAAGAAACTGATTTTTTTGTTCTATTTTGTTGTGGTATTGCTTTATTTAATTCATTCCATTTCAATTATTTTAAGGTTACTTATTTGAAATCAACTTATTATGCGGCCAAAAAAAGATAAATTTATTTTCAAGATTGAAGATTTCATTGTTTTATTTTAGTTTGTGTCAAAAATGCCACGTCAGCGAAGAAGTGATATTGGTCATCGGTCGCGTAGGACGCAAAATAGATCAAATGAAAGGCAAAATCAATCACAAGAAGAGCGAGAAAATCAAAATCAAATTCAAAGAGAACGTATGGCCAGATCACGTTCAGGTCATTCATCTGAACAACGCGAACAACGTGCTGCACGAATCAATGTTAATGTTGCTTTGAATGGTGCTGGATTTCGATATAATAATGCCATTGATTATAGTTTGCATAAATTTGTGGTTATTGGCGCAATGAACAAATTATGTCAATATTGTAATGCATTCAAATTTGGAACTGAAACTCCTGGAATGTGTTGTGCTTCTGGGAAAGTTCGATTACCAGAATTACAATATCTACCTGATCCATTACAATCATTACTTTCTGGCACAACACCTGAATCAAAACATTTTTTGGATAACATTCAAATGTACAATTCATGCTTCCAAATGACATCTTTTGGAGCAACGAATATAATAAGAAATAATTTTATGCCGACATTTAAGGTAATTGTGGCATAAGGCATTTCAAATGAAACATTTGAAAAAAAACTGCCAAATTTGTGCGGTTTTCACAAGTTCAAGCTCATCTCTTGAAGACTTTGCTTCTACATTACAGATACAAGGGCAAGTTTATCATAAAATTGGTTCATTGTTGCCTAGCGAAGCAGGCACAGGGTCCGCTAGTAATATATATAGTTTGTCATACCTACATGACAATGACAAATGACAAAGTGAATATACCCTCACCACAGTGTGGTACCGGGTATAAAAAAAATTGAATTGAATTGAAATTTTTTCAAATCAGTCTCAGTCACAGCGTGGTTCAACTTCGACTGACAAGTAAAAATGGAGTTTAAATTAAATCAATTATCAGAATTGCTCAATTAAACTTTCGAGTCGACAATTTGCCAGGCGTTGAAGATTGGGTTCCCGATCTAAAGTTTTAATGTTCGGCCATTGGTTCCAATTTTTTTCTTACTCATCCTTATAACTTACCGTTGTTTTGATTTGACTCCTACAGTTGTTTAACTCAATTCGAATAACTTCATTTATAGCCGTAACTGCAAACTTAGAAGGCTGATATATATTAAGCGAGCTGAGTCCTTCGCCGAAATAGATTACTCTATGTCCAGCTACACTGCTAATGTGCACCAAATGCCCTGGAAAATTTCTCGACTTCATGCTGCGAAAGGCAGCCTGTGTACAGTAAATCAAACCACTCACATTGGTCCTCCATACTTCTTCCATCAGTTTAGTGTCCATTTCTAAAAGATTGCCATCATGTGTGCATCCAGCATTGTTGACCAAGACATCTGTTCCGCCCTGAGTCTTTTCGACCCATTCAAACGTTTTCTTTACATCGTTTTCAATGGTTATATCACATTTCCGTGTATAAAAACGGTCCTGGCAATCTGCTGGGAGTTTTAAACGATTCTCCTCAAGTTTTTCAATACGGCGCGCTAGGGCGACCACACGAAGTCCAGCTTTAACCAAGTCCCTAGCACAAGCTTCTCCGATACCAGAACTCGCCCCGGTTACGACTGCGACGCAGTTCTGCCAACGTTTCATATATTTTGTCTGGTATTGCAATTTATACGAACTGTAACTACGTCTGGTGGCTGCCTTCCTTATATATATATTAAGTTCGCAGTCTAAATGGCTGTGTGAAGCAAATTGGACAAAAGAATAGGTTATTAGTGGTGACACTATTACTATCGTCATGATCATGACTCGTGAATCACAGCAGCAATTATATTACACTGAACCAAAAAGGTACGTAGATTCAAACAAAAAATTCATTGAGACAATGAATAATTAATTAATATTTGTCCAATGAACGCGTTAATTGTGACAACGAATACGAGTTTATTAATTTAATTAACGTTTATGGATTTAATAAACGTTAATAAATTCTATTAACAGTGTTTATAAAAAAAATATTAATAACCCATTAATTATAGCAATGAACAAGTTTATAAAATTAATAAACTCCATTTATTGATTTAATTAACGAGTTAATAGTAACTATGAAGACTTGGTCATTAATTTAATAAATGCTTTTATTAAAAATAATAAACAGGTTTATTGAATTAATAAACCTTATTAATTGAATCAATGAATGAGTTAATAGTGACAGTGAACAGTAGTTTATTAATTTAATAAATACGTTTATTAAAAATAATAAACAGGTTTATTAAATTAATAAACCTTATTAATTGAATCAATGAATGAGTTAATAGTGACAGTGAACAGTAGTTTATTAATTTAATAAACAGGTTTATTAATTTAATAAATACGTTTATTAAAAATTATAAACAGGTTTATTAATTAAATAAATACGTTTATTAAAAATAATAAACAGGTTAATTAATTTAATAAATACGTTTATTAAAAATAATAAACAGGTTTATTAATTTAATAAATACGTTCGTTAAAAATAATAAACAGGTTTATTAATTTAATAAATACGTTTATTAATTTAATAAATACGTTTATTAAAAATAATAAACAGGTTTATTAAATTGATAAACCTTATTAATTGGATCAATGAATGAGTTAATAGTGACAGTGAACAGTAGTTTATTAATTTAATAAACAGGTTTATTAATTTAATAAACAGGTTTATTAATTTAATAAATACGTTTATTAAAAATAATAAACAGGTTTATTAAATTAATAAACCTTATTAATTGAATCAATGAATGAGTTAATAGTGACAGTGAACAGTAGTTTATTAATTTAATAAACAGGTTTATTAATTTAATAAATACGTTTATTAAAAATAATAAACAGGTTTATTAAATTAATAAACCTTATTAATTGAATCAATGAATGAGTTAATAGTGACAGTGAACAGTAGTTTATTAATTTAATAAACAGGTTTATTAATTTAATAAACACGTTTATTAAAAATAATCTGGGTGATCACAGAATCCATCGTATTCGGAATTTTGCTACGAACCCCGAAAGAACTATCGCAGAATCCATCGTAGTGGAAATTTTTTCGGAAAAAAATTTCACTACAACGGATTCTGTGATAGTTCGAAAGAACTATAGTTCCACTACGATGGATTCTGCGATAGTTCTTTCGGGGTTCGTAGCAAAATTCCGAATACGACGGATTCTGTGATCACCCAGAATAAACCTGTCCATCAAATCAACGAACAAGTTATTTTGAATAAATTTAAAATGTAAAATTTCTTATAGCCTTATTTTTCTGCCAATGAATTTTTAATTTCCGGACCAGAAATTAAAAATTTGATTAACAAAAAAGCAAAACAAGGAAATGATGCTTTCTAAATTTAGTTGGTCTTGTTGCTCGAACTCTGTAAAAATACGAAAAAGATGAAAAAATGAATGTGTGAAAATTATTTTTTACAAACCTATTAACAATTTGCATGTTATTAATTCTCTTGTTTTTTTTGCTGAAATTTGAATGGTGAAATTAAAAAACATCTTTAAATAATTCATTTTTACATTTTTATTTTATAAATAAGATGAGCCCAGGAAAATGGAATTACAATAATCTTTAATCTGTTTATTATAAGATCTCATTCAGTAACACATGAGTCTTGGCACATATTTCTTTTTTATTTCTTTTAAAATATTGGGTCTCTATAAAGCCCCAAAACGAGGAACAAGCGATTGGGTACTGGAGATTAAACAAATAAAAAATTTTGAAGCAGATATCCACTGCTCGGATGAAACTTTTAAATATAAATTTAACCCCATCAAAATACACAAAAATGTCTGAAAAGTTCAGAATTGAATCACCGTGTACAATTATAAATGGCTGAACATTCTCAGCCATTTTATTAAGAAAAGCAATATGTTCCTCTATTGCTTGAATTGTCTTGCCCACCCAAATGAAAGAATTCTGCGAGTCTTTGATGGTATATCTGGTAACATGTTTATGTCCCTCTTTGTCCTTTTTGAAAACTTTTTGGAAAGGTACAAAGTATCCATGTAGAGCCCAAAGCAATGCTGCATCTTTGCAATCTGAAAATAAGCCAAACAATAAACTTAGAACTTTGAAATGTTCCATGCTGGTTGGGTTGTGAAGACAATGTAATATTTAGAAGGAATTTTTAAATTTTGACTTCCCCTGCCCCTTTAAGGGAGGCTTTTTCATAACACATGAACCATTAGCCATATTAACTTGAGGCTTTGTATGTCAATAGATACCTAAGTCAAAACTATTACATACCTAATAAATTTTTAAAATTCGTCCTATAAGGGTTGAAAAAAGCGGGTGCAAACTTTTCTATATATAAATCTATGTAGGTCATCTCAAGAAATCCTTTTAATTCTAAGGCAATACTTCACCGAGTATTTTGAGCTACCTAACATTCATCTTTCTGGTCCATCCAGAGGGTGAGATATAATAAATTGAAAATAGATCTTATTTGGCCAAATGCAAACAAAAATTTTTATCTCGATCTCGACTGCAGTTGTGCTTAGGAGGGGTAGTTTTGGTTTGCTTTCTATAAATAGAATTGTCACTCGGACGACTGGAATTCAGAATGTATATATACGAGTACGTATTTTACATGTACGACGTAGTTGAATTTGATGTAGGGTATGGTTTATCATGGAAGGGTCTTAGAGTAAGCCATGTTTGTGTAGTTTACACTCAAATAATACAATACATAACTACAAACATGGCTTACACTAAGCCCCTTCCAGGAAAAACTTTAAAAATAGATTGGTTAATTTTTACTTTTTTGCCTTTTAGTGCAGTAGGTATACTTATAAAAACGTTTTATTAGTTTTTTAAACTATAATTTTTTTTAGTGTATATTTATGTTTACCAATTACTTGAAAAGGTAAAAATAATAATAATAGTAATGTATATATTAAGAACATATAAAAAAGAACATACTTTCAGATGGATTTGTTGATTCTATTTTCTTTAGGATCTCTCGTATACTTTTTTCCTTGACATGGTTTTCAGTAGAGAGAAATCTCAGCAGTTTTTCCACCAGTTGTCCCCACTTGTTCAAAAATGAACCGGAATTTTGATAAAGTTGACTGAAGTCTATATCAATCTAAGGAATTTAAAATTCTTAATATTTTTCGAACTGAGTGAAGCTGATTAAACGTTTTTACTTACCAAGCGATGGCCAGTTGGAAGCTTATACTGGGGCCATTTAGTAAAAATTTCAGAGGTGGAAGAAGCGTTTTTTATTTGTAGGAGTCTGTGATTTATACATGCTTTCCAGCAACGGTCAAATTCCTCCAATGACAAGTTATCATACTTCAATGCCCGATATGTATGTTCTGCATCTTCTTCTGCAACTAAAGACAACAAAAATCATTCCAAAAAAAGCTAAATTATTGTCTTAAAGGGTTGGGGTTGAAAGACTGTATGGTCAAAAGTCTGTTTTCAAAATACTGTATTTCAAAATACTGTATTTCAAAATTCTGTATGAACAAAATTCTGTATGAACAAAACTCTGTATTTCAAAATTCTGTATTTCAAAATTCTGTATTTTAAAAAAATGGTTTTGATAATGTAAAAAAGTGCGCACTTTTTTACATTATTAAAACCATTTTTTTTAAATATAGAATTCTCGTAAATACATTTTTTTTATATTTTACTGTCTCCGTGAATGTCAGCATAGATTTATGAAAACAAATTGCGACGAATACCTTTTGAATTTGCTACTATACAATCAAAGCTTTACCTTTAGCAGTTGCCTTAGTAAAAAAAAAAACAGAATTTTACTACTGAGCTCCAAATCAATATTTTTGTTTATTTGCATCAATTTAGAATTTATTGTTGTCTTTATGTGTACTGTTCCTGTTCATATTATTTCATTATTAAGTTTACTTTAGACAAGGCGCGCACCGAACTGGTGAGGCAGTGGCGGGCGTAGCGCTGGCATAGGAATGGTGTGGCGATTGAATGGCGCAAAGTGGTATGAAAGTGATTTAAGAGCAAACAACGAATTCACCAGTCTTTAAAATGTCGTATTTGTTAATTGGTCTTAATTATCTTGGTCACCACGCAACCACCACACCACGCCAATGTGCCAATGTGCCACTGTCTTCTGTCTATTTTACATATTTTATTTCTCAATAAATTTTAAAAATTATTTCAAAGCTTGCTTTTCGTTACGCAAACACTTTTTCAAAATATGGAATTGGAGCATAAACAGCATTTCGATAAACAGAATTTTGCATTTACAGCATTTTGGATATACAGCATTTTGAAATACAGAATTCTGAAATACAGAATATTGTTCATACAGTATTTTCAAAAAATAAATATGCAGAATTTTGTCGATACAGAATTTTGAAATGCAGAATTATGACCCGCTCCCTGTCTTAAATTATTTCTTTTGTCAAATAGAAATTGATTAAAATAAATAAACAATTCAAACATTTTTTTTTAATAAAAATGAATAGAAAACTTAGGAAAATTTTAAGTTAGCATATAAACCGATATCATCAATACTATCGATTTTTTTTGGGTCGATTTCTTTTTTACACCGATATTTTCGTCTTGATAATAAAATATCGATGTATCGATGCGGTTTTGGATTATCGCGCAACACTAAAGGATAAATGTTTTCACTTATTTAAAAAAGTGTTGAACCACGAGAAATATCAACGAACTTTAATAAAAACTTCAGTGCTTAATATCAAGGCAAGAAGAAAAATAATAAAAAAAAGGTTGAAAGCGCTTACTCTCTAACCAAGATGCAAATAAGATATATTATGTATATATATTTTTTATTTATATAAATTAATTTAAATCAAAAGGATAACTTCTGCTTAATTAAACAGTATTTGAAAAATATGATTTCTTCTCTCTTCTATACAAAATTGTAATCAACTTTTTTTTTTTTTAAATAAGTGAAAACATTTGTGCACTTTTCATATATTTTATAGTCGAGTATAAGTTTCGGATATCAATTATTTTGGTTGTATGCTTAAGCAGGTTCCAACCCAAAATGTTTCGAAGAAAGTAGAGTTGCTCTTATTTTCCTTAACTAAATAAAAAAATAACGCAAATAAGAACGTACCTATATCAGAGCTCGGTGTTTCTGGAGTTTTATTTTTTGCTGCACTTGTTGAAGGGGATGAAGTAGTACTTGCCTCCATTGTATTCATTTTGGAAGAGGATTTAATGTTGCAATACTTGTTGTAAATTTTGCCTCTTTTACCTGTTCGATAATATTCCTACAAAAGTTTAGAAATTGCAAATTATTTTCATTCCAGCTTAAAATGTGGATATAGGTAGTGTTTACCAGTTTTTCAGTCGGGAATCTTTCTGCAATCTCCGTTTCAATTTTGTAACTTGAATGTAAATCCAAATGAATTTTGTTCTGATCAAAATAACTGGCTATTGTATCAATAAGTTGTTTCCTTTGGTGTTCTTGAAATTTGTTTGACTTATCGTAGTCTTCAGCTAATGCCAAAGTTTTGGGGTTGCTGTTCAAAATTTCTCCTAAAGATATTGAATTCGGCGGATTTGGTGATTTGGATGATCTTGGCGTGCTTGGAGAATTTATAACGTTTTGTCGTGATACGTACGGGGAGGATGCTCTAGATGAACATTGGGAGCTGGCAATCGGCCTAAATCCTGCATTGGAGAACATTAATAGGGGCTTTCCAATCGAGTGTCGCCACTCTCTTAATTTGGCTTCAAACATAATCAATGTTCGGTATGTAAATGGTCTTAGAACTCGTTCTAGGTGGTGACACTCAATATTTTTCAATACGTCAATATCTATGCCCTCCTCTGAAAGAGAATGTTGAAATACAATTTCTTAACCCTTAGCCCATCAGATGGCATGAACAAATTTATGAATTATGAATGAACTAATTTATAGCAACATTTTTAGTTTCGTTTAGCAGTGGGATGTAATTAAGCAAAAAATCTCAAAAACAAGAGCTTGCATTTGTCTTTTGGTTTAGTTTAAAAAAAAGGGCCTTGAAGATCATTTAATTTATATCATTTAACACGTGATTAGACAAGTGTTTGGCATACCAAAAACTAACAACTATCATAGAGTTTTTGTATGGAAAAGTTTAACTAATTCAAGCTTAAGCCCAGTATCCTGCCCAGTATCCTGCTCGCGAGGCAGTTTAGCAAAGCAGTATTTATTTTGGCTATTTTGTGGTATTTTCGTGAATAAAATTAAAAATTTAAAATTTTGTAGTACCAAACCCATTTCGACTTATGTTTTTTTGTGCGAAATGAATATACCAATGTCATAACGTATTTGGTACTACAAAATTTTTAAATAAAAGGATATACTCTCAACAGGATATACTTTCTTTTAGAGCATTCTTCAATGAACTAAGAGATACCACAAATTTAGAGCAGATATTTTGCGTGGCCCATCTATATAAAATTAAGAATTAAGCGTGCGGAACAGGATACTGCTTCGTTGAATTTTATCTCTGTAGGCATTTAGATCAAATAATTTCTGAAATATTATTTATCTCTTCCTGCTCAGAAACTTTTTTTTTTTAAGAAACCCACTAAATTTCTATAAATGAATCATAATTTTTATATTGTGAAATAAAATGGAAATGAAGTATGTACAAAAAATGTTAACTTACTTTTAAATTGATCCAATAATTCTAACTGGTCCCAATTTTTCAATAAATTTGTCAGCTCATCATGTGGGTCTATATTTACAATAGTCGTTGTTTGGTAGTTTGTTAAAATATTTTCCAATTCTATGTCTGACATTATTTCCATTTCTACTGATTTAGATATAATAATGCCTTCCCCATCTGCATCCTCCACTTCACCAACGTCCACAATCTTCAGCGGCGGCGGCGTTGCCATTGGCAAGGATTGAAACTACTGCAGTGTTTAATAAACTACGTTAAATATAAAGGTTTCACTAGTTGTTATATTTAGTTTTGTATCAAAGTTGGGTTATTAATTACGAATATTGAAAACCATAATTATTTTACACTTTTAAACCTTATACTAATTTCAATAATATATTATTTTGACAATTATTTTATGTTTTTGTAAGTGTATAACTATCTAAATGAAAGATTAATTAATAATGGAAGAGCTTTTCTCCTAAATGCTTGATGATACACATGACGAATTTTTGTCTTGTCTTTCTTGGTATTTTTACATATGTTATTTCGTTTTTATTTTAATGTAGATAATATGACAGCAAAATTCGTCTTTTGCATAATTGTGTTTGTTTGGCAATTCTTAATTCTTGAGTCTAATTAAACCCTAAACTTTGTTTGCACAAATTGCAATAATCCTGTATACATAGTTACTAACAATTTAATAAATTTTGTTGGTGTTACCCTATATTTGTAACCTGACCCTATCTTGTAAACTCACCCTACTTTTATTTGACATATAATAAACTTACTCTTTCGTACTACCTACTTCATTAAAGACGCGTTTTATCTAATAAATTTAAAGAGAAATAATGACTCGTCGATTAAAGCTAAATTTTTATATCTGATAATTTGAAACAAAATATTCCTTAACTCTTAGTACCGTTTTACCTTCAGCAGTTTTTATTAACGTCATTGGTGGTCCAACAATGTCTTTTAAAGATATAATTGAAAATCCACCTAACTGCTTTTCGTCGATTTCAAAAGATAATATATGCGGATTGTATTGAATTCTGTTAATCTTTTGGCAAAACAAATAAACCTTTTCTTTTTTTAAGAGAATAATGTCTATTATAACGTACAGTTCTATGTCCGATTTAAACTGGGCTATATAAAATTGTGTTTGGTATTTATAACCTTGGATCTCAGTTTTAGAATAAAACTCTATGTCCGTGATAGGTACTTTTAGAATTTCTGATACTAGATTTGTAAAATTACTTTCTTTTTTATTTGTTTCATAAAAGCAAAAGTAGCTGTGATTTAAGTGATTTAGGGTATTAAATAACTTAAATGCAGCTTTTAGCTGATGTTTTTTTGCTAAAGTCAAACAAATATTTTTACGGGACGTGATGGCATGAGAATAAAGCTTAAATTCTTTATGCTTAGCTTCAAATTTAAAACACCAAAAGTTCCGAATAGGTCCCGATTGTTTCATAACAGATGGATAATGAGTCAAATTATGATGTTTTGGTTTTAGCGTGTCATTGAAAAGACGAACATAATCGTTGTTGTGAATTTCAATTTTCATTTTCAACATAGAGATGATGTCATCGGAAATTTCAAAAGAAAGCAGCAAATCAATTGTTTCAATTAAATTGAGAAGAAATTTCCATACCTCGTCATCCTGTGGAACTAAATCTCCAACCATTATCTGAATGAAAGATATAAATGTCATCATTTCTCTCGCTGTCATTTTTAAATGTTTGCTTTTTAAATGATTAATTTTTATTTCACCCGACATGTTATCAATCTCTAATGGGCCGTATTGAAAAGTTTGTTTTCTTAAATTTAGGGTTTCCAAAGTAAAATAAGAAGTTGTATGGATGAAATAGTTAATAATATGGCAAACATCGTAATGACAAACCCCTTCGAATAAGTCATGCATAAGATCAACGCAATGGTTTTCTACAACATGAAACGATGGTATTTCATTTAGTTGCGAATAATTTTGTATGCCACTTTCAGAAGAATTATTTAGAAAAACATCTCTTTCATAGTTAGAACGATTTCTTAATAAATCGTGTCGTTCAACGGATAACGTCTGCGCTTCAGATCTTTTAACTTTACAAAACCTACAATAGGAATTAGCTGAAAATGATCTATTGAAATCTAAAATTGTATTCAACCCCAAATTATCTCCTAACACAATCCCCAAAACGAAATAAACTTTTTTTCTACCCTGTCCGTTAAAGTTAATATCAAGGCCATCAACTTCAAGACTTTTAAGTTCTTGTATCAAAGCTTGAAAACATTTTTCGTTTCCAAACGACTTCAAATCCCTTGATTTAATGATTCCTGCTAAAAAAATATTATCTAGCTTTGATTCTTTCCACGGGAGGCAGGGAAAAGTATAGTAAATGTTACATATTGAGTGAACTCCGGCATGAGAACTTAATGGATTATTTATTTCGAAGTCATCGGTGTATAGAAAATATGGTATAAGTATTTTTCCCGGATACAAATTACTTTTTTGCTTCCAAAGGTCACCCTGAATAAAACTTGACATTTTGTTTTCTTTACTTAAGGCTTGCATGTGAAGAATAGTTTTATTCAATATGTCACCGCTCTCAAAAAATTTTTGGAATTGGAACTTTAATGGCATTAAAACACCTTTAGTGCTTTTTTCGTCATATGCTAGGTTCCCGTTATTAAAAACTGCGTCGATTTGTTTGTTTACTGAAAATTCGTGTAAGCGTCCTAAAAACTCATTTTTTTCTAGCCAGTCAAATAACTTGTACTCAGTATTGCAATAATAAAATGGGTCACGACACTTTGATATTAGACTCAAAAATTCGTTATGGGCTTCTATGTTTTTGTTTGCAAGGTGTTTATTTGAAAATGATTTAAACAATTCAACCATCGGATTTAAAATAAAATTTCGTATACCCTCTTGAATCTCTATAATATTTTTCCTTGAGAAACTATTTTTATCATGCAATTTTAAAACAAACCCAATAGCCGATGTAAAGAGTTCATTAAGACTGTCTTCAACATTGAATTCCTTAACTTCTGGAATTTTACTTTCGAATGCTTCTGAGTATTTTTGCAAACTATCAAATGTATCATCATTTTCGAAAAAAATATTCTGGGTCATATTGCCTTGATTAGAGCTACTAGCGACACTTACAGGTTGTGTTGAAATCTGAACGTGTTTTCTAGTTAAATGTTTTTTAAAACTTCCTAAATTTTGAAAGGATTGCATGCAACTATTTTCCATACATCTAAAAGTGCTATATGTACTTAGATCATGTATTTTTTTTAAATGTTCTATAAATGGGTTCACGGACCCTATATTTTCTTTACATATGAAACAAATCATGTTATAATATTAACTTAACTTAACTTTAAATAATAACTTATGAAACTACAGACGGAGCAGACGAAATAGTAAATGAGACAATAATCCTAAAAAGAAAAAAAAATAAAAATTAATTGCAGCGCTATTGCTTTGAGATAAAATTGTAAAGCTAATACCAGACAATATGTGTATACACTCTATTGGATACTGGATACTGCGCAGCTTTCGGTTGTATTTTTGTGCGATCCTAGGCTGCACTTGAAATGCGACTGGAACTAAGTTTTTTGTTGAGTGGAACCGCACCGCTAAGACTAGCGCAATTTACATTTTACAATCTGTGCCATTCTGCACTGCACATAAAATGCAATTTGTTGTTGCATTCCTGAGATGACACTGAATTCGTGCACAGAACGCAATACTAATGAGTAAGAGAGAATTGACGCAATTTCTTTTTCAGTCATTAACTCACCTGCAAAGTTCGTTTGTATTTCACGTGAGCAACACTATTGGATTCAGCGCATCAAGAGCCATCCCGCATAGAGATAGTTCTAACTCTGGAACTACCACTAATGGTGGCCAATAGAGGTCAGTAATTATTTTTTAAAACAGTTACTGCACTCACTGCTTGAAAAGTAAAACAAATGAATCAGGAGATATTCGATTACTAAGTGAGTATTGCACCCATTGAAAATAAAACATTAGTGCAGTGCACTCATAACAAACGGGTATTCATAAACGAGTACTCATAAACATAGTGTACACTGCGCTGAATATACTGAGTAAATGAATGAGAATGTCTTAACAAGGCATTGGAGGAGAGATAATGGTGAGTTAAAGAGGGAAGAGGCTATGTTTCTATATGAATGTAACGGGTGACCCATCTTTTATAGCTATACAAGCCCCAAAAATATTTTTGTTTTGTTTTGTTACATAAAATATGGCGCACCCTGTAACATCAATTATTTCCATTTTGTAATAAAACCCTAAAACTTTCCTAGCAAAGAACAAATTTTTATAAAGCTGCACTCAATAGAATCTAGAAACCAATTAACCATTGCATCTGTTTTATTCAGTGCACTCACTGTGTTATTAATAGTTATTATTGATCTTGTTTTGTTGAATTCAAGCACCCATGCAAGGCAAAGAAAGCAAACAGTGAACTCATTTTGGTATCAAGTGATCTCTATTGTGGAGTATTTGAGCTTTGCATTTTGGTACTCATTTTTAAGGTACTCTTGTTTGTAGAATTCCTGTGAATAGAATACACTGAACTACTGTACTCGTTTAAAGAAAGCATATGAATGTATTCATGCAAAACTCTAGTGGCCAAACCAATCTTTTCTCCAACAAGTAAGGCGCTTGCGTGGCAACTAGAGGACTTGTTGGCTTTCGTCTTCTGTTTCACTTTCGAGTAAATACGATGCCAAAATAACCGCAAAACATTTTATATTCAACTTTGTTAAATTTAGAACCTGACCGAATCCAAGCATTTATATAATAGGTACATAAATTGTCTGAATATATTAGCTAAACATCTAACTTCTACATATATAATGCGTCACACAGAAAGAAAACTTACGAAAAATTTAGGAACGTTGCTATTGCGGTGAAATTTAATTATTTTTACCAGTCCCTATCGTTATCGATTAGGCTTTTCAAATGTTTATCTGAGATTTCAGATTTCTGATACGAAATAGAACGAACAAAGAATATTTAAATAAGAAATATTGGATATACAGCGCATCTAGAGCTATCCCGCATAGAGGTAGTTCCAACTCTGGAACTACCACTAATTTAGGCCAAGCCAATCTTTTCTCCAACAAGTACCTACGGCGCTTGCGTGGCAACTAGATGACTAGTTGGCTTTCGTTTTCCATTTCACTTTCGAGTAAATACGCTGCCAAAATAACCGCAACACATTGTATATTCAACTTTGTTAAATTTAGAACCTGACCGAATCCAAGCATTTATATAATAGGTACATAAATTGTCTGAATATATTAGCTAAACATCTAACTTCTACATATATAATGCGTCACACAGAAAGAAAACTTACGAAAAATTTAGGAACGTTGCTATTGCGGTGAAATTTAATTATTTTTACCAGTCCCTATCGTTATCGATTAGGCTTTTCAAATGTTTATCTGAGATTTCAGATTTCTGATACGAAATAGAACGAACAAAGAATATTTAAATAAGAAATATTGGATATACAGCGCATCTAGAGCTATCCCGCATAGAGGTAGTTCCAACTCTGGAACTACCACTAATTTAGGCCAAGCCAATCTTTTCTCCAACAAGTACCTACGGCGCTTTCGTGGCAACTAGATGACTAGTTGGCTTTCGTTTTCCATTTCACTTTCGAGTAAATACGCTGCCAAAATAACCGCAACACATTGTATATTCAACTTTGTTAAATTTAGAACCTGACCGAATCCAAGCATTTATATAATAGGTACATAAATTGTCTGAATATATTAGCTAAACATCTAACTTCTACATTATATAATGCGTCACACAGAAAGAAAACTTACGAAAAATTTAGGAACGTTGCTATTGCGGTGAAATTTAATTATTTTTACCAGTCCCTATCGTTATCGATTAGGCTTTTCAAATGTTTATCTGAGATTTCAGATTTCTGATACGAAATAGAACGAACAAAGAATATTTAAATAAGAAATATTGGATATACAGCGCATCTAGAGCTATCCCGCATAGAGGTAGTTCCAACTCTGGAACTACCACTAATTTAGGCCAAGCCAATCTTTTCTCCAACAAGTACCTACGGCGCTTGCGTGGCAACTAGATGACTAGTTGGCTTTCGTTTTCCATTTCACTTTCGAGTAAATACGCTGCCAAAATAACCGCAACACATTGTATATTCAACTTTGTTAAATTTAGAACCTGACCGAATCCAAGCATTTATATAATAGGTACATAAATTGTCTGAATATATTAGCTAAACATCTAACTTCTACATATATAATGCGTCACACAGAAAGAAAACTTACGAAAAATTTAGGAACGTTGCTATTGCGGTGAAATTTAATTATTTTTACCAGTCCCTATCGTTATCGATTAGGCTTTTCAAATGTTTATCTGAGATTTCAGATTTCTGATACGAAATAGAACGAACAAAGAATATTTAAATAAGAAATATTGGATATACAGCGCATCTAGAGCTATCCCGCATAGAGGTAGTTCCAACTCTGGAACTACCACTAATTTAGGCCAAGCCAATCTTTTCTCCAACAAGTACCTACGGCGCTTGCGTGGCAACTAGATGACTAGTTGGCTTTCGTTTTCCATTTCACTTTCGAGTAAATACGCTGCCAAAATAACCGCAACACATTGTATATTCAACTTTGTTAAATTTAGAACCTGACCGAATCCAAGCATTTATATAATAGGTACATAAATTGTCTGAATATATTAGCTAAACATCTAACTTCTACATATATAATGCGTCACACAGAAAGAAAACTTACGAAAAATTTAGGAACGTTGCTATTGCGGTGAAATTTAATTATTTTTACCAGTCCCTATCGTTATCGATTAGGCTTTTCAAATGTTTATCTGAGATTTCAGATTTCTGATACGAAATAGAACGAACAAAGAATATTTAAATAAGAAATATTGGATATACAGCGCATCTAGAGCTATCCCGCATAGAGGTAGTTCCAACTCTGGAACTACCACTAATTTAGGCCAAGCCAATCTTTTCTCCAACAAGTACCTACGGCGCTTGCGTGGCAACTAGATGACTAGTTGGCTTTCGTTTTCCATTTCACTTTCGAGTAAATACGCTGCCAAAATAACCGCAACACATTGTATATTCAACTTTGTTAAATTTAGAACCTGACCGAATCCAAGCATTTATATAATAGGTACATAAATTGTCTGAATATATTAGCTAAACATCTAACTTCTACATATATAATGCGTCACACAGAAAGAAAACTTACGAAAAATTTAGGAACGTTGCTATTGCGGTGAAATTTAATTATTTTTACCAGTCCCTATCGTTATCGATTAGGCTTTTCAAATGTTTATCTGAGATTTCAGATTTCTGATACGAAATAGAACGAACAAAGAATATTTAAATAAGAAATATTGGATATACAGCGCATCTAGAGCTATCCCGCATAGAGGTAGTTCCAACTCTGGAACTACCACTAATTTAGGCCAAGCCAATCTTTTCTCCAACAAGTACCTACGGCGCTTGCGTGGCAACTAGATGACTAGTTGGCTTTCGTTTTCCATTTCACTTTCGAGTAAATACGCTGCCAAAATAACCGCAACACATTGTATATTCAACTTTGTTAAATTTAGAACCTGACCGAATCCAAGCATTTATATAATAGGTACATAAATTGTCTGAATATATTAGCTAAACATCTAACTTCTACATATATAATGCGTCACACAGAAAGAAAACTTACGAAAAATTTAGGAACGTTGCTATTGCGGTGAAATTTAATTATTTTTACCAGTCCCTATCGTTATCGATTAGGCTTTTCAAATGTTTATCTGAGATTTCAGATTTCTGATACGAAATAGAACGAACAAAGAATATTTAAATAAGAAATATTGGATATACAGCGCATCTAGAGCTATCCCGCATAGAGGTAGTTCCAACTCTGGAACTACCACTAATGGTGGCCAAGCCAATCTTTTCTCCAACAAGTACGGCGCTTGCGTGGCAACTAGACGACTTGTTGGCTTTCGTCTTCCGTTTCACTTTCGAGTAGGTATATACGCTGCCAAAATAACCGCAACATATTTTATATTCAACTTTGTTAAATTTAGAACCTGACCGAATCCAAGCATTTATATAATAGGTACATAAAGTATAGGTACATAAATTGAATGAATATATTAGCTAAACTTCTACCTTCTACATAATATAATGCGTCACACAGAAAGAAAACTTACGAAAAATTCAGGAACGTTGCTATTGCGGCGAAATTTAATTATTTATTCCAGTCAAATGTTCCTTTTTTAAATTTTTATCTCAGATTTCAGTCTTCTGATACGAAATACCTATAACGAACAAAGAATATTCTAATAAGAAGCGTCATTATAATGCGTCACATAGAAAGAAAACTTACCAAAGTTTAGGAACGTTGCTATTGCGGCGAAATTGAATTATTTTTCCAGTTAAATGTTCCTTTTTAAATTTTTATCTGAGATTTCAGATTTCTGATACGAAATATAACGAACAAAGAATATTTTAATAAGAAAGAACACCCGCACTCCACAGACAACATTTTAAATTTGACGAACGCTAGTGAACGTTTTGCAGACGCCGGCTACTTCATTTAACGAAAGATATTCTTTCGTTTTGTAAAACAACAAGTGTTCCCACTTTATTCGCCAATTTCTAGTCAAATTTTGTTTTAACTTTGGAATTTTCATGTCTGTCTGTCTGTCTTTCGAATATTTTGGGATAGGTATATATTCAATTTATTTCGAAATGTCACCTCAATTGAAGATTTGTTAGACGTTTTTTAATCCATTGACATCGTAGCCATCCCTTGATGGAATTTGTTACTTTATGTCTTGATAGAAATAAGACAAACTATATTTTGGGATATGTACTATATTTATTCCGAAATGTCACCAGGAAGCCGTAAAATCGCAATTTTTCAAGCAAAAAAAAAAGTCACTCAAATTTTGAATATTTTAGGTATTCTGCCTGTCTGTCTGTCATGTCTGTCATGTCTGTCATGTCTGTCATGTCTGTCATGTCTGTCATGTCTGTCCGTCATGTCTGTCATGTCTTTCATGTCTGTCTGTCTGTCATGTCTGTCTGTCATGTCTGTCTGTCTGTCTGTCATGTCTGTTTCGATCTGTATTTTGGGATATATGTATACTATAATTATTTCGAAATGTCACCTCAATTGAAGATTTCTTAGACGTTTTTTAATCCATTGACATGGTAGCCATCCCTTGATGGAATTTGTTGCTTTATGTCTTGATAGAAAGAAGACGAACCATATTTTGGGATATACACTATATTTATTTCGAAATATCACCAGAAAGCCCTAAAATATTAAAAATTTAAGTGATTTTTTTTTTGCTTGGAAAAATTGCGATTTTAGGGCTTTATGGTGACATTTCGAAATAAATATAGTGTATATCCCAAAATATGGTTCGTCTTCTTTCTATCAAGACATAAAGCAACAAATTCCATCAAGGGATGGCTACGATGACAATGGATTAAAAAACGTCTAAGAAATCTTCTATTGAGGCGATTTTTTGTTTGCTCTCCGAAATAGCCAGTAGAGTAAATAATATAAGAACAAAGCAAAGTGTCAACTCTGATGCATGCAAGAAGTAAGTATTTTCAGCGAATGACGCACATTTGTTGAAATCCGTTTCGTATACAATAGTACAGAGCAATTTCTTTTCCTTCAAAGTGTATGCCTCTTGTACTCCAATGTGATGTTTGTTCGTTCTCTTGTGAAAAGTAACGGTGCACATGTGCCGCCTCGTTGTCGGTTGTCATCATTTGAGTGTACGTCATGGTTGCCACTTTACTTTATTTTTATTTTATTTGCTATTTCGATGAGTATTGTTTGGTTTGTCCTTCTTTTTTTCTTTTAGCTATTTCGCCTTATAAATCTGAATTCTGGAAAAATTATTGTTTAAACTGAGTGCTTTTTAGATCAAAAAGCAAATAGCGTTTAGGACAAAACGTCATATTGAAGCTCATTAAATTCATTCAGGCCTATTCGGCAAAATTTTTCATTATTTTATGAATTTTCTGTTCATAATAGACCTCGACCATAAAAGATCTTTTATAAATCGTATTCTGGGTTTCGAACTATTATGGACCTCTGTTATGGAACTTCGAAAATTGAAAGTCTGTTACGAAGCGTCAAAACAAAAACAGCTGAGTTTTTAGTTTTTTTGTGCACAGTCGGTAGGCACCTGGGGACAGATCACGTAAAATAAAAACGATTGAACAATATCGTTTTCACGCATGCTGTCTCTATCATATCTATGGCAATAAACAGAGACTGCTATTGTCGAAACGACGTCGTTCGATCGTTTTCATTTTACGTGATCTGCCCCCTGATCAAATTTGTGCAAAAAAATATTAAAATGCAGGCTGAAAAGAGTAAGTTTTGAATAATTATTACAACCTAAATAAATGTGTAATAAATACTGGAATATCTTTTTAGCAAAAAGACAACAAAAAACCGCGACAGAGAAAAAAGAAATATAGCTATTGCTCTTACATGGAGCAAAATCCAATTAGAAAACACTATATATGTATAAGTCAGTAGTGTCGCGAGAAATTCGAAATCCAACTTTACATCGTCATTACATCATTAGAAGTACAATTTACCTGAATTTGACATGAAATTGTCGTATTCGTGATACCTACCAAGATCCAAGAAATTGTGTGAAACTATTGGATTTCAGCAAAAACCAAGTCATAAAAGAAGTCAATGATATGAAAACAGTGCTCAATTTATTTCTAGTCTGATACACGTCATTATTTTAAAGTGTGATCACTGCAACGCCCAACTTCACACTGAATAAAGGAGGAATATCAACTTTTCGTTAAATTTTTAAATAACGATTCGTTAAAACAATAAACTGTTTATTGAATTAATGAACACATTCATTACGACAACGAATGATTAATAGAAAAGGTATTGCAATTAGTGCATAGAAACTTAATAAACTAGGTATCAAAGAATCGAAGAGTTTCGTTAATTAAAGGCTTTCACTAACTTCGTGAAAAATTTGTTATGTTCAAATCTTGCAAGCCAAATTTGAACCACTTCCACTAAACTTAGAACTTTGAAATGTTCCATGCTGGTTGGGTTGTGAAGACAATGTAATATTTAGAAGGAATTTTTAAATTTTGACTTCCCCTGCCCCTTTAAGGGAGGCTTTTTCATAACACATGAACCATTAGCCATATTAACTTGAGGCTTTGTATGTCAATAGATACCTAAGTCAAAACTATTACATACCTAATAAATTTTTAAAATTCGTCCTATAAGGGTTGAAAAAAGCGGGTGCAAACTTTTCTATATATAAATCTATGTAGGTCAACTCAAGAAATCCTTTTAATTCTAAGGCAATACTTCACCGAGTATTTTGAGCTACCTAACATTCATCTTTCTGGTCCATCCAGAGGGTGAGATATAATAAATTGAAAATAGATCTTATTTGGCCAAATGCAAACAAAAATTGTTATCTCGATCTCGACTGCAGTTGTGCTTAGGAGGGGTAGTTTTGGTTTGCTTTCTATAAATAGAATTGTCACTCGGACGACTGGAATTCAGAATGTATATATACGAGTACGTATTTTACATGTACGACGTAGTTGAATTTGATGTAGGGTATGGATGTGCATAAAACAAACTATGTGTATTGTAATGTAGGTACCTACATATAGGTTAGGTATGGTATGCACAATCGTACATACGTCATATATTTGAGATCTGCAGCTATGGAAAGTGTATCGGTATGAACGCGTAGTAAAAACAATCAAATCATACTTGTCGCGAATTTTCATTTATGTGAAATACATAGTATGTCTATTGACTTAAGACTTTGAAATTTTGCATGCTGGTTCAGTTTTAATGACAATACAATAAAATAATAGGAAAAAAAATGTTTCTCTTATTCAAAGCATTAATAAAAGTTATGTAATTGAATCAAAAATTAATAAACATTCATTGGCACAATTAACATTTATTAAAGGCGTAAAAATAAGAACGAATTAATTGTTTCTATAAATCGTTTATCAACTAAAACCAATTTTCTCGATTAATAAACGTTTATTGGGTTTTAGTTGATAAACAATGAACGTTTATTAAAGTCAGAAATATATGAATAATAAACTGTTTATTGTTTCAATAATTGTTTTATTAGGGCAGTGAACTCGTTTATTATTCCAAGCAACGTTTTAATTAATTAACATTCATTGACACAATTAACATTTATTAAAGGCGTAAAAATAAGAACGAATTAATTGTTTCTATAAATCGTTTATCAACTAAAACCAATTTTCTCGATTAATAAACGTTTATTGGGTTTTAGTTGATAAACAATGAACGTTTATTAAAGTCAGAAATATATGAATAATAAACAGTTTATTGTTTCAATAATTGTTTTATTAGGGCAGTGAACTCGTTTATTATTCCAAGCAACGTTTTAATTAATTAACATTCATTGACACAATTAACATTTATTAAAGGCGTAAAAGTAAGAACGAATTAATTGTTTCTATAAATCGTTTATCAACTAAAACCAATTTTCTCGATTAATAAACGTTTATTGGGTTTTAGTTGATAAACAATGAACGTTTATTAAAGTCAGAAATATATGAATAATAAACAGTTTATTGTTTCAATAATTGTTTTATTAGGGCAGTGAACTCGTTTATTATTCCAAGCAACGTTTTAATTAATTAACATTCATTGACACAATTAACATTTATTAAAGGCGTAAAAATAAGAACGAATTAATTGTTTCTATAAATCGTTTATCAACTAAAACCAATTTTCTCGATTAATAAACGTTTAGTGGGTTTTAGTTGATAAACGATTTATAGAAACAATTAATTCGTTCTTATTTTTACGCCTTTAATAAATGTTAATTGTGCCAATGAATGTTTATTAATTAAAACGTTGCTTGGAATAATAAACGAGTTCACTGCCCTAATAAAACAATTATTGAAACAATAAACTGTTTATTATTCATATATTTCTGACTTTAATAAACGTTCATTCATATTCCCAATAACCGTTTATTGATTTTAATAATTTGTATTCATTGTCCATACGGACAGGTTTGTTGCCATAATTAACGGAATAATAGAAACAATGAACCATTAATTAATATGTAGATATAGCTTTTAATTAATGGCTTTTAATTGTCTCAATAAACGTTTATTAAATCAGATTTTCAGAAACAATTAACCGTTCGTTGTGTCAACGAAAAGTTTATTGTGACAATGAATAATAAGTTAATTAACGCCGTTTATTGATTTTACGAACCATATTTTTTTCAGTGTATGTAAACGTGTCGATTGTAATTTTTCTTTTCAACTTTTAATGTGAGACATTTTTTTTTAATGTGTTCTAATTAATTAAATCACACTTTTACACGAGTTAGATGGTATGAATCACTTACATAAACACGATGCTAACGACATGCAGCACGAGGAACTATTTGACCGTAGCTAATTTTCATATAATAATAAACTGTTGTTTGGATTTTATATTACGTATGCAATGGGAAGCTTTTTAAAGGTAAAAAATAAAAATAGACTCATAAGATATATAGATACATCTACATTAATAATGAATTCGGTTTTAACGTCTATTCCCTTGCTGTAGTAAGCGAAACAGACGACATCCTTAACCTTTTTTCCCATATTGGTCCAGTCAGTGGAGTCATTAAAAGAAAGGGTACGACCTTAACCTTCTTGGTCATAGCAAGTTCTTTATATGTTTATAACAGTCATACTAATATTATTTTCAATTACTCTCAGAAATATAAAAAAAAAAATCGTTAATAATAAAATTCAGTTGAGTAGGGTGTGCTGGATAAATTTATGCCAACTTTTATTGTTCCGTAATTATAGGAACCACTGTTAGTTTGCTCCATAAAACCCTAAATCTAATCATTTTACCCTATTTATTCCAAGCAATCAGATAGCCTAGAAATGGTTCAGCTTTGTTAATACGTTCTTGGGTTAATCTCAATATATGCCCACCAATTCATATGGTCGACAGAGAGTCTTTGTTTTTGTGAAAAGAATTCGTCTATTTTTTTTAATTTGTATTTATTTTTTATTTTTTATTTATAGGTGACTTGAACTCGGTGGCCCATACCTTAATGTGTTGGTCTAATATTGAGGCAATACATTTGGTGTAAAATCGCAGTGCTTCAGAAACGATCACAAAATGGTTTTGTTAAAAATAATGCTTGCGCTAGCAATAATTATGCAATTTCATATAGAAAGGTCGAAAACTAGATACTCGGAATATTTTGCAAAATGGGCGAATGTAGCAAAGTAGCTAAATGTATGTACAGAAAGTCATATAAGATACATCCAAACCACTGGATATCCCTACTCCTATATCCGGTAGGTGGCGCTGCCTTCACAACACTATAGTGCGGTCCTAATGTAAGAAAAAAGCTGTCGGGGATAAATGGCAATGTTTTTCTATCTATATCTCTACAGTAATACATATTTTTGTCTATGAATTATTGTTTGAGAGAATTACATTAACAACAACTCATAGACACAGTCACTTTGGTAGGAATGATAGCTATTTCGAACTACAGCAAATGCCACGTCGCACAGTGGGACGGGTATATAGAAAAATCGGCAAAATTAATATTTCGTATTTTTATGAATGGAACCTTATTCTTTTGCAAATAACCATTTATTACATTATATATTTGCGTTATAAACTTAAAAGTAAATAAAAAGACAGGTACTAGCTGTCCCGCGCGCTTTGTTCGGACAAAAAGATTTGGACAGCAAATTATTTATGACATTTTCTATTTAATTTTCTGATCTTGTAATAGTTCTAAACTTCAATTTGTATTTTGTAACTCTGTAAAAATTAAAAAAAAACTTAACATGAATAATAATAATAATAATAATAATAATAATAATAATAATAATAATAATAATAATAATAATAATAATAATAATAATAATAATAATATAAAAATAATAATAAACAATTAATCACTATCGCTCTGTGATGAAACATAAATATCGGTCAAGTTTAGATGCTCTGGTAATGTTAAAACTTCCAAATCATTTTTAACTATGTATTGATCAATATCTGGGTCGATCTTAGACGTATGCGAGCTTTTGGAACGTATAGTTGAAATACGAGGATCAGATGATATTAGTAAATGATTGATTAAATCAGTCATTGTACTAACTCTAGAGCACTTCCGACTGTGATCTAGTCTGGCCTTCCTGATTTCTTTATGCCTAGCTTCCAATGCTTCTTCAGAAAGGACTCCAATCGGCAATTGAAAAAAAGAAATGATGTCCTTGGCATGAACGAGAAGCTTATGGACGCTGCTAGGCATGTAATACCAACTGTATTTGGAAAGATACATGTTCTTTGTATCTTTCAAAAGTTGCTCAAATCTGTCCATATTAATTTCGCGACCAGTTGCTATCGTCCTTAATATAACACCGAAATTGCGTATGAGATCCTTGTCCACCCCGGTTATTTCGGAACTTAATTCGGGATTTGCGAAAAAGCGTCTCGCTGTATTTCCGTCATTGCTTGTACCATATCCAGGCTTAGGAATGTCGATAAGTAACCCCATTTTCAACCTAAAATTTTCTTGTATAATATTTTTTCTCTCTCTTAATGCTAATTTATTTTCTTGCCCACGTATTTGCCAAGTTCTAAAAGGCAATTTGTATGATATGTGCAGCAAGCACTCAAAGCATCTTATCCATGAATGTAAAGATGAAAGGCCGAATCTATAATTTTGGGTATTTGGTGGTCGTTCTTCTACAGAGGGCAAATTCATCTCCGAAGGTTTAGCTCCACAAATGTAACAATTTTGAGCAGCATTTGACCTACTCAATGTATTTATGGCACTACCATCCAGCATCGTGAACAGCATTGTGTATTTAATATTTATGCTTCTCCCATCAATATTGATGTAGAAATTTTCAAGTCTTTCAATAATCTCCTCAAGGTGGCTTTGTTCAGATATAATAAGGGCACTATTTTCTTTCAAGAAAATTAATTTTATAGGCCTACAGAAATGAGTAGAACCTGGGCGGGAATTTACCCAAACTTCTCTGCTGTTAGTGGTATCTACTAATTTTAGTGGGACCAACGCAGTAACAAATAAGAAACTATCCGTATTTTCATTATCTACAAATATTTGTTTATAATTGCTGTGTCCGGAACTGCCATCAAAGCCCCACTTGCATATTAGATCGAAAAAAATGTTTGTATTCCCAGCAGATGACAGATTGTCCTTGATAATTTCAATAATGCTTTCGGAAGTTTTATTTAATAGCGATTGCAGGTTAACTTCAGCCATGGTTTCCGATACAGCTGCAATTTCAGGCAAGAGTTGTGCTTTATATATTTGTAATTTGTAGTAACTTGGAAAGCAATCTTTATGTACACCATTGACAACAGTACGTAGAAGAGCATACTTTCTCTTAGACAAGTCCAGGTCTAAGTACAATGCTAAGCTTTGCCGCATAGTTAAACCCTTGTCGGATTTTTGAGGAGACCCTGAAAAGCGACCAGTCATTTTCGCAGCAAAGCTTAGCTCCTCTGGACTACGTTGCGAGATAAGTTCTTGTACGCGACGTTTCTTCGTACGTTCACTACACTCTTCAAAATTTTTTAACGGTCTCCCTTTACTGGTTCCTGGTACATTTGGATTGTCGGTCTCACTTACACCATTTAGCAAATTATTATTTGGTAACACCAAACTAAGGTTTAGCCATCGTTCATTAACCTGCATGAACCTCTCCCGTTTCCTTTGACACTGGTCCCATTTTTGCTTTACTTTTAGACAAAAGAACTTAGAAACGTTTCTAATTTTTAGTTCCAAATCTTCAGTTGTCTCTTCTAAATCTAACAATTCATTAATTTTTGCAGCAACGTTAATCAATTTCATTGACCTCTCACTTTGAATCCAAGTTTGCAAGAGGTCACCATTTTTAATTAATAGAGTTGAACCTACAAAAATATAAATTATTAAAAAAGGCGCAGACTTGCGCAAAGTTTCTTTCGTGATTTATTATATGATGATGATTATGTGTTAAAATAGGAAAAAACTCGGGAGTGATTTTCGGTGTATTTGAGAAAAGTTGACTTAAATCTAAAATTCACTATTTCTTTTTCATTCGAACTAGCCACGCATTAAGACATCCATATAAAAAAAACCACGAAATAAACACAATTTTTTTAAAAGTCATATGTTTTCTCATACCTTGATTATTATTATTATCCATAATGAAATAATTATTTATGCGCACAATTTATTGTGTAAACAATTTAAAATATGTGAAAAAACAAATTTATATCACTGTCTTCGCAAATGCTTCAACGAGTCAATGTTCACGGCCCTGTAACTGTTGCACGAGTTGACAAATCCAAATAATTTGAATGCAGTTATAGCGTATATATGTTTGAGATGACTTACCAATCACTCAAAAGTACCGTTAAAATTAGTATTTTTTTTATTTATTGCTATGGCTCGTTCCACTGTGCGTCGCCGCCACTCCGCTTTTGCGATGTTTATGCTATATTAGGGCTCTAAGCTTGGTTTCTCACAACATTCGTTTGAGAAATTTTCTATTTTTATTGAACGTATGGAATTGGCCTTTACAATTGACAATTGCGGCAACTCGATTTGGTTTGGGTTAACTCGGTTTGTACGGGTACGGGTACCCTATATTTTATTTAGCTTTAGTGCCTTCCTTACTACAATAATGGAAAATTATTATTTTAGAAAGGTACCTACAAATTACATCTTAAGGTTTTTTCTACTGAGCCACCTCTCGCGAAAGTCTGACAAACATCCGAGAGTATGACTGTCCTGAAAAAGATTCTCAATTCAGCCGTTCGGAGTCGGCATAAAATTGTAGGACCCTTCCATTCGTCTCAAAAAATAGAAACTCACAGAAACGAATGGTTGCGAGAAGCTAGGCCTAGGATGTCTTCCGCCTGTTGCGCCACCTATTTATTATACCCGGTACCACACTGTGGTGAGGGTATATTCACTTTGTCATTCCATTTGTAACGCCCATAAGGAGGCGTTGTAGGTATGACAAACTATATATATTATTGATCAGCATCACTTTCTTAGTCGATCTAGCGATGTCCGTCTGTCTGTCCGTCTGTCTGTCCGTCTGTCTGTCCGTCTGTCCGCACGATTACGGCCGTAATTTAAGAGCTATCGACTTGAAATTTGGTATGTAAGCTTTTATCCACAAAACTGAGGCTAAGTTCGAAGATGAGCAAGATCGGATGAAAACTACTACTACCTCCCATACAAAAACATCAGATTTATATAGCTTTTTATGTTAAAAATTAAATTTAAATAGCTACAGTAAAGATAGCAAGTTTAAACTTTGCACATATTGTTTTAATAATATTTCAAAATTTTTGACAAAAAATGAGCTTGGTCGAATAAAAAGTACCCATACCTCCCATACAAATATATAATTTTTTCTATTTTACAATAATATAGTACCGGGTATTTGAGCTTCGGCATAGTCGAAGATAATTGTCTTACTGGTTTTTTATTTTTTTTTTTTTACCTACATGGTCTAGATTTATAAAAAATATAAATCCGGCACTGGTCGATCCTACGAATAACTCCCGCTACTTCAAGTTTTTGAGAGAGCAGATTAAAGCTGTAAAAAATCGCAATCTTTTGAGTATTGCAGTAAATTGATTAAATATTCAAATTTTGAAATCTTTAGACTTCACTTAAGTTATTTGACTTCAAAATCAAAATCCCAGTTTTTTTGAAGTCTTAAGTAATGCAATCACCTGAAGCAGTCAAAAGACTGCAATACTTTTTGATTGCTTGAATTCTTTGAAGTCTTTTTGAAGTATTTTTTATTCTTTGAATTCTGTTAGTCATTTGAATGCATTCAATGTTTTGAAGTCTTTTGACAGCTTGAAGTTTTTTGACTGCTTGAAGTATTTTTATTGATTTGATGTTGTTGATGTTATTGAATATGTTTCGATTACAGTTTCGTCGACATTTTAGAGTCCCGCACAGTGTTGGGACTTGAGGGTAGGCAAAAGGTGGTATATTGGGAAACCAAAAAGTGGTAGAAAGTGGTAGATTTTTAAAATATACCATAAATGCAGCTATCATGCTATCATTACCCAAAATATGATGAATAATTTTGTGCAAACATTCAGAACAAATTTTCTTGAGCTCTATAAACGTCACCTCAAAGTTCAGTACCAGTATACCAATTTTCCAGTGCACAAAAATTTAAGATTATTCAACCACTCGGTTTCTATTATGTGGATGCTGGAAAATAAGTCTTATAGTGCGTGCGTATTTGTTATTATATGCGTTATTGTTCCATTTTGTCCCCATCTGAAAAAGTGGTAGATTTGGATTTGTGGGTGGTAGAAGTTTGGGTTGAGCAAAAAGTGGTAGAAATACCACTTAAGTGGTAGAAGTCCCATCACTGTCCGCACAACAGCAACAACCATAACTGAGCAGTTTGCGAACTCTAGCCACTATAGACGAAGAGTTAATTGTGGAAGAAAGAAGTCCGCTAGCGCTCAGACTCAATGTCTATCATTTCTATGGTATTGTATTATAAAACAAAAGGTTTGCTGGAAACAAGAACACGTACCGGGAAGTTGCAAATCTGTTCAACGTATCAATTTCGAGTGCATACAGGTTTCAGACAGCGTTTCTCGATTTTTTGTTCGACATTTCGACCCAGCACATTAAAATGCCATCAACGATTGTCCAAAAAGGGAAAATAAGTAGAGAATTTGAAAAAGTAAAGTACCCTAACTTATATATATATATTTATTCTAATAATATATCAATTATTATTACAGATTGCAGGATCAAATAACGTCTTGGGTTGCATTGATGGCTGTTATATATACTTACATACGCAATCCAGCTTTATGGGCTACGATCAACTTATGTTAACCGCCACGGACTGTTTTCTATTACCTTGCAAGGTATATGTGATGGAGATAAGAAGTTCCTTGATGTTTTTGCTGGAGCTACCAGCAAAATTCACGATTCTCGCGTATTCAAAATGTCGCACATATGGAAGGACATTCCAAGAATTTGCGGGGAGAGGTACAACCTTCTGGGTGATGGTGCATACCCATTAAGGCAGTATTTACTTACGCCATATCGCGACTATGGTGCCCTAAGTGACCAGCAAAAAAAAAAATACAACAAAAACCAGTAAGACAATTATCTTCGACTATGCCGAAGCTCAAATACCCGGTAGGTACTATATTATTGTAAAATAAAAACAATATTTTAGTATTAAAAAATTATATACCTATTTGTATGGGAGGTATGGGTACTTTTTATTCGACCAAGCTCATTTTTTGTCAAAATTTTTTGAATATTATTAAAACAATATGTGCAAAGTTTAAACTTGCTATCTTTACTGTAGCTATTTAAATCCGATCTTGCTCATCTTCGAACTTAGCCTCAGTTTGGTGGATAAAAGCTTACGTACCAAATTTCAAGTCGATAGCTCTTAAATTACGGCCGTAATCGTGCGGACAGACGGACATCGCTAGATCGACTAAGAAAGTGATGCTGATCAATAATATATACAGTTTGTCATACCTACAACGCCTCCTTATGGGCGTTACAAATGGAATGACAAAGTGAATATACCCTCACCACAGTGTGGTACCGGGTATAAACATTGCCAAACCAGAGTAAAAATTGAAAATTGCTTTGGTTTGCTAAAGCAAAGGTTTAGGCAGCTAATCCGGTTGGATTTTTTTACTGTGTTGCGAATGTCAAAGTTTGCACTCGGGTGCTATGTGTTGCATAACTTATGCTTGGAGGAAGGCGATCTGTGGGTAGGTAGATTTCAACGACACTAGTATTAACGCTGATGATACAGATGGACAAGGCGGGAGTACCAGTACTAAAGCTGAAGGTGAAGAAGACTTGGTTGAATCCATTTTGCTGCATAAGGGGCAACTTAAGCGAAACAATTTAACTGAAAGTCTATAAAAATAAAAAAAATAAATTTTTTTATTAACTATTTATTTTTTATTTTATATTTCGGCCTCTTGGTGTATATCGCAGTGTTGTTCCTCTACATGTCGACTTTAATTGTCGACTTTTCAACGTAGACAATATCGTCAACAATGTCAACAATGTCGAAAATGTCAACAATATGTCGACAATGTTAAAAATATGTCGACAATGTCATCAATACCTTTCAGATCTGCCAATCTATCATTCATCTGTAAACTTCAATCGAGAAAGTACACTTTTAAGAATTAATTAAGAATTTATTTTCTTAAAAATTAAAATCCTGTGTATCATAAACATAAAACTTTACATATGTCTGGTCGACCAAAAAACAATGCTTTTGAGGAGCTAGGTTTTGTTTTGGTGAAAACAAACAACAAATACTCAGCACATTGCACAGTTTGCAGGAAAAATCTTCAAAATACTGTAGAAACCCGTCTTCGCAGACACAGGTAAATAATAGTGTATTTTAATTTCCATTGATTTACCAAAAAATTAATGACCAACTATTCTTTTAGATGTCTGTTTCTGTTACAAATATTGGTGAAGGTGACAATCAGAATGCAATAGTTATCAATAATCTTGTGAGTATTTTCTGGTATATTACATTTTAGTTTAAATTAATTCTAAATTTCTACCTAAAGGAAGAAGACCCATTGAGAAGTAATTCAATTCAAGCATTATCCAAGAACGCTTTCGGTTGGGTTCTTATATCTTATTGGCAATTCTTCTAAAATAATGAAGTTTGATATTAAGCTTATTAAAACTTAATATAAAGTTGTTCTGTTTTGTTTTTTTTTAAATCATAATATAGATGAAGGTGAACATGTTTAGAGCTAAACAATTTTTTTTTGTTAAACATCATAAACTTACTTTGTTTTGTTTTTAAATAAATATACGACATTGAATTAAAAGTTTAATACAAAACTTGCTTCTGTTTTAATGATTTGTTAGGAAACTTTACAGGAAAAATTAATAAAAAACTTGTTCTAATAATTATCTACATTGTCTACGTTGTTAACTTGGACATGTCGACAATTGAGAATTGTTTACGCAGAGTTGTCTACACGTAGACAATCGTGTAGTCTACATTTTTAGTCTACATGGCACAACACTGTGTATATGTTATGTCTATATCCTATCCATAGCATAGTCTTCTTGTTGAGACTGTTGAGGTGTCGTTGACGGTGACGACGGAACTTCAGAAGATGTTTCTGCAGCAGGAGAATCAGACGGGGCGGAAGTTGTTGCCGGCTTCCGAGGCAAAGCATCTGACTTGCTGTACAGTTGACCCTGCGACAATCCCGTGTCGATGCTTATGGAGTCGTACTGTTGTACGATATCAAAAATATCGTCGTCGTACACCGTCTTTTCGAGCACCGCCCCACTGGTGTTGTTGTTGTCTATGGACTTATTTGTGCGCTTCGTAATGCATTTATAGCGACTCTCCACTTGAATGGGACTTAGAAGGACACCAAATTTGTTTCGCATCTCAAGTTGGCCCACGGAGTTAAGCAACCGTGCATAGGAGTGCAGAACAAATTTGGTTTCCTTTTCGCCCCATTTAAATGCGCTTCTAAGAGTCTCACCTAATAAAAAAAAAGCAAATTATAATCTGCTGTTTTTTAAAACTATGTATAGATAGTTTATGCCACTTACTTGTAGAAGGTCTGTCGACGTCTTCTTCTACTTCTGCGGCTGAATCTTCGCGCGATGTTGATAGTCCTAATTAGGTAATTGGGATAATTTGAATAGAAGGTTTCTAAGAATTTTCGTTTACAATCACCTGCTACCGCTTCAATAGGGCGCACCAGCTCTTCCAAACCGAAGGAGGATGGCACAGCGGAATGCTCAACTTGCAGTACCTGTCCAGCTGAAAAATTGTATTGTTATTTGTTGGTTTTTTACTTGTATTCAAACAAACAATAACTAGGTACTTATGTACTTGTTTTGTTTTGAATTAAAACTTGGTCTTTCCCCATGAAATCAACCCCCTTGGCATTTTCTACGACACGGTCCATTCGTCTACATTTATATCCATTTTACAATTTTCAAATTCAAATTTTATTCCACAATATGTAACTAACCTCAAAGTTTGACAAATGTCACTTGTTTTGGTATTGGTGAAAGTATGTGCGAATCTCTCCCTCGAATCGAGATTCGCAAAAGTGATCTGAATCTTAAAAAAAGTGTTTTTTTTTTTCCCAATGGAAAATGATTTGACAGACAGCTGATTTCTAGAGAAGAAAAACTGCTCTGAATCTTAAAAATTGTGTTTTTTTTTGCCCAATGGGAATCGACATAAAAGAATGCAAAGAATAAAAAAGACTTCAAAAAGACTTCAAAGGATTCAAGCAATCAAAACGTATCAAACGTCAGGTGATTACATTACTTAAGACTTCAAAAAAATACTGGGACTTCGATTTTGAAGTCAAATAACTTAAGTGAAGTATTTTGCTGAAATAGTAATACGCAATCAAATGACAGCGACTTCAGCGAATGCAATACTAAAGTATTGCAGTATTTTACAGCTATGGAGCAGATGCGGGTTTAATCCTAATCCTACCAGGGAATTTTCGTTACATGTCCTACCAAGGTGTGCCTCTCAGGGACATTGTATCTGATTAAATAGCTAACTGTATTAAATTGTGAAACACATGTATAAACAAAGAGTTATATACATTTTATTCATTTTAACTTTTATTGAACATAGGTACATCAATACATAAAATATTATTTAAGTACACATTTATTTTATTTCTTATTTTCTTTGCAGTTTTTGCAATGCAATGTTTTCTCCAAATGCTCAACACATACTGTTAGGTTACATATATCACAGCACTGTGTTGACATTCTGTTTTTTTTTTTTGAAGGACAAATATAGCATCTTCTTCTTTTACTGGGTCTTTGAAGGGGACCCTCTGCTGGTATGGCTAGGTTTTTGCATGCAGTATTTATTGCCGCAGTGTGGCTTCTATGCAAACCAACCAATGTCGTGAACTGGCTTCCATGATGTTCCAATAGTACGAACAGCTTCTATATTAGTGAAAGTCACTATAATATAAAAATTGTATTGAGAGAAATATAGCGCTTTTAGAATGGAATGTGCCTCCGAGGCACACCTTGGTAGGATTAGGGTTAACATTTCAGACTCGAATAACGAAGTCTAGGCGCTACAGAACCCTTTTCCTACTAGTTCTTTTTATGGCACCAAACAATTCCTGAATGAATAAGCATATATCTAATAGTGTTGTGATATTAGTCTTCCTTGTTGACAGCCGGCGTGCGCGAGTAGAGAGAGACAAAACTGCGAACGACCAAGATGTGGATGTCTGACCATATTTATTTTTTAGTTCAGAACAGAGCCTGGTATCTACTGTCAAAAAGTTCGTATTTCTTTTTTAGATCGGACACATCAGAGCTCAGAATTTGTGTTTTTTTTGGGATCATGACGTTAACTCGAACGACTAAAATCTAGAATAGTCAAAATCTCGAAAATGAATTTGATAAATCTCGAATGAAAAAATCTCGAATGGGTCAAAATCTAGAAAGTACAAAAATCTCGAAAGACTCCATCTCGAAAAAAATCTCGTAAACAAAAAGTAAATTCGAGATTTTTTCATTGCACCCATCCCATAGCCAGACAGTAAACCCAAGCGGGGGGGTTGCAGGGGGGCAGCATGCCCCCCCATACGCATCGAGATTTTTTTTTTACGAGATTTTTGTCATTCGAGATTATGCTTTCTAGATTTTTTTTTTCGAGATTTTTTAAATTCGAGATTTTTTTTTTCGATATTTTTACATTCGAGATTTTTGCTTTCGAGATTCTTTTTTTCGAGATATCGGGGTAGACCCGTTTTTTTTTTCGTTCAGGGAATGATCAGAGCACGCTCTATGAGTTGAATAAATTGACTGAGTAGGCTGAGTAAAAAGCTGATTTCGCACGTAAGTCGCATTTGACAGAAAAAATAAACAGGATAAAAAATAGTTGAAATGTCGGACGTGTCTTGTTGTTCTGGCCAACGTTGCCATATTCACAGTTTTAACTGTAAATTACAGTTTTTTAGACAAGCTTACAGTTTTTAAAATAACCTCCTAGTACAAATTACAGTTTTTTTTTTTTTAAGTTCAGATTTGAAAGAATAAATTAAAATGTGCTTTAAATCGTAGTACTTCGTATTTAAGCATGTTATTTTATTTAAAATGATTTGTTTTGTGTTATTTTCGTTTAATAAAACTAAAAAAAAACCGTAATTTCAAAAAAATCGTTTGGTTTTTGAAGGTTACAGTTTTTTGGTTGAAAATACAGTTTTTTTTTTTTGGCATTTACAGTTTTTTGAAAAAAAAAATCTGGCAACATTGGTTCTGGCACAAATACATACTTGAACTCTATTCAGAGCTAAGCTCTGAACTAAAAAAGAAATAATAATAGTTTAAAAAACTAACGAAACGCTTTTATAAGTATATATGTACAGCACTAAAAAGCAAAATAATAAAAACTAGGCTCACCCAGTGGTCGAAATTCGACCACCATACATTTAAACACAAAGCAACGCAACATGCATGCAGATCGACAAAAAAATGAGTATGTGATTCACCTTCATTATGTACATAGGCACTCTACTGAGGTGAAACTTCACAAAAACTGTGTTTTGTTTTGCTTTGCTTTGCTTTTGGTTTGTATTGTTTTGACCCACTATAAACCATCCATTTAAAGAGGAAATAAATAAAATTCCTGTAACTCGATTGCAGCGCCAGCTCCAAAATCGGTCCAGGCGTTTAGAAAGAAATAAATAAAATTCCTGGAACCCGATTGCAGCGCCACCTACCGGGTCCAATTGTCAATCTAAAGTTAAACCATCCAGGGACCGTGCAATGCAAGTCCGTACGCGTGAAAGAAGTGAAACTTCTTAAAAAGTATCGGATCGCCATATACCTTACGCCAATGGAGAATGGAAGACAACAAATATAATGTGCACCCTCTGCACCGCCCTCCCTTTCCATGACCATGGTACTTGTTCATACAATACTGCTTCTCATTTCCTTTGTTTCCCTCTTCATATGATATCCAAACAACTACCCCAACCCAACCTTACCCTGTTGTTACCTGGTTTGTACATGTCTTCTCTTATGAAGATTATTAATATACCTACCCGATGCTATACAGCAGCACGCACCCCATCCTGCATTGGACATACGATCACTATGTACATACAGCTGCTCCTGCTGACCATAGCACTCACAAAAAAAAAAAACAAATCAACCCTTTTCGAATGAGGTACACAGGCACACCACCCCCACGTATGACGATGTGGTTTTGTTTTTATTTGTCCTGTCGCACGATCGCAAAAAGTAGAATTTCGACTGAGCGAAGGGGAAATATTAATTTTCTTTGTTTGTTGTTGTTGTAGCCAATGCAATTTAAAAATATTAATTTACCTATTTTACAAATGTTTTTTTCAAATAATTATTATTCATAACACATCTATGAGTGGTAAGCTTCAATTTGGTAAAAAGAAAAATGGATTTTGTATTCTTTAAGTAGGGTAAATGACTATCACAAGAAATCGGGTCGGCTTTTAATATTATAATAGATCAACCAATCAATTTTTAAGGTTTATCCTGAAAGGGGCTTAGTGTAAGCCATGTTTGTGTAATTTACACTCAAATAATGCAATACATAACTACAAACATGGCTTACACTAAGCCCCTTCCAGGATAAACCTTAAAAATTGATTGGTTAATTTTTATTATTTTGCTTTTTAGTGCAGTATATTGTATATACTTATAAAAGCGTTTCGTTAGTTTTTTAAACTATTATTATTTCATTTTTGTTTTTTTAGTATAGTTTTATATTTAAATGTAAGTACAAGCTTTTTTTTTACTATCATTTTATTATATATATATTGTCATCAAAACTGAACCAGCATTCAAAATTCCAAAGTCCTAAGTCAATGGACATAATAGGTAGGTAAATAAATAAATGAACATAAATGAAAATTCGCGACAGGTATGGTTTGATTGATTTTACTACGCGTACCTACCTATACACTTTCCATAGCTGCAGATCTCAAATATAAGTATGTATGTAAAATACATCACAAATTCCTTATATGTACGTACATATGTGCATAGTTTTGTTTATGCATATCCATTCCCTACATCAAATTCAACTACGCCTTACAATATGAGCATACATTCTGAATGCCCGCCGCAGTGACAATTATATTTTTAGAACGCAAATCAAAACTACCCTTCCTAAGCACAACTGCAATCGAGATAGCAATTTTTTCGCATTTGGCCGAACAAGATCTATTTTCAATTTATTATATCTTACCCTCTGGATGGACTAGAAAGATGAATGTTAGCTCAAAATACTCGGTGAAGTATTGTCTAACAATATTAAAAGAACTTTTTGAGTTGACCTGAATAGATTTATAAGTATAAGGCAAGTTGAGCGTAGTAAGGTCGAAATTGAAAAGTTTGCACCCCCTTTTTTCAATCCTTATAGGACGAATCGGTACAAAGTATTAATTAGGAATGTAATAGTTTTGACTTATCTATTGACATATACAAATTCAAGTTAATACGAATAATAAATCATGTGTTATGAAAAAGCCTCCCTTAAAGGGGCAGGGGAAGTCAAAATCCAAAAATTCTTTCTAAATATTGCATTGTCTTCACAACCCAACTAGCATGGAAAATTTCAAAGTTCTAAGTTTAGAGAGAGTGGTTCAAATTTGGCTTGCAAGATTTTGATACAACAAATTTTTCACGAAGTTAACAGCCCTATTATGGCTCAAATATCAACACGATATTTGATAATAATTGATACGTATCAACAAAATGAATGAATCGGTATTATGGTTATCAACCTATCAACATTTTTGATGAATTGTGAATTGTATTAGATTTAAGATCTATTGTGAATAGTTTTATCGATAAATTTGGTATTACGGCTATCAAAAAATTTGATATTCATCAAATTTTCTATCCACCACAAATTTCTCGTTGATACGTATCAAATATTCGGGCGCATCAAATTAAAAAATGTGTATCCTCGTTTTTAATGTAAAATAACGATTTTAGAGTGAAAGGTCAGCGGTAGACATCCCAAATGTACTTAAACTACGAGTAGCGGCGATTTTAAAATTATTTGCAAAAAGGAAACTATCTACTGAGCGTTGGGAATAACTTCAATATTGACATTGCACAATCAACAGTGTTGGTCGTTCTTTTGATTTGCGAAAAAAGCGACTTTTGTTTAATAAAAAGAACTAACATTATTCAACAAAAACGAGTCTTCAGCCATAAAACAAAAACCAACTACAAATCAGAAACGTCAAACGTCAAAACAGAACCCATTCTCAATGATATTTTGATAAGTTTTCAGGTGCTGCTGCCAATTTGTTAATTTCTTAAGCAAATTAAAGCTCTGTGACTAATTTTGTACCATAGGAGTTCTTAAAACTAACATTAGTTCCATTTGCCAAATTATGTTTGTAGTTATTTACCCACAAAACTGATTTTTCTTTAACTTGCACATAATCATAGCCATAGTCAGAATCAGAACTGATGTCCAACCCTATCTATAGGTAGGTACCTAAGTAAAGTAATTGCTTTTCTTTCGAGCGCTCGCTGCTTGCATAGAGTAAAGTTGTGTCTGTGTGCAATGGAAATTGTTGATTTTTCCGAGAGTCGAAACAACAACAATCACGGTTTCATCCAATCACAAACAATAAACTCCTTTGAAGTGATTTTCTTTTTGCTGGCTCCACTGTCTTTGTCCAATAAATGAAACTTTTCATTAAACCATCCCTCGCTGCGCTATACCCTATACGCCTTGCTTTCCATCGCCCGCACGCCAGACACAAAAGTTTCCAACTGATTTCGACAACCATCTTTAGAGGATAATAATGTGAATGTTAAATAGAAAGATTCTGTTCGTGTTCTCGTTTTTCCCCTCCATAGCCATACCTATCTTTCTTCTTTTTTTTTTTTTGTGATTTTTAATCCTTTCCATAAGACGAAAGAGTTATCCTTTATGTCGAAAAGTTTTTGTTGCATAATTGTTGATAATTTAATTTTTCATTGCTTCGGTTGTGCAAGGAGAAAGTTTATTTTATTTTGATGAAAATGGTTAAACTGTTTGCTCCACGTGGCACACACATATGTGTATGCACACAAATTGTTTTTTTATTTTCCTTTTTGTAAGGGGTGAAAAATGTGTTTTTTGTTTATTTATGTTTTTTTTGCAGAATGGGAATTATAATGGAATTAGATGTTAAACACAATGTCCGCATAATACTAGAAGTCCTTTGACGGACACACACATTTGAAATTCAAATTTGACAGAGAGATAAAACCAAAAGTAGTGGGTTAAGGAATAAATTATCCCCGTGTTATCCTTTGTATAGATTGGGCATTATACGACAATGGTGTGTTTTAATGTCCGTATGAAGGAGTTAGGATGATATTGTGGTGGATAGAGATTCTTGTTTGATATGAGTGCGGACACAATATCTACTTTTGTTTTATTTATGTTAATGATGAGAAGCGTTTTTTTTCTCTCTCTCTCTTTTGTTTTGTTTCTTTTGCTTGCTGATGGGGACAGCCTATTTTCACAAATTTTCACCAATAGCTGTTGAATTATGCCGATTTGGTTTGGAGATGTGTGTTTCTGTTATCATCAAGGACATGTTGGGTTAAGTATAAACCGTTGGCATTAGTTGGCTATTAGACAGATGGAAAATATTTAGATTTTAGCAATTTATGTTGAATTTATTCAATTGGATTATCTGGTGCTGGGTGTGGCAAAGTTGGCAAGTAGGTATGGGTAGGGTTTTGGATGGTTTTCGTTTACAGAAAGAAATTAATGGGGGGCAAGGATAATATGGATAAAAGTGATAAGAGCGGGTTACTTTATAATTTGTTGTTTGCCGCAACTTTAAGAATCTAAACCGAAATGACCTCCTTAACTGGCCTGTCCAACATGTAGAAAAGTGGAGTGGAGTGAATGAATCGATGACACTGCGTAAAGCATGCGTTTCGACTGTCAGCTTAAGTGGTCCTAGGAAGATCCTAGAGCATAGGGTGGGCCTTAGCGCCCTATAGCACCTGCGCTTTCTCTTCACTCAAACCAATTGTCTACCCTCGAATCTACGCCACTCGAGTTCATAATAATGACCCTAACCACTTCACAATGACCACCACCTACGGGTTAAGGTTTTAATGACCTCTAAGTCTACAGTCTAATAGCTTACATGACAATAAAAATATAAAAAATAAATAGTTGGCGCAAAAGGCGTGTAGAGACCTTAGGGCTAGCTTCTCACAATCATTCGTTTGTGTGAGTTTTTATTTTTGGGACGAATGGAAGGGACCTACAATTTTATGCAATTCAGAGTCCGAATGGCTGAATTGAGAACAGGGCAGTTATAGCTACTCTCGGATGTTTGTTAAACGTTCGTGATAGGTGGCACAGTGGAAAAAACCTTAAGATGTAATTTGTGTTTTGCCGGGTATCGAACCTGGATCCGAGTAGTAACCACTGAGCCACTGCGTCTACATCTTATAGGCTAAAAGCTAACATTTAATGGCCAAATCATCGAAGACTTGCTTACTTCCAGACATCATTGCAATCCAGTGAGCGATGAGCAAGTGCTAGTGGTGTCAAATGGATTCTATATATATATACCCATCCCTACACTCACAGTTCAAAATCTCCGCCGAAATCGTCTCCTGTTTTTGTTAATGCAAAGGATGAATGGGAGGATTGTATCGTATATCAGTACAGCTCATTCCACTTCAAACCTCTATTATAAGAATGCAACAATCCCGACATATTCCATTCCATTCAAACAAATGAGAGAAAATATAAATCTTCCATTATGCTCCCTTTCGAACTCTTCCACTCATATCCACGAAATCCCTCATCGAATGAAACCGCAAAAAGAGCCAGCTCAAGGATATTACTTGAACTTTGCCTTAATTGAATTCAACCACCAAGTGTGTGGTTTTACATAGAACAAGTGCAAGGATCTATCACCCATGGAGATAGTAACAAAAGACACAGCATAAGGCTTATGGTCAGAACTTGTATAAAGAATGGAGGGATTTTTATTCGCACAGTTGAGGGTATCCTCTCGAGTGTCGCTCTAAGGAGTTTTGAGAAAACTTAAACTTCCCTCTCATTCGATGGAGTACTAACATTGGACGGAGACCAATAGGGGGAATAACAGTCGTATGTAGCCTGAAGTGCTGTAACATGAAGAAAATAAATTTTGCAAAAGTCCTTAAGCAAAACTTTCATATGGCAGTATACTGAAGCTTATGAAATGTATGAAAACTTATGGAGTTCGCCTCAATCTACGTGTTGCATGTTGCATAATGTTTGGATTGGATTTGAAAAAATAACAGATAGGTGAGCTGGATTTTTTTTCTATTATTCGTTTTGTGTATTTTGTTTAACTATAAGAAAGCCGAGAGGCCATATAATTTGGCCATATTCTAGGGAAAAATTAAATAGTAGGGATATGGTACTTATTGAATGTATTTAGCACGCAGTAAATTGACTTTATTTCCGCTCATGTCAACAAAACTTAAATGCGTTACGTGAGTAACTTCTGATTTGAGGGTATCAAGGTGGTCGCCTACGCAGATGGCTTAGTTATGCAGTTATGGAATCTGCTTTATTTGAACTATCAAAGTAGACAACGGTCTATCGGTTAACCCCAGATATAAGATACTACAATGGGAACAACCAAAATTGAGATGCATTCGTCTTAATCTCTCACCCTCAGACAAATATGTATGTACTTGGGTGTTGGGTATCGTGTTCAACTCCAAACTAAACTGGAAGCAGAATACGAAGGAAAGACATGATGAAAGAACTAAATGCTGTTTATGACTACACAAAGGCCTCCGGGAAAAAGTGGGGCTTATGAACCTAACATTGTAAGACCAGTTCTGACCTATGGCTCGATAGGTATAACGGGTTCTACACCACAACTGGGCCTAGAAATCTTGCTAAATTTACAACCCATCGACATCGAGCTATACACCAAAAACGTGTCAGCCAACGATGTTCTCAGACCAAGAGAGAACTACATTTGGAAGCCCGAATCATTCGGTCAGTCGCGCATACTTTATGTCTTTGATCAGTGCGGTCTCATGCCACTGACGGACTACAAGAAACCGTAGTATGACTTTGACAGGAAATTTATAGTCTTTACCTACCCCGGAGAAGCAGGGGTACAGATGGAGAATGGATGAGGAGCCGGAGTCTTCTCAGAAGAATCAGCCATTCATATACCGACTGGCAAATCAATACAGCATTTTTCAGGCTGAGTTCTACGCGGTTTACTGTACTCGTACATTGCTGGTACAGGGTTCCTGAATATATTGGTATGGAAGGGAACGAGTCAGCAGATAAACTACCCAGATGTGGCTCTGAAATGAACATCTCGATAGCTGACAAAGAAGTACTACCAGTTTAAGAGCGTCATTGACAAAGTCACATTAAACTTGGATAAAGAACGGTGGAATAACACTTCTGGTTGTATCTCTAAAAATTCAAATATTCTACCATCTCTTGATAGAAACCTAATTCGAGTGCTCGTCGGGTTAATTAAGAGGAAATTGAGTCTGGGAAACATCTCCTGTGTCACTGTCCAGTCCTTCAAGGACGCCGCTAATGGGAGCACGGTTCTTTGACTGCTTGAAAGATCTAGCAACGAGGTGCAGTGAAATAAGTCCCCGGGAACATACATTATCGGGATACATTTTAATTAATAAAAATTGTCACTTCCATTCCAACATCAGATTATACTACATTTCCTTTTAGGCATGTTCAAGTTAATTGGATTTTTCTTTCATTAAAACATTAAAAAAAAGGACTGAACCATAAGCTCAACGTAACCATCAGCGTAAATGTTCTTATTTTGGCAGCAACAAAAAATAAATAAACAAAATAAAAATAATAACAAAAAGTCAACAACTTACTTGCAAGCGATTCTCCACTTGGAGCGGCGCTAACGTGTAAGGATAACATGTCCCGCGGGTGCAATTAAAATTGAACATCGCACGCGAGTAGGTACATGGCTTTGTTTTGTCGCCGGACATAAGGACCATTAATTTGCAACCACCTCACCATGACCATTGTCCAATAATACCCACCATATATGAACCGCACAGTAACATTTCGAACCGATGGCATCACCAGGATGCCAGAGACCAAGGCGCATCAAAACAACAATGTTACGAATTAATAAGGCGCACAGCACGGCCCATGGAGTGCGCGACAGAGCAAGAAGGATAGAGCAGGCAGCTATAAGTACAAGCGACCCAAAAGCGATGCCAGATGACCGCATTTACACGAACAAAGTATGCGTTATGCAAGAGTTAAATTGCCACACGTGAAAAAAATAAGAATGCTGGGCAACTCGCCCTACAGGAACATTAACTTAATCGGATTTTGGGCTTTTCAACGGTTTTATTATTCGTTTACTGTGTTTCAGTTGAAAGCTGTCTTATGTAGAAGTTATAGGCAGCGTGAATTCGGACGATTTGCACGAGTGAAAATAATTGTTTTATTATATTGCCTGCGAAGGATTGGACGGGGGAACGTGTAGTGCCACTAAGTGGAGTATAGTCGAATGCAATAAATCCCCGATTCATTTATTTATACATTTATTCCATAGGGAAGGACACTAGTTGTATCAGAACCATGAATCATGACCATGTAGGGCATTGTCAAACAGTGTCAGCTTCAATATGCCATCCCTGTATCCACTTCTTAATCCTAGGACCAAAAGCACACTTTCTACCCCTGGAATGAACAATCCTCACCGATTTTCAGAAGGGACACAGCTCTTCAAATGCTTCCTTAAGCGAGGAGATCTATAATCTAACCCTCTTCAAAGTTTAAGTGGGGGATGAAATAATTAAGGCCGCAATATCAAATATAGCTCATCATGTTTTACTTGTAAACATTATCAATTAAAGAAATAAAAAGTTTCACCCACCCTTGAGACTGGAGAAATAATGAGCTGGAGCATCTTTCTAATTAATCTCTGAGTTGACTGAAAATACCATCCATAGTCTTGGTTACAAAAAAATAAATACGCAGAAAAATAAATCAATAAAAACAACACAATTTCCAATCCACTCTCAAGGAGTTACTTCGGAAAGCCATACTTTTAATTAAACGCGAAGACAACGTCCTGTAAGGGCACATCATCTTCACATCCCTAGGTGCCCCGTCAATATATCATTATACTGAGATACAAGTTCGCACTTCTGCTAATTAATATCCCTGCTCTTGTGGATAATAATTCCAATCGATGGCGATCAGTCCCCTCTTTAAGTATCGTTGCTCCGTACCGTAACAACTACTGTCTTTAGAACATGGTCTCCCATTACTTCAGTAGTGCAGTGACAGCTCTTTTGCTTCTGTTGTTACTCTACGTCTTTGGTTTTTGTGCCTGCAGAGAATCATCAACGTATCCAAGACGAAGACATCCTCATGCATATCTTTGTGGTTCGAGGGCAGTACTCGAACATCCTGGTCATGGCTGAACACATCCTGACCGATGGAGTATCCTTCTGTTCTAAGACTTTATGTTCACCATGTTCTTCGTTTGTTCCTCGTCTGTGTAGGTTCTGCTTCCACATCAGATTCTCCACGTACATGCTCGTATATTATCTCGACTTATCCTTATCCTGTATTTTCATTTTCATACAGCACAAAAAACCGAGTATCCCTGCTCCTTTGCCTTCCTTTACTATATAGGAAGTAGTTTCCTAAGGCATTTGGCCCCTTGGTTTTTGTTCGTTCATTCGTAAAAGGGCACTGCATACAGTGTGACGAAAGGAGGACGATTTTGTTTTTATTCCATTCTAGAATTCGCTTCGCTGCAGATTGAAAATGTTATATCCAGGTCAACTTAAAGTGGCTTACCGTGTGAAATTGAGTTGGTGAATTGAATCCATCATCGAAATCGAATTGGGTGCGGTGTGGTGTGGTGAGTGAGTAAACCTCAAATCCTTGCAACAGCATACTTTCAATTCTGCTGCATCAGCCTTTAAGTCATTGCCGATACCACTTAAGGACCACAGGATTTTTCTCTTACCACTTTATTCCTTTCAAATATTGGCTGTCTGTATACCTCGCCCTTGATCATGGGACCATAGAAGTGATGATGACATTTTGTCGCAACCGGTAAAACGGCACTAGGATGTGCTGATGTGTGCTAGACAAAAAAAAAATTGTGGCAAAAGTAGAAAATTACAGCTTCCGCATCCTGCTGTTGCCATATTAACAATTTCTTGGATGTCACAAGGGAAAATTCCTTGACAACAGTATTTTGCTGATTGATGATCAAAGCTAATGCTGTGGGTATTGTGTGTTGCTGTGTGTGAGTGTGTTAACAAAAAAAAAAAAAAACGAATGAATGGGACAATGTGTATACTTTTCTTGGAAATCGTTTTGTCAAGTGAGGGTTGGTTGACTGGGTTAAGTTAGAGAGTAACTTGAAATGCAATCCAGGGAAGCAATTCCATTTGTCCCGAGCACCAATATTGCAATAAGGCGACTCCTTATGGTGCTGGCGGATGTGCTGTCGTGTCAGTTGTTTGCAAATGTGAAGCAGTTGCAACTGCAAGTGTTATAATATTGTAGGGTAAGCATCAGCTGTTGGATGGTGTGCAATTTGGAGTGGAGCACTGAGAAAGACCATTGGTTTAGTGAAAAAGTCTTAAAAGTCTTCAAAGAAAAAGGACAGATTTTGGAAACAAGTTTCGTTATCTACAACTTACAACTATAATGTATGCACTATAGTCCACTAATATACATAACTGAGAATTCTGGCCAGGGGAATCTGCGCAACTGGAGGTATATAGTCAATGTCTTAGCAAACTGAAGCATATTGGTTGAGGCACAATTTTACCCCTGACCACTTGTTTATTGCATTTTTTGAGGTGTTATTTGTGGATGCTATAAATTCTGACAATAACATCTCAGGAGAAATTAAACGAAGAATAACACTTCCCAACCGCTGTTTCTTTGGGCTAAGAAGGCAATTGAGTAGTAGAACCCTATCCCGAAAAACTAAGGATAAGACCTTGACCATTACAGTTCTGCTTTATGGCGCTGAAGCTTGGACTCTATCTAAAGCGGATGAAGATATCCTCGGTCGCTTCGAGAGAAATATACTTCGTAAAATGGTTGGTCCCGTTTGCGTTGACGGGCTTTGGAGAAGGAGATTCAACGACGAACTATACGAGCTGTACAGCGACATCGCTGCGAGTAAGTTATTTAAGATGGCTAGGACATGTAGAGCGGATGGAAACAAATGCTCCGGCCCGTAGAGTCTTCGAGTCTAACCTCTAACCCGGAGGGACAATGCAGTTGAGGAAGACACTTGTTTATTGCATTTTTTGGGGAGTTTTTTTACGCGTTTCATTAGAGCTTTCTTTGCGTAATTTTTTTTTCGTTTTTTGGCGGGTTTTTGAGGTATTTTTTTGGCATGTTTTTCTGAAGAGCTTTTTTGGGTGATTTTTTGGCAGGTTTTTCGGGCAATGTTTGGCTTGTTTATCGGGTTGTGGTTCGGCGCTCTATTTGGGGGTTTTTGAATCGTTTTTAGGGCATTTTGAGGCCATTTTGGTTCTTCGCATTTTCGTTTTTCAAATCGTGTTTTGATACTTTTATTGGTCCTTTTTTGTGACTTTTCGGGTCGTTTTTTTGGTGCGCTTTTTTGTGAATTTTTGCCAAGTTGGCGAGATGAGGGTTTTGCAAAAGGTGCACTCGTATCTTAAGTAGTGACATGAGTTAATACTTACCTACTGACTTTTAGTCAAGTGTTTCTAACATTCTCCTTCAAAAAAAGCCAGAACTGGTAAAAAATAAATAGTTGGCGCAACAGGCGTGTACCCTAGGCCTAGCTTCTCACAACTATTAATTTGTGTGCGTTTTTATTTTTGGGACGAATGGAAGAGACCTGCAATTTTATGCCGAATCCGCACGGCTGAATTGAGTATATTTTTCAGGACAGTCATAGTCTCGGATGTTTGTCAGACGTTCGCGAGAGGCGGCGCAGTGGAAAATATCCTTAAGATGTAATTTGTGTTTTTTCAGGGGATCGAACCTGGGACTCCTAGCGCAGTAGTAAACCACACTAACTAGTGAGCCACTACGCCCACACTGGCGACTATGTAACAATAAAAAGATACTATATTATTCCATTCAAACGTCAGATCCAATAAAAATCTAAAGACATCAGTTACAGTAATAAAAATAGACCAACATTAAATGAGCATTCCAATGACTTCATCAGAACATCCTTGATAAGTATATAGCTGCCTAATGAATTCCGGCATCAGTTCTCATTCAATAAATTTAAATTTCATCACTCTGTCGATTGCCTAATGATTCGAACGGTGTACAAACTTTTGTTCGATCCCGTTCCCAAATCCACCTTCTTTCTACGCCGCAGTTTCCACCTCGAATGCCAACAACAGTCATCCCTCCCATTTAGCACACAAATCGACACAAACTCCCAAGGATATCGAATTTCCTTGATGTTCTGGAATATGAATACACTGGCGAGAGCAGGATGAGCAAATGAAAATATTTGAATTCAATCGATAACCATCGCCGCCAATTGCCATTAGGTTCCTCATTGAACCTAATATAAACTGGCAAAATTTAATCGAATTCAATTCATATCCTTCGAGGCGAAAATATATTTTTTTCATCCCGCCTTTGATGTTTTAAAGGCCTCCGCCCGATTAAAACCACCCCACCACCTCGAAGACAATACCAAGGCCCTCCGATAGAAACCCCCGAAAGGCGAACAGACGGAAACACTTGCTTGAAACATAAATATCGAAAGCAAACAATTGAGTCTTATTAGTTAAATAAAAGATAGAATGCAGCCGGGACGGAGCATGATGAAGGAGAAAGAGCGACAGATAAAGGGAACAGGAAACAGGAATAACTTCAGGGAAGAGAACTCAACCAAAAAGAACTTGAGTAAATTTAAATATCATCCTTCGACATGACGCAGGAGCATTATACATATTTCTGGAGTTGGATATAGACGCTGATGTGAAACAACGAAGTGGATACAGTAATACCTACCATTACCATAGAAATAGAATCGAGCAGGAACTGCTTTGATGGTTGCGTATATAGCGCTTCATTGGTACTTGTTTTCATAGGTAGTAAATTTTGCGGCAACATTTCCAAAGATGTACAAATAAAATGCCAATTGTGCAGGATGAGCATAAAGTTACGTTCCGCTCCAATTCGATGGCTCTGTTTATTGTGTTAAATGAGATACTTTTGAGAAATTAAACTTCTGCTCGATAGATAGAGTATCTGCGTGAATAATTGGAAAATTTGCATAAATCTAAAAACTCTACGGGGTCTCGTATAATATCGTGTATCTTTTTTTACTATAAATGTACCCAAGTTCTATAAAAGATAGTGAAATGTCCTGGATTCGATTGGATTGGGCAATAGAACATGTCTTAAGCTTCGATGCATTTGAGTGCATAATAAATCCCTAACCGCTGAATCTTCAATTTCTTAACTTTTACCTCTAAATACCACTTAACTTGTCTCTATACTCTCTGACTCCTGCCAAGAGCGATACTCATTCCCGTCCTCCTCGTACGCCAGACACAAGTGTACGAGAGCACAAAAAAAATATATATAAGGAAAATAACATAAAACTTCATTGCTAGCAATAAAAATGATAATAATTTCGGCACTTCGACGATTCCATGTGTCTGACCACAGAAATGCTGCTCTTTTGGTTTTACATCCGTATCCTGTGGCTACCTTTGCAGAAAGAACTCCCACTTCGTCTTTGCAATAACTTCCGCAAAAGTGAACTTCCTGGCGCACGAAGTGCACACCCAAATGAAATGAGTGTGTGGTCAGAATCACCCTCCACTGCCATTAGAACAGATTGTTTATGTTCGAAATCCGGTGGTCGTTTTTGACAAAGCATTAAAGTAAAGTGAAAGTATCTCAACCCATTAGGGACAATGAAGAGACTGGGCTTCTCAGTAAAAGGAACGAAAAGCGAAGGAGAAAAAAAAATGTTTATTACTTCAACTCATTTCGAAGGATCCTTGCTATATGGCCGGGAAGTCGAAGTGTTCAGCATTTTTCTTCTTCTTCCCTCGTTTGTTCATCTCTTCGATTTGATTTTTCCAGTGGCCCATTCGAGTATAGATGTTGAGAAGAGGAATAGGGTAAGTGATACAGTTATAGACAGTGTTTGTATATTGGGATCGTTATTCATTGTTTTATGAATTTCAGGAAGAAGGAATAGTGTATTTTACTATAGCATTCTACATGGACTGGTAGAGCCAAAATAAAGTTCAACGCTTGCACGAGAGACTTTGACAGGTAGAAGACGACATTGTACATTGATTTGGGCATTGATTTATGAAATAATCTGTTTCCATTTTGTCCCAAAATCAAAATCTCACACAACTAATCAACTGTTGTTTCTCAAAACAAAAGATTGGCCATTGTCTCTTTGGATCTGATGATTCCGAGGATATCGAGTAGAGTAGGTCTCACACATTGCCAAACCCAATAAATAGTGATACGACTCGATACTTCTGTCACTGCTACTGATACCTACTGATAGGTACTGATACTGATACTGATACTGATACTGATACTGATACTGATACAGATACTGATACTGATACTGATACTGATACTGATACTGATACTGATACTGATACTGATACTGATACTGATACTGATACTGACTCTGATACTGATACTGATACTGATACTGATACTGATATCTGGTCTAAGTGAGGGTAGTATATCATATATATGTACCTACATTACCTACATAGAGAGTCTATAATTGCTTTAAGCTTTTTTTTTAGAATTTCACAGTTTGTACAGGAACCGTGTCAGTTTTAACATATTTTCAGATGCCAATAATTAAGCAACTTACCCTAGCCCACCAACTATCACCACTGTACCTCTAGTCGTAGAACACCATCAGCCTGACCTCATATGAAATGAGTGAACCCGAACGCCTTTTGTGAACTCATTGCTTTGCTATTTCTTTGTGCTACTGCCACAGCTACTATATATGTATACCTCTTGGCTATTCCTCGTCATAGCTGTGATTTTATAGTGTTTGTGTTGAAGGTGGATGCGGTTCTTTGCGTTGCTATCTATACATCTTTCTTTGGGAATGCACTTTTATACTACCTACTCTGCGATTATTTTTATGGTGTGTTTTGTGTTCCGGATTACGAAAAGATGAGGCAGCAGTTGCTTATCAACTTTGCAGAGGAATTTGATGGCGGCCAGAGGACTACTGGCGGTCGGTGGTGTCATACTTACGCATTTTAAATAAATGGAGATTTTTGAAATTAAATTTTATTAGTCAACCTCAACACTGTTCTATTCAATAAGTGACCTAGTGCTTATGGCTTACCTAATAGTATAGGCTTACCGCCGTTCTGGTTTAAATCCTTCTCTCGAAAAAGATGAACCTATATGTAAAGCTTCTACAGCACCCGGCACCCCGAGATAGTAGCAGTTAGGTCTTACATCTGAACTTAAAAAGTTGCTGTCAATTGAAAATATTTCCATAGTATCCGAGCATACCAAAGTTTGATTGTTCTGTAGGTAGCTAAATGAGTTTGAAAATAGATATCCTCTCAAACTGATGGATAATGTGCATTAATTTTAAGTACTGTAGGACGCTTCGAGACATTTCGAGAAATAATTTTGTTTAGTTCTTCTGAACATCAGCCAAGGTAGTACATATAAATAGGATAGATCTCCTATCAGCAGAATTGCTCTGCAGGTTTAATCCATCTCTACCTGCATCCTGCCCGGAAAATCTAGCAAGCAAATCGCTGCCTTGATTCGGATTACAGTTCAGTAAGTCGTCTCAAAAACCTAAGCAGATACTTTTCCGAAGACACTTAAAGTGATATACCCCTAAAACCAGAGCAATGCCTTTATCGTCTTTCTTGATTAGGGACAGCGTCAGCGGTTTTGTTTGCAAGTCGCCAGGCACTATACAGAATGACATTAGAGGGCTAATGAACTTACTGTTGATCTAGGGCCTAGGGAATTTCTGGCCGATTCCATTCACTTCATTCACACCACGCGGGTTTGCAGACTTTTCGTGTTTTGATCGCCAAAGTGCCTTTCTCCATAATGGGACTATTTTAGGCCTTTGTCAAATCATCAGTACTATATTCGAAGCAATTCAGATTAATGCTTCATCATCAGGATGCAGTTAAAAAAAATCTGGCTAAGCAATGCCAGTAAGTATTTAACTGTTAATAAGAGGGATCAGTGAGGCACTGGAGTGATTTTTAAGCAACCCCCATCTCTGAATGCTTCCAGCGTCGTTTGCTTTTCCAGAATTTTTCGAGACAGCGTCCTAGATATCTGATCCGATAGTAATGCAAATTACCAACTGATAGGATTCTAATAGGGATAATTTCTGTCCCAACTTGGCTACTAAATCGTAATACGAGCTCTTCCAAAACACCTTCAACATAAAGCTAAAGTCCCCTTCCTCTCATCCGAAACTCTATAATTCATTTTTCTGTTGTGACAGCAACGAGAGTCCAACAAAATCCCAATCCAAATCTCTTGCAGGAGGCCCGCTCAAGTTCAGTTGCTTTTCATTTCCGAAGCGATGAACCAGAAAAAACTTCATAAATCATCAAAAGGAATTTACTTTTATTGATAGAATCCTTATGCGAGAGTGGGTTTTATCGTCTTAGGATTTCTTATGTTTCCGGTTTCCTTTCTCATTTTTTGTTGTTGTTCCCCTTTGCAGTCAATGTATATGACTTTAAGACTGTATTTTCTTTTCCACCCATTTCATTTGTTTTGCCGTCTCGAACCGATTGTAAATCAGATTCTTTCAAAATGTTCAGCGTCCTTTTTCTCCGCCGGCCGTCCCCCACAATCCCTTTACACGTTGAGAATCGGATGAGAATGTTTTGTGGTCGTTAAGTAAAAACGTTATTGCGCTGTGACCATAAAACTCAACTAATCCCTGAATGAGGAGATGAAATCCTATAGAATACGAGAGGATAATACCTACTACACAAATAAAAAAAAATATGCTACAAAAACACTCACTCTTAAAGCCTTTAAATGAGAGCGTAAATAAGCAGTAGGTATTTAATTTAGTCCTTACTGGGTCTCCATTAAAGTGTGGTATACGAACAAAAAAAATTCAACTGCCAATCAAAATTAATTTACGGCAATTTATTGCCTCTGCAACATATGAGAATGCCAATATAAATTACTAGGTATTCACGATATGTACACCTGCATTGCAGATTGTAGCCGGAAAAGTGCAGAGAACAAATAAAAAACATCACCTATGTGTAGCTATAGCGGTCCACGACTCATGTGACCAAATGGATTTTTTTTTTTTTAATTTTCACAATCGATTGTTTGATATTTTTGAATTATTACCATGTTTCGGGGGCGAATTTGTTGCAAACAAATCAGCCTCTGCGGACGGCATTCTGTGCTGAGATTTTTATGAATAAATCACGAGCGTTAAATCGATTTGCGCACTCGTACCTATAGGTAACCCTAAGCAGAAATGAATGATTTGAGATATATTTATGATTTATTGATATATTTACTTGTTTATGTGCGCGACAAGCTATTTTGTTTTTATTTGATGAATAAAACCGAAAAATTCATGACAAAGCTAGATTAGAATTTGTCGGAAGTGTAGCATTTTTGAAATATGGGGTAAAAACCTTGGTATTTCTATATCTGCGTGTATGGTCCTTTGTCGGAAAATATGAATATTGGATCAGTTTTTCTGTTTTATATAGATATTTTTGTGTGTTTTGGGGTTAGCTGGAAAGAAAAATCATCGAAATACATTGCAGAGCTTTTACGCGAGGGATGCTTCTCCAATGCTTCTAAAAAAAACTCCTTTTAAACTTAAACTTTTATACATTATAAAATACCTACAATACACTCAGAGAAAAATCCTGTGTAATATTGCCTTAACCGGATTAGGCAACGTTTTTTGTATGGATATTATTAGTCAAGCATATTTCTCCTTAAAAATAAGCAAATTTATGTGCGACCTAACTAATGAAAAATAGGTTGAATTGCCTAAAAATGCTTAGTTGTTTTAACCAAGAAATAATATGTTTTTTTTTTTAACTTTGCCTTTGATTGTCTGGTAAACTAAGTAATTTTGCCTTAAGTCTTAGGTAAATTTTCTTAAACATTTCGGGAAATGTTTAACTTCACCTTGGGCCTAAAGGCGTTTTGCCTTAGATCTAAGCAGACACATTTAATTGTCTTAAACTGTGTAACGTTGCCTTAAGCCTAATGTAATTTTGCCTTACGCCTGGGGTAACTTTCGCGTCCAAAAATGAATCATTCTATTTGCAAAACCGGTAAAAAGAAGTATCCCCTAAGGCAAACATTTTTTTGTGTGGTTACATTATTAAGCAAAACAGCGGTAATACGTGATTACAAAATTACAAAATAAAAACTGCGTGCTGGCTTCTATTACAATATGAAGGTGAGTTTTATAAATAGTTTCAATAGTTTCTATTATGTACTATAACTGCAGATAAAAAGCAACATCATCCTTTCATTATTAACAACTTTTTAGTTCTAGGAAAAATGTCCAAAATGTCCCCAAATATGAACATACAAGTCCTAGAAAAATGAAGCTCAACACAAATGTTGTCGAGGAATGTAATGAAGAAGGTAAGTTTTGTTTAATAAAATCGAGGACAAAGAAATTTATGTTTAAAAAAATTATTTTTTTTTTTATAGATTCTTAGGATGAAACTGGTGACTGCTGAGATATTTCAATAAAACAGTTGATGGAATATGCAGAAAAATGAGCAACAAAAATAATGATGCAAGCCTGAAAAAAATAAATTGTGAAACTGCCCGGTATACAAATAAAATATAATATAATAAAATAAATAATTTGACTTTCAATTAGGATTATGGCAAAAAGCCATTTATAATTTAATGCACTTTAGCCTAGCAAATAAACAAACTTGCAAAAATTAAGCAATTTCTAAGGCAAAACCATTTTGTTATTACCCTAGCAGTTAAAGCAATTCAACACAGTTATTGGCTAAAAATATTGGCAAAAATTAACTTAGTCTTAGGAAATATTGGCTTAGGCAAATATGGATAATTCAAGCTATATCTAAGGCAATTCTACACTGATAATGTGACAGGGTATTTGCCTAAGCAATTTAACGCAACTTGCCTTAAAACTAAGTAAGCTCAAAACGGCCTTAGGGCTTATGCAAGTTAGCACTCGATTTAGGTAAATTTTACACATGTTTTTCGTTGAGTGTATGTAGCAGTAGCACTGCGTGAAATTGAATTTCCAATATTTCAAAAGAGTGGAAATAAAATGTAATAAGAATAACGAGTATAGTTTCATTTGAACTTGACATGTGGGGTAACTGTACGCAGTGGGTAAGTGTGCGCACAGCGATTTTCTCATAGAACCAATTGGAAATAAGGATTTGTGCAAATGCACAATTCAGTAGATGCCTGACCCTATTCGAAAGCTGTCTTGATAGTTTTCGTGTTGTGTTTTGTTACAATTAAAGACATTTCAAAAAAACGGTAAGTTTCCATAAAAAATTTTTGTATTTTTAAAAGATGATAGTGGTTTGTGTATGTGTCGTAGTGCAGTGAACGCTTATTAATTATCAAATATCTTGTTTTCGTATTACGTTTGAGTGATAATTGTATAGTTTTACCTTTATTTTGTTGAATCTTAACTAAAAGAATAGAAAAACCCAATTTGGGGTAAGTTTACGCAAACATTCTGGGGCAAGTGTGCGCATACGAACACTTACCCCGAATGCGTACATTTACCCCACAAATCATTTCAAAGTGATAAAATAATATTTTTATTTCACTAATAAATTTTCCTGTAACTTAGGCGCCGAAAATTGATAACGGTTTTTTGTAGAGGGATTAAACACAAGCATTTTTTACTATGGGATGGAGGGTCTATCTCGCTTCATTTAAGCGGGAGGGTAATTTAAAAATCATAATAACTAAAATGAAAAAAAAAAAAAAAAAAAAAAATAATAATAATAAATAAAATAAAAAATAATGGTAACACTTTTTTAGTCCTGGAAGAAGGTCTATAACTCAGTACCAGGTGGCAGGTGGCGCCTTTATTTAATGAATCATTTTAAAAAGCTGCTACTGTTGGAAATGCTGCCTCAGGATTTGCAGTTACAGGAATCTTTCCATTCAAAGAATGTCTTTTCGAGGATAAGGACTTTGCGCCTGCTTTAGTTAAGTTACCGATTCTTTAACATCAACGACTGCAATGTGGAATCAGAATGTCTTGAGCTTATACAAACGGCAGATCAAGAAATTGTAGGTCTTGAAGGAGTGGATATTTTGGAACTGACAAATTTATAAGCGGCAGGTCCAGTAGATGTAACACTAGAACAAAATGACCACGTTTCGCCAAACAATCTAAGTTCTTCACATTTAATGATAAGTGATGAACCACAACTACCACAAATTTGTTTCATAAACTGTCCTGTAACCATTTTCTTTAGTGAAGTAGAATTTATTTATTTTATGTTAAACTTTGTCTTCTGAAAATAAAATTAAATAAGTTCCTTATGGTTATTGTTACGCTAAATTTGTACCCGTATGTCATTTTTTATCTAAAGATTTATAATCTGCTGATTTGATAAAAAAAAAGCAAAGCAACACTGGTTTTAAAACTCGTTTAGGCTTTATAAACGTTGATGTTTAGATCCTGCGCACACTTAACCCGTATTGTGCGTACACTCACCCCCACATAGGGGCAAGTATACGCAGTTTGACTAGTTTTGATTTTTTAATAAAAAACTAACCTAATTTGTTTATATTGGCTATTATTTACTTATTAATAAGTAACTAAAACATGCAATTTTAAGATCCAACTAAGCTTTAGTGTATATAATCTATATTACACTAGCAATACTGCTTCAAAGTCAAAAGTGCGCACACTTGACCCACATGACTCTATTCCAAAATAAGATTTGAAAAAAAGCAGCTGGTTATAGTGTCAGTCATGTAACGAGTTCAGTGACAAAAATTAGCATTTTATATAAGAAAATGACGATAGATTTTAATCTAATCTATCCGCCTACATATATATATCTGCCTATTGAAAAGATCGGGGGGTAAAGAATGGTCAAGCGGACATCCACTGGCATCCATATTGAGATAGAGAAGAGGTTTCGGACTTGAACAGGACATCCGAGTTGCGGATGTGCGCCTAATTTGACTAGGCCACCGAAATATGGACTGCGAAGAAACTGCTGGACAATATGAGTACATCTTGTATTCTGGCTTTTCTTTTATTTTAAATCTGCGAGTCACTTCAGCAACACAATCAAGGAAACTCGCCTTGGCAACACGTATCCGCGATCTTATTATAGTCGATCAGTGATGAGAAAAAAAAAACAAACGAAATAAGGTCAAATTAAGAAAATAAAACGAAATTCCTAATTTGACCAAACATACTCCCGAATCTCGCACTTTCTCTGAAATTTAAAATTTGATATTATTTCGTTGGGTCTTAATTCACGTCACCATATCGGGCTAATATAAATTTCATTACCATATGTACAATATCGAACCAAATACAACCGATTAAGTAATTTGGCCCTCCTGATAAATCGATAGACCTATGTATATGTATAACTGTCTTAAAATTGACTCAACCTAAACAATCCTGCAGGGAAACTCAGAACTGCTCCTTTATTTTCACGTGAATAAGACCGAGTGATACCTGGAACTTCCCCATTGATTTTAATGGACTTTAGATAATATGCAGAGTGGATTGAGTAGGAGTTATGAACACAACCATCACTTCATATAAAGTTTAGTTTGAAATATCCAATCCAAGGAGATACCAATTCGTCAGCAAAGAGAAAATTACTCGTCCCTATGTCTTCCAACTCGGTCGCTTAACATTCTTCGCCAAACCTGCACAGTAACACCATATATATAATTAATAAAAAGGAGAGGATATCGGCCAAAATAATCCAAAAGGTGTTCCTATACAATCGAATTAAAAATCATTAAAACTGGGTTCTTGTGGACATATTTTTAGAGGACAACAACTTACAACAGTGGAGAACTATCAGCTATTTAGAAGCATTTTTGTGACCTGCTACAGCGTCATAAGTGAACCTCTCTTGATAGAAATATAAAAACATCCTTGTTTCAGATGCATAAGGTTTTCTATTGATTAGCACCCGATTCTGACAAATGTCGCTGATACCTAAAAAATTATACAACACTCACAATGTCAGGTGAACATGATTTTGTGACTTTTTCGTATTCTGGCAGCATTTTCAAGTCTGCCGAGTAAGGTAAAGTGCAAAGAGTGTGTTACGTGTTCTTGAATATAAATCTATAGAAATTAGATCATGCTCTGACATGTAAAGGTTTTTTTTTTAGAGGTAGGTATACAAATTCAATATGAACTAAAAAACCATTACTGTTTAAATATGATTCCGGGCATATGCGCGCTAGTTCGAATGAAGCGCAATCTTGTAGTCCAATTTTCGACAACTCTATCGAGCAACTGGGGACGTCATAGACTCATACTCTCAAAGAAAATAATATAAAGGTATGAGATCACAGGATCGTGGAGGCCAGATTCGCAGGTCTATTTTGCACTCAGCAAATGTTTCCCGCCATTGATGGGGTCGCGCGCCTTGTGGCATGTTTTCGACCCATCCACCGAACCTACGATGCGTATAATGGTCACGCGGTTTCATTTTTTGCACAAGCTGGATATTTTAAGCTTTTAAGCCAAGATCTTTCGGTAAAATCTTCCACAAAGTGGATGGGCTGGGCATAGCTCCAATTGCTGTGCACGATGGCGAATCGACAGATTCCAATTCTCCTCAATACTGCGCTCCACAACGGCAATAACTTCTTCTGCTCAGGCTGTTTGTCATCTTTGGGGATGCGTATTATCTACTAGAGTGTACGTGCTGTGAAAACGATTCACCGTGTTCCGAATAACTTGCTCAGATGGACGATTATGTAAGTCTGCACAATTTGCACGCGTCGTTCTTGCGTTAATCTATCCACCGTCGAATGGCAAAACGTCCTTACTACAAATCGACTTCTAACTGTCAAATTGACAATTTGTAGAAGACAGTGTTGCCTGTTTAAAAATCAAACCTCTAGGAAAAATACGGGTGCATGCAATAACGCCCAGTGCAATAACGCCCAGCGGGCGCGGGCGCGGGACATACATCTGCAAGCATCTCGGGGCGCTGTTGAAGCGTTATAGGTTCGCCTTTCCCCGGAGAAGTGTTTAAAAAAAAAGGCGAAAAGAACAGTTAGTTAGTTCCAGAAAAAAAGAACGTAAAAGATGAAAGAAAAACGTCTACAGGACTTAACCGATCATCTGAAAAACAACAAAATTTCACTTGATGAGTTTTTGCAGTGTATCATCAACAAGGAAAATTATTTTTTGGATTGGGAAATAGTTGAGAACCATATTAAAATAACGCCCATGGGCTTTATTGCATGCACCCAAAAATATACTTTATTAAGACCCAATAGAGAAAAATGCATTCTATTTACACTAGAATAACTGCTCAAAAGCGGTGATCAGTATTTACAATGTGATATGTATCTGTAAGCAATCCTTACATAATATGTAAGTCCTTAAAATAAAATCCGCCTCCAAAGCACTTCCTATAGTTTCATATATCATAATTCTTGGTTAGCAATTTTTTGTAGTAATTTATTAATTTTTATATAGACTCGTAGATATAAATGGCTGCGATTCGCTAAAATCCACGAAGAACATTCATTCATTCATTTTTGATGGCCCGCTTATCCATTAAGTGGGTCGCGGGTGTAGGTTGCTCAAGTGGACCCTCCATAGCTTTCGATTCTATGAAAGCATACATGGAAATATTCAAACTTCTCAGCGCACCATGTGCAAATATACATCAGTGAGATAAAATAATCGTGTTCAATCGTGTGAGTACAATAATTTTGGCGATGAAAACTAATGATGGATATAAATGTAGAGGGGTTAAATACAAGCATTTTTTGCTATGCATTTCTCGCTCCGTTTAGGAGGGAGGGGTAATTAAAAAAAAAAAATAAAACTTAAAATTTAAATAAAATATTCAAAATCAATGGTAATAAAAAAAAAACTTAAAATTAAAATAAAATATTAAAAATCAATGGCAACACTAACAACAAAGTATTATAGCATTTTTCAAAGCTAGGAATCTCTTCTAAATTGTCTATAGTGCAAATCAGCAAAATTTTGTCTATAATGTAAACTTTTAGGACAGAGACTGTTACTGAAGATTCTTGTTGACGTTGGGTAAACTAATATAATTTAAAGAAAGTTTGCATACACTCAGCCTTGCACCCATCCCAAAATCCAATAGTGACCCCAAGCAGGGGAGGGGGGGGTTGGCAAAACAAACACATTAAGTATCTATATTCTCAATATTGATAAAATCAACATACAACATTTTTTTTTAATTTTTTTCCTTAAATTTCAAGTTTGAAAGGATTTTTTTTCAAAAACTGTTAATAACAATAACTTGACTTAAAAATAATTTGAAAGAACAGACTCTTGGCTTTCAAAAATCTTAAAGTCCTTAATTGTAGGTGTTGCCATTGTTTCTAAATATTTTATTTTCATTTTATGTTTCATTTTTTTTTTTAATTACCCCTCCCGCCTAAACGAAGCCAGATAGACCCCCCCTCCCATAGTAAAAATCGCTTATATTTAACTCATCTACAAACAACCGTTATCAATTTTTGGCGCCTAAGTTATCGTACTCGTGCCAAATAGGGAGACGGCAGACTAAAAAAAATAGAACCCTGGGTTTGCTGATTGATACAACACTATTGTATCGTAGCTAACGGTAATCACAAATTAAAAAGAATAAAAATGCACGTTTATAGTGGAAAATACAAAAAAAAAACACTTTTATTCTTTTTCTTTCCAATAACAGACAGTGACGCTGTCACTGCCTGAGCTCTCTCTTAGAACTACTTAATAAAAGTGAAAATCGAACACAGAAGCTCTTGTCATCTACTACAATTTTATTTTAAGCTCAAAAGCTTCTGTCGTTCGATACAACTATACTCACGTTTCAAGATTTCGATAACTCTTTACCAAAAAAAATTCACTAACAACCATGTGTTATAAGGATAACAGATATGCATTTTGATTTTAATGACTGATTTTAGCTCCCCCTTTTGAAGGAAAAGGATGACGAATTTGCTTCCGTATTTGCTGGTAAAATTATTTTGCATATAATACGAGTGCTTACACACTATGCATTTGCTTTATATAGGGTTACTTCAAAACCTACCTAAACTGCAAAACGCATAATACGCGTCGAATATTGAAACCAATCCGGTATATTCAGGTAAATATCTCCTCTCATTTATACAATACAAATAATTGCGTTAATTGTGTTACCTACACGGTATTGACAGAAAGGAAATACATCGCACGAATGTTCAACTGAACGTTAAACTGCGTGTATACTCAAATTGGATGCAGAGAGATTATCAGAGATTTCCACCGGAGCAGATGACTGGGTGAAAAATTGATCAGCCCCCGGTTTAGAGAGTGCATACAACCTGCTCAACAGCAGGGAGTGGTCGTTTCCTTAATTGACTTTGAATGGTGCGTTAGCTTACATACAATGGCGAGTTTTCGCAACAGACGCAACCTAGTCTAGCATATGCGTTCAGCTTACACTTTCTATACATGACTATTACACAAGTAAACATGAGCGCCCTTTGGTGCCGTATTCTATTGTATTGAGGATGTGTTGAGGCATCTTTCGACAGCGGTGTAGTATGTCCCTTGCATTGTTTTAGTTTGACGCAGGGCTTCTGCTCACAAACATTTGGACAATAACATTGATTGTATATGGGAGCACTGTGGCGGATTTTGTTGAATGCAATGTTTTGTAGTTATAATCGGAACACCTCTGAGGATAATGGACATGATGGTTGTGGCTAAGGGGTGAGTTGGATCAATTTTACTTAAACGAAACAAAATCGTAGGTTTATATTGCATAGGCGTAAGGCAATGGAGGGAAGACATCCAATCAAAACCGTTCAAATGTGACATAACCGCAAAGTGACTCAAAGTGCATTTAGAAACGGACTCCATTTTGTAATTAATCATAATAATAGCAAATATCCTGAGTACTTATTTTCCATCAGCATTCAACATAACATCCCAATCAACCAGCATTTTAAATTGAAATACATACCTAGTTCCACTCATCTACATTATATCTGGCCAGAGCACAATGCCATTCGTAGCAGTTTTGGTCAGTTTCTGAAAACCATTTCCTCAACACAATGGAAATGATTTCACTCCTCACGTCCACGGTTACACACAAATTTCTCTATAATACTCTGCTATGCCACAAATGGACCCATATAGGATACTCAGATACTGTTATATCAAAACGTTCGATTATGATGTGTATAAAGCTCACACACAAAAAGATACCTGATCCAGTGTGTCTGGTTCAGGGTTTTGCTGCTGAAATGGTTTCCTTAACCGGAAGTTTTTTTATTGCTTGCGGACATTCAAAACCGCTGATAGTGTAATTCGCTTTTGCAGAGTTTTACAAAACTATTATGTTGGATATTTCAGTTGCTGACTGTAAAATAAAAATATTATCTGAGAGAGAGAAGGGCGACCATCTGCATTTTATTGCCCTGGCATATCCAAACTTTAATCTCTTTCCACAAATCAATTGCGTTATGGGAACTTTTTTTGTCCATCTTTTGTGTTTAAGGAAAATGGCCCATGGAATACAGAAATAAATCCATTAGCCTTGTTGTATATATGTAATATCCTTTCAACATTAAAGCCTACCTACACAAACTAAGAACTTTACTGTGTAAGTCATGACAACTCTGCCGACGACTATAAGGAGCGAACTATACACCAACAAGTAGTTCTTACCTCTTTAACTACATCTTCTATTGTCCTAAGGATACAATGGCATGGCAAGGCAATCCCTTAACTTTTGCCCACTTGGTGGCTTCTGAGTGGAGAACGAGCGAACGTACATAACATTGTTTTGTGATGAATATTATACCGGAGAGTATTATTTGAAAAGTTTTCGCCATTGCGAGCAGCTCCTAGTCCATAACGGTGTGCAGAATAGTCTAGTAATGGTAGTTCTACTACACGAATTGCAATTGCATTTCCTGTGAAGGAGAATACTGACGTAAGAAGTTTACTTCCAAAGAAATAGCCGAACAGTGGCGAGAAGGACATTAATTTGCAAATAAAGCGAATGAAAACGGATGTTTTATTTTTGTTTTGTTGGTTTGCAATGTGTCGGTATGTATATAATAGGAAGGATCTTATAAGAAATAACACTTTTAGGGTGTGACGACGCGATGACGCACGATTCGAACTGAAAGTAAGTTTATTTGTTTTCTGTTTTAATTTAGATGATACGTTTGAGTAATGAATTATTTTCAATTAAAGTTTGAAGATAAATAACAAGTTTAAAATTTGTTACGTACACAAGTTTGGTGGGACTTTTTTTTACTGGTAAATTTGTTGATAAACATTCGAATCCAATTTTTAATTTGCAGTAGTGGACTTGAATAGACCAAACGTTTTACAATGCTCTCTGACATATTTTAAGAATATTTAATCACAATCACAAAATAGTAGGTTTTCATAAAGATAAATGAAGAAAAGAAGTTGTATTGACTAATGTTGTTACCAGAATCGAAGATATATACTAATTGGACTCCTGCTAAATGCCACTACATCATAGTCTTTGTCCTTATTTGCCAGTGCCCAGGAGTTGTATTGCTTCTTGTCAGGATATCAGGACAATGAATATCAATGATTCAAATTTCACAACGAAGTAGGTAACGTAACAGTTTTTTTTTTTAATTATCAGGACCTTTTGTCCGATCCCACCCTTACTTTTTTAATTTATATGTTTTTATTAAGCAATAAACGTATATTTAACAAATTTCAGGGCTAAGGCTGCTACAAATGTCAAGATATAGGTTTTTTGAGAGTTGGGTACTCCTCGCCAGCCTAACATAGCAATTAATATTACATTGTACGTTTGAGCTCAATCGACGGACTACTTTTCGAACTGTGGAGGAAGAAAAGCATTTGCAATATTTTCTTTGTACAGGGTGGGCCATCTAGTGGTTTCTTTTTAAATCATAGGTTATTTTGGCACTGACAGCTGTTTCCCGCTCGAAATCTTGAGAGAAAGTCAGTATCAAACCTCCGCGGAACGAAATGAGTCGCTTTATGCTTGAACAATGTTGGGAAATATTGAAAACTTATTTTCAAAGTGAGTGCTGTGTAAGTGTAGCCCAAAACACAGCGTTTTTTGAAAAGAAGTTTTAGCCGAAATGAAGCACCCACCGCGCCATCATCTTTTCTGACGAGGCGCATTTTCATCTCGGCGGCTACGTTAACAAACAGTCCGCCATTTGAACGACGTTGTGTTCCATAATTAATGGGAATGTTTGCTCTTACTATTAAGGCCATAATATATGGAAAAAAATTAATTTTGTTAATTTTATTGCATTTTTAAAAAATAAACTTTTATTTGGCCTACCCTTTATGTAAAGTGTCCCGCAACTTTTTCGAGTCTTGACCAAACTTAGCACTCCCGGTGGTTCGGTGGTTTTCGAGATATAGATTACGAATATTTTTATGAGGCACCATGCCCTTTGGAACATTAAACCCTGCCACGCCCCACCTTAAGTAACCTTAAGTAACCATTCCAACGATGAAAGAAATTTTAAAATCCTTTAAAATCCTTTATCTCTCTCCCAACGTCTTTAAGGGTGTCGCCATTACAATTAGTGTAAGACAGAGAGAAGGGGAAGAAGTAGGAAGCTGTGGGAGTAGTAGTGAGGCGGGATTTATGACCTTCCAGGTCGTCAGTCACCATCATGTGTCGAAACAGCCAGAAGCAGGCGTTCACCGACGTGGTCAAACTTTTCGAACGGATGTTCTGTGATCTCAATCCAGCGCGGCTTCCGAAATAGCTTCAATGTAGCCCCCTTTAGGCTCAGTCAAGGACCGGAAATCAATTAAAGTGATTGTGAGGCTCTACTTTGCCGAGGATGCAATTGGTTTTTGGAGTGACGATGAAACGTTTTACTTAAGTGGACAGAGAGGACAAAGATATAGCCAGGATAATCGCTATAACCACAGGCCACTGGCCTATAGGGGACCATGCATTCAGATTAGGCATCCCACATAATACCCACTGTCGTAGTTGTAACGACGCAACCGAAAAAGAAACCATCATTCATTACCTCTGCTCCTGTCCGGCACTAGCTAGGACTAGACAGCGAGCTCTGGGTAAACCCTTCTTCACATCCAAGTTTCGAAGAATAACATCAAAGAACTTATAACCTGAACTCCACAGGTTGGATCTAAAATCTCCACTTCTACAAACTTTAACAACCAGGTCAAATGAGTTGTGGTAACAAAACGGCACTTAGTGCTACTTGGGTTTTCTAATAAACCGCCACACCTACCTACCTACCTACCTAAGTGGACAGAATATGCGCTACTGGGCTTGCAGCTTAAAGTGCAGCTGGGATTGTTGGTCCCTAATATTTTTTTGGAAAACAAAGTGATAGTAAATTCAGACCTGTGTAATACTTGGCGAGTAGTTTTTTTTTCACTTACTTTGGTGATATCTAGCACCAACAGTATGGGGCAACGGCTCACACTAATGGCTGTTTTGAGGAAACATATCCCGGAGCGCCTCATCATAATAAGCGGTGATTTGGAATGACTAGCCTGTCCGCATAGCATTTGCGGTTATAAAATGGCGGCAAAGATTAAAATTCCACTTTTAGGCAGAAAGTACCTTTTAATTTAGATGACGATACGCAAAACTTTTGTCCACCTGAACAAAGCAAGGCTAGCAATATCTAAGCTAAGGACGAAAGCGTTGTTAAGACTGATGGTCTCCTTAACATTCCATACAAAATCGGACACCAAAATCGAAGAATCGGACAGAAAGCCTAAGGTACTTTGTCTACCTCGGCTCTGCTAGGAAGTTTGATAATAATAGCTCTTTTTTAGGGCTGACCATGCAATTGAAAAGTATAGCCTAATCCCAAATAACTAAATAACTAATTCTTTATAAGGCCATGATCATCCCAGTCCTGTTTTATGGCACTGAAGCTTGGACACCGCCTTAACATATAGATCTAGATACACATAGGTATGTCACAGCCACAACATTTACTAAATGCTATCGAAAGAGACTTTAGTGAAAATAGTTCACTTGGGTGAACTTCAATTGACTTAAGCCAACATAATGTCACTTAGAAGAGAAAAAACTGAGCACCTCGACTGAACCTTACAAGTCGATCCCGAGCGAGCTCTCGGCCCAATCTTAAAGCATGTCATATCTTAGCACATAAGCATGGATGCCAGTTATGCGAACCTTAAGCCAAACCCAAATAATAATTTAGATTAACATGATTCGTCCTTTATGCCGAATTCAAGTTAAATCCAAAGAAACTTATAAAACGTAAAAAAAAACGTTAACACATCCAAAGTGAATTGTAGCAGAATTTCCGGAATTTAAGCGATAGATTTCAACTTTTGCATAGTTCGCCTCGCTTCGTTGGGATCATGAGATATAGCAACGCCTTGCTCGCAATATCCTGGACGTAGTATAGATATTATTTAACCCCCCCCCCCCCCCCCTAAAGGACAAATACATTTTCAATCGGTTTCTCCTGTCTTCCGTATGAGTCGTGCCTTTTTTTTCTGTTTCAGTATGTCCTTGTGGCTCTTTCAAAGATTTTCACGTTTGCCACAGGTGTGAAACATATTTCAAAAATATTTCCCGTTCTTTTTTTTTGCGTTGCTGCTGAAATTGCCAATAAAATCGAACAACTACCCTATCCACTCTAAATGCTACCCTTACACTGTAACTCAACTTCCGTACTCAGATGATCGACCCACTATTCTGACCCCGCTACCCTGCACTTAAGGGAAAATGAAGTGTGGAAAAGTGAATCAAGTTTATAGGGTAATATTCCGCTAGGCGGGCCAATTTTTGTTCCTTCTTTTTTACCTCATCGGTTAAAGGTAAAAGTTTCACACAAAGGGGTTGTTTTTGTTTGTTCGACAGCGAACCGATTTCCGCTGTAACGCGTATCCCTATCACCGGTATTTATGAATAAATCGCTTTGCACTCCCCCACGAAGGTAACATTTCCATCGGGGATTCCCTACGATTCGAAAATATTGCTGTGCCCTCGGATGGATCGGTTCGCTTTGAGGGGGGTGGTATCGGTGCTCATATGCTGAGTACCCTTATCGCAATCGAACCATATACATAAGTCGTCCTCTTTTGTGTGCGCGGCTAGGGTTAATATATTTTTTTTTTGTTCAAATCTATCCACCCCCAACACATACATTTAGTTAAACGATAAAATTTGCAAAGCGACGAGGCCGTTTGTGCAGGAATGTTTTTTTTTTTTTTTTGTTGTCCTACCTTTTTTCACTCTTTTATGCGTTGTTTATTTAAATTTTTTTGTCTCCACCTGGTTTGATGGGCGGAATGGAACTTTCTATGAATTCCCTGGAGAAACTGTGAAAGGATTCATTCACATTTGCATGTTTTGCGAGGACTGGTGGAATGGGGATGGGGATAAAATGAAATGTTTTTTTTTTTTTCCAAAGTTTAGCTTCGGGCTAAGAAGTTGTTGAGGTTTTGTTTTGTTTTGTTTTATTTTACGGACAGTTATTAAAGGTGATGAGAAGAAAGTGGTACTTATCTTTTCGCGTAATAAAGGGAAGTAGTTTAGCTAATTGGCATTTGGCTCGTAAACTGAGGCCATTCAAGCAGCAATGTTGGCGAGAACAAAATTGAAAGTAACATTTGGGGAAGGGTGGAATTGTGGTATTGGTATCGATGCTGATCAATATGTACCAAAAAAAAGTAGAAGTACTAAGTTCTATTTCACATCCTATGAGCTGGGAAGTATTGACGCTTGCTTATACTGGCTGTACTTTCTAATGCCTATGGGATCTTTGCATTGAAATGAAGAGTCACGTATACCAGGTGCGTTCTTTAATTTTTGTAGATTCCTCTGTAACGATCCGCACTCTAAACTTAAAGCTTCGATACCTTTACCCAAGTATTAACTGGAACTCCTTCGTGTTTCTTAAGGCTGTTCTCTGCTTTATTTGCTTTATCTACTTCTCATGTGATGAGGTATTTTATGTACTTACGCTTACTGCACTTTTGTCATCTTTAAATTATATTGGGGCTCGAGATGTCCCCCCGCCACTGCTGATAATACAGCTTCAATTCAAATATTCATGTATTAGCATTTTTTGCCTACTACTACTACAGAGAGCAGATTTTTTGCCATTTAATGCACAGGATTTCGGAAAAGAGACGCGATATTGCATGCGACTTCATCAATCTCGTACTAGAGCAGATAGTGCCCAGGGCAGGTGTCAACACGGGAAGCACTATCTTCAACAGGTTCGTCTTCGTCCAGCTGCTGGGCTATGCGGACGATATTGACACCATGGGTCGCTCTCAGCGTGCCGTGATAGAAGCATTCAGGGCGATTGAAGTACAGGCGAAATCCATTGGCCTTGAATTAAATAAAGACAAGACTAAGTACATGCTATCAACAAACAAACAAACGTCTGTCCACCGCCTAAGACAAACTTGATAGCAACAATTTCAAGGAGGAGTTCACCTACCTCGGAGTAAACATGAACTCCACCCTCGTGCAGATCCGGCAAAGAATTACCCTAGAAAACCGTTGCTTCGGTTTTGCAAAACAACTTGGTTCAAAAGTCCTAACTCGATAGACGAAATGTGTGCTCTACAAAACCCTTGTCCTGCCCGTCCTATTTTATGCCGCTGAGTGCTGAACGATAAGAATGAAGGATGAGCTGATACTGGGCTCCTTCGAAAGACAAATACTTCTGCGGATTTGTGGTCCTGTGTGCGAAAATGGAGGAGAAGATACAACCCCGAACTCTAGGAGCTGTACCAAGATTTTGGATGTAGTCCAAAAAGCCAAAACATCCTCGTCAATATAGTGATTGGCAGTAACTCACAATGCATAAACCTTTTCATGCACAATATTGAGCTGTGTTTTCAGCGTCCGCTTAGGCTTTGGCTCCATCTTTTGAAAAATCATCAACAACTATTAAAGCAAATAAAGGAATAACAAGTTTGTCAACTTTAAATGAATTATATCCAAAAAGATATGCTACACTTTTGAAAGTTCTGACATACGACAATCACCCGCGGTTATTTTACTTAATTACTTTTTGACTTAAAGTTGCATTACAAAAAGTTGAACCATTCAGATATCATTTTATATACCCACATCCTTTAAAAAAAACTTGGTCCGCGCTCAGCGCACACAACCAACCCTATAAGATAATTCATCAAAACCGATTCCAATCCTTTCCACCCTCCATTTGATTGTACTTCCGAAAGTATATATATCAACAACGCCACTTTAAACTTTAAGTGTTCTCCTCTTTCGTTGTGCACCTACTTCGTGAACAACCCCAAAAATAGCAACTCTATTCCACTAGTACCTCCACCCACCAGCTCGCTAACAATGTTATTGCGGCAATCTACTTAATCCCCAGGATAACGCATAACTTATATTCAAAACAATGATGCTACCGAATAAGGCGCCTTACAAAGTGTTGCGGTTTTAAGAGCTGTTGTGGATTAGAAACAGTGCCACTGAAAGCACTGCCACTTGACATAAAATGGCCGAGGAAAGGCAAAACTTGTAATTGAGGGATTAGATGTCAGCTACCTTGGTCGAATATTTTGCAAGTGAGATATATGACATGAGTGTCGTAGTAGATATATGATAAGTCTACATACGACTTGTAAGTATAGCTAGGTAGCCTTTTCGGTGATTAATGTTATTGTCTACCTCAGACTCCATTTTGTTGTGCAATTGGCACTCGTTAAAAAGAAAAGTTTTATTAAAAGGTGCACTCCAACTTCCCAATTGAAAATTAACGTCCCTAAGTAATCCTTAAATTAAAAGTACTTGTGGTAATTTTCTTCTTCTTTGATTGCGCGAATGTGAATTGCTTCAATTGATATACCAGTCGTGCTGAACCAGAATTTTTGTTGCTGCAGTTCCGGTTCTGGTTCATCACGAAGTTAATTTTAACTGGGAATCCTCGAAACTGCTCTACTTGCAGTGACCAGAAATGAACAAAATTAATAGTTGCTTGGAAACAAAAAAAAAATGCTGCTCTTCCTTGTGCAGCTTCTTGTCCTCATCTAAATGGTTACAAAGTGAAATATCTTAACTTTCGGTTGGTTACTTCCACAAGGACGATATTAAAATTGCACCACCAGGTGGAAGGGAGTAGGAGCTGTTGCACTTTTATGTTCACTTGGGTGACATCATCGTGTACTCTGTATATCCTATCAGGGTGGAATGAAGTTTCCAAATTGCAATTAGACGAGTTGGTAATTTGACTGAAATTATGGCGAAAGACACACTGAAAGATGTTCTTAGTTTTGTCAATTTCAGTACGGATAGTGGTGAGATGATTTGGACAGCAAGCAGATACCTGGAGGGAGATGCTCTTCGAGTATTGCAATAATATTTTTATTTGTTTAGAATTTTAAAGTTGTTTTGTTGCAAGTGCTTAGTGGTTCTCATTTAATTAGAGTGAGAAGTTCTTCTTTATGGTGGTAGTAGGCTAATGCAATATGGTAAATTAGATAATGTATAATGTCCTGAAAATTGTATGATGGTATGTGTTTGATGTTTTGCTAAAATAAATTCACATGGCTATGAACAGAGCTAAAACCTCGCGACTTCGAACTCACTTATACGTTATAAGTTTTGGTCATTAAAGAGGAAGAAAAGGCAGTAATGATTTCCTATATTAAGGAAACTGTATGTCAATCAAGGCCTTAGATGAAAGGGAAGGTCTGTTTCATAAGGGATAGGCAGATATCATACGATGTAAATGTCGACTATTTGATGGACCATTTTGAAAACGACACCATTGGACATTATCTCTTAAAAAGAAGACGATTAAAGTAGCAATAAAATTATAACTTACAGCTTTTAGGGTAAAACATTGGCTCCTCGTAGTAGGCTTACCCTTTTGTTGACTTAGCGTGAGACAAACTTACAGAAGGATTACTGTGCTTTTGGCGGACTGCTATACGTGATGTACTAGCATGGTATTGGTGTAGTGTCGCTCTTTCTTGCAATGTACCTACCTGCATCTGTATCACACTGGATCTATAAATAAAATCTTGCCGTAGCTTTACGAGATGAAGATTTCACACTCAGATGCGGTAATCTCGATGTTTCGACGATTTACCACCTAAAGGTGGTACGGAGCTGAATCATTGGAGTCGATTTGTCCTAGGTGACTGACAAATTAGTCGTAGCAGCGCTGGCAGTTTTACGTTTTGGGAGCGTTTCTTTCGGCGCGTTGCACTCGCTATAAATGACATTATGTTCTTAATATTTATATACATCTGACAAATATTCGAGAACGGTCCTGTCATGATGACCTTTCCAATCCAACTTTTTTAGTGATACAATTAATTTTACATAAACGCTAAATGATCCCCGAAAAAGGTCCCAAAAACGCCTCGAAAAATGCTTAGCAATTCAACGCAAAAAAATTAGTTGAAAAATGCTATAACAAATTTCCAAAAATTTTTCGAAAAACGCTACAAAGTGCAACAAAAAATGCCCCAAAAGACAAACCGAAAATATCAAACGCCTCAATGATTAACGTACTGTAATGCTGGGCTTAGAAACACGTGCTCGTATAGCGATAAAAATATCTTCTGTTTGGCGACGCTTAAAAATGACAGGTAACCCACTTAGAGTCTAAAATTTCCCATGTCCTCAGTTTTATTATCTTTATCGCTTTATTTGAATGCATTTTAAATTTTTTTTACCATTAATTTTGTGCCAATGCTGCAAAACAGAAACAGGATAAAAGAATTTGGAAATTTTTACAAATAAAAAAAAATCCCTATGATAGGGGAAATTTTAATTGGAAAACTTTAAACAAAAACCTTCGACCACGAGCAAAGCACATAAAAATCGACAGAGAAAGAAAAACGAGAAAAAAGAAAATGGCAAAAAAAACTCATAGAAAATGCAACAAAGGCGAGTTTGGTTTTCACTTCCCGAAACCAGAAGGTGGGTTCAGAAACGGTATGCGGCGCTAGGCAGACATCCATTCACCAAGTTTTCCACCCTCCCACACCCTAATGAACTGCTGCTTAATGAAGTGTACACAATGCGGCAGGAATGCTTTTCGAGTTCATTGGTGACGACAGCCACATCACTGACGCTTCGTGTGCCGCATTATTCGGGTTCAGGTTTCCTGGTCAGACTCAGAGCATGTGCTCTAGGAATTATGTTAATTTCATTCCATCAAATGCTACCGCACAATGTAGGTTGCGAGAGCAATGGGCGACTTTGTCCCGTTCGTGCGTTCAGAAACAGATGTTTATGAACGAAGCAAAAAAAAAAAGAAATCTATTGAGGGGAGATTAGACTTTGAATTGAAATTTATGGAAAATTGGGGTTGTAGGTGGCTAGTTTTTTTTATCGGCAATTTTATTTTCCGTTTAATGCACGCTCTGATAGTGAAGCGGAATATTCGTAGAATTTATCCTTGACCGGGAACTCTTTGTTATGGAATTTTGATTGATTCTGCAGGTTTTTTTTTTTTAATTGAATCGGCGAATATGGTCACAAAAAGGATTTTCACGTATTATCCTTTCTGTGGACGATCAATTTGAATATATGGCGTTAATTAAGTTTTATGGTGCTGTTAGTTCCATTTAGATGAAATTCGTTTATAGATATGGATTTATTCATGAAACGAGAGATGCAAGCTGTCCTCGGAATGTGACTTAGCTTGGACAGCAAATAAGCAACGTAAATGAAAATTATGGCAGGATATTCATATTTAATTGCTTTTCCATCAGTTCAAAATGTCGCAAAGGCAGGTAATCGAAGGAATAAGTGCGATTTAAGAAGGAAATGTACTCAAAATTGATAGGAAGGTATACCTACTGAATTGAAAAAAAAAAAAAAAAAAAAAAAATACATTCGAGTAAAGCTGACATTTCGCACATTTCTCATATCCAACTATTTTTTTGACGGCAATTTCACATTCTTTTACGCAAGGCGTTAAAAGGTTAGGTTAAGTTAAGTTGTGTATAGGTATAGTGCCCATCGCCATCTTTGAGAACCATCACGGTCAAAACTAAATTGCCAACGAAGTATCTTCCAAATTGCTTCCTTCTGTTTGTGACATTAACTTGACATCCACAGAGAAGATGAGTAATAGCCTCTGAGACTTGTATAGAGCTCACAATACCTGCACGTACCCGTATTTGATGAACGTAATCTTCTAGCGTGCTTTCTCAGAAGGTAATGCCTACGCATAGGTAGTATCCATCCCTATCGCCATTCGTATAACTTTGATCTGCTGAGTTTTTATATTATTTATTAATATTTCTACGGGTTTTTTTTTTAATGTAACTCCATCTGCCCTATTTCGTTTTCTAGACAAGAGAATAGATAATTCTCCTGGCTTTTGGTGGTCTTATTACCCTCAATAGTATCTACATCGTTCCAACCCAATCTGACATGGTTCTGTGAGCATAATGCTCTGAGCATTGTGAGGGACTTCCGGACTAGTTCAGATTTGATGAACTAGCACCTTTAGCGCAGCCTAACTAACAATGTAGATGACGATATTCTTGCTAGATATTGATCCCATTTCGAGTAGTTCCGCAGCCTTGACAGTGCATGTGTCCGATAATCTAATTGACAAGTTTAGTATGCTATTATAACTCTAGAGTATGTACCTGACTCTGCACCCTCATTATTTTAAAGCACTAGTGATGGTAGTGCAGGCCGTACTTTGGGTGAACATATCCCGTATGTAATGTACGTATATGTTATTTGTGCCCTTCCACCAAACAAGAGCTCCATGAGCAAGTATGTGTTTGAATATGGGTGTATAGCATCACTGTTGGTTCACATCCCCGCTTTTTTCCCGCTGTCTTTTTACAAAAGGAGAGATAATTTTGGGCCTCACGGCCTCTTGCCTGAACACTAAGTTTCCAATTCAATTTTCTATCTAGAACCGTGGCTTGAAAGATGGTACATAATTTTGTATTTCGTACAAAAGAATACCTGCTCCGTTTTTCCGGTTTGACACGAAGTCCCTTGCTGTGAACTGGGAAGGCCTATAATTTGGAAACGAATATTGTCTTCGCCATTGCGTCCCTTCGCCTAGCGCCACCAATTTGTATTACAAATTAATTTAAATTAAATCTAAGAATGAGCAATTAATTTTTTTAAATACACAGACACACTCAAATTCGCCCCAACTCTTTGAACTCGCATTCAACTCAAATCAACAGTTTGTCCACAAATACATTTAGCGAATTGGACCAATCTACCTACCATACTTAGTCGCGAAATACTTCATCATTGAAGCAATCAATCGAATTGTCGCAGTCACTTTACGCCAATTATCCTGCCTACTAATCTTCAATCATTTGCAGCACGATTTGTCAACAGCTGGACGAAAAAGGATTTAAATCGTACTTTTGTCTGTGGCCTCCTGTCCACGTACCTAATTGCTATTTAATTAGAATCAAATCAGTCATTCAGAGGTTTCTAAAACGGATTCATTTATGCATTCTCAATGTTTACCCGATTCCGTATTCGTGCGTTTGTCCCCCACTACAATTTACCTGAAAATAATTGTCCTTCCTGCCAGGTGGTGCACTGTGTATACAAAGCGGAAAATGAAATAAATTCAATGAGCTCAAATTGCTATTGCGTAGCTATTTACCTACAGGAATGTGTATTTTGCATACCACCGTCTGCGTCAGGTTCTCGGCCATCATCATCTGAACACGCACACGAAACATCATCTGCGGTCGGCAATTGAATTGATAATATTGCTTTGCAACAGATACATTATTTGTCACAGGAACCACCCCATCAGCCAAGCCGCCTTCCGCATATGTACAGTATATACACACAACTGGGGGCACATGCAGTTTAGGGGGGCGAACCCGTTCGATCATTAGTGTCAGAATGCGGAGAATGGATGCGTTCATGACGGGGCAGGGACAGCTCATTATTGGTGTGTGAGCCACCAGCGGTTGCAGATGTTTTGTTATTGTTGCAACCGAGAGTATCAGGAGCCTTTCGGCCAAGTTGGGTGTGTCGCAAATGAATGCATATTGATGAGTTACCTGAAAACACGCTGGGAATGCATTGGTAATTAGGACGCCTGCATTAAGCAGAAGGATATCCTCCTTGCGTATTTGCAAACAGTTACGTTTTGGGGTTTCGGATAACCAGCCCCCAGCCCAAGACAATCATCCATCTGTTGTACAAACAATCGACTTTGATGTCCCCCAAGATATTGTTCAATAATTACTGATTAAATGCTCGCCTCATAATTGGAATGATGGAAGCGACTGACAACATTGTTGGAGTTCCTTAAGTCATTGCATACTCAAGGACGATAATAATAACACAAATATGTTGACCAAATTACCGAAAGTCGTGATGAGTGAGTTCAGTCACCACTGCAAGCGATGCCAACACCAACGACATCGTCATTAAACTTCTATTCTATTAAATTCCTTCCCTAACATTTTAGCTACACCACAACAGCGCACGCTGTCATCCATCCAACGCAACGCCACAAATGAGCATCATCATCATCATCGCATCACTGCGTCGCCTCTCCATCACGGGGTTTTTCGAAAATCGGTTAATTTTTCGAATTTAATTACACGAATTTTTCCATGCCATTAACATTCTCGCAATTAGCTATCTCGCTGGGTTCGTCCTTCGGCAGCTTGGTGTCCATTTAATTTGCCGTCAATCAATAATTGACATCAATCTGAGTTGTACGAGTTTTGGTGCGGGTATATATTGGTATGTTTGGCATCTTTACATTAGATCGACAGCGACCCAAAACAGTTCATTGAATTAATTGATTTTTGGAGTTGGACCCTTTTTTTCTGCGTTAAAGGAATTTTCCAATTAAACGAAGTTTACATCAATGCCTGGGCATGTACGCATGTTTGGCTTTTGGTTTTGATTAACTTTGTGAGTTTTCACCGTGAATTGTGAGTAAAGGTTCTCCTTCATGGTTGACTGCGTCAGTGCGTCGCACTGTGCGTATTATGATGTGTCCGTGAACTGGAGTATACTACGCTCGTGAGTTGGATTTTTAAATCCGTTTTGTCGCATTCGTTGCATTAGTATAGGCGCGGTCATTGCGCTTCGAAGAGCATCTACAAATTAGCATGCGTAACTTTTAGAAATGACTCAGCGAGCATATGATTTGTGAACTTTAAATAATTTTATGAGAAATGATGTTGTGCGATGATGATGGTAAAATTTCATAAGGAGAGCCTTGGAACTATGTGCTTGTACGTATTGTGTGCTGCGTCTTCACGTCTTCAAGGTTGGTCTTGCTTGACACTAAACATTTAGTTAGCGTTTATAATTTATTCTGCTATGAGATTTAAATTATGATTGGACTTTTGGAAAAGGAACTCAGGTAAGTCATAAACAGCGGCTTAGAGCTACACGATACGCATGGCATCGAGGTACGAAAAGAACTCAGATATTATCGGCTCCCGGAAATTACGCCAGAGGAAATTACGCCAGAATTGCTTTTTGGAAAAAACGCCCGAAAATGTTTATTTAGTCAAAATTGGAAAAAGCACCAGAACATTATTTGGAAAATACGCCAAAAACGTTGGAAATTAGACCAGACAGGTGTGGAAAAAGAGCCAGAAAGTAAAATGGAAATTAAGCCAGATAATAAAAATAGACAACTCGTATTCTGGGCTAATTTCCAAACTGATTTTGGAAAAAAGATCAGAAAATGTTATTGATTTGAAAATTATCGAAGTTCACATACAAAAAACACCTCGCACCCACCCCAAATCCTACAGTGACCCCAAGCAGGGGGGTTGCACACACATATTCTACTGTTTATGCATTGTGGATACAATCTATATATATAAAAATGAGTTCTAAAATGTGTTCGGATACGTATAACTTGAAAACCACCGACTCTATTGAGCCCATATTTATAGATAATCTTAGGTATTAGCCCAGGAGTGCACTGAAGGAGATTGGTCAAAATTGGACAAAGGGGCGTGGCACCTGCCATACAAAAAAAACACTCAAAATCGTATATCTCGAAAACTGCCCAATAGATTAAGCTCAAATTTACAAATAATCTTTGTTATTGGCCCAGGAGTGCTTCTCTGGAGATTGGTCAAAATTGGACAAAGGGCGTGGCACCGCCCATACAAAAAAAACATTAAAAATCTTATATCTCGAAAACCGCCGAATCGATTGAGTTGAAACTTACAGACAGTCCTAGGTATTGGCCCAGGAGTGTGAAGATTGGTTAAAATTGGACAAAGGGCGTGGCACCGCCCACACGAAAAAAACAAAATCGTATATATCGAAAACCGCCGAATCGATTGAGTTGAAACTTACAGACAATCCTAGGTATTGGCCCGGGAGTGCTCCTCTGAAGATTGGTCAAAATTGGACAAAGGGCGTTGCACCTCCCATACTAAAAAAACTGTGAAAGTTTGACCAAAATTGGACAAAGGAGCGTGGTACCTACCGTATAAAAAATATACATTTTAAATCCTATTTCTCGACACCCATGGGAGCTAAAGTGGGTGGGATTGGAAAACGGGCCATGGCACCACCTTTACAACAAAGTTATTTAAATCACGATATCTGAACATTGCTTGATTGAAGCATTTTACTAAACCTGGCGGGACTGGACAAAAGGGCGTGACACCTCTCATAACAAAAAAAAAATATCTAACGTTATTCTTCGACAGTCATGGGAAAAAATTTGTCTAGACAATACAAACGTCCGAGGAAATATCGGTCAAAGCACACGGAGTACAGAATCAGTCTGGACACATCGGTTAAATAAAAATGAAATGAAAATGTACGAGCAGGCAAAACAACGTTTGCCGGGTCCGCTAGTCTTATATAGGATTCATATTTTGAAAATCGTTTTCAGGTGAACAATATTTTAAGAACGCATATATTTTAAAAACTCCCATATACCAATGCCAAAATAAAATTGGATCTTCGAAATGTAAATGAAAATCGTTACCCTGAACATCAAAAATCAAGAACTAATGGATGCAGTCATTGTTTTAGGGTAAGTTTACTATTTTGATTCAATTTGTGGATTCAGAATATATATATTTAGTTTATGGGTTTTCCGGTGACTCCTTCTTGGCGTTACAAATGTAGTGACAAAGGGAATATGCCTTCCTGTGAAGGGTTTGTATGTATTTGTTTGAGGTATTTGTTCCACTGCCCCAACCGCGAACGTGTGACAGTATAGCTGTCCGGGAAAAACGTTTGAATTCAGACATTTGGTTCAAATTGTAGATCCCTTCCATTTGTCTACGAAATAAAATTTACACAAATGAACGATTGTGAGAAGCTAGGCCTAGTATATTATATATATAAAAACTGGGATATGTATGGAACTCCCCTGCTTGGGGTCACTGTAGAATTGGACTGGGTGCGAGGTTTTTCTGTGTAAAGTTCGGAACTGCACCCATTTTCTTTCTTTCAGAAAATATTGTTTCTGGAATTTTTTGCAAACTTGTTCTCTCTTCTGCAAATGAAAAAAACGCCAGAAAACTTTTTGGAAAAAAGACCTGAAATTTCGGAAAGATAGCCAGAAAATGTTGGCTTTTCTTCCTAGGAAAAAAATCCAGACTTTGTATAGAAAATTTTCAGGCATTTTTTCCAAAAAAAAAATCTGGCGTAATTTCCTCTGGCGTAATTTCGGAGAGCCATATTATCAATATCTAAGGGAGCAAACAAGGCGGACCCTCTCACCTGTTTAATCAGTGTTTTGTTGTTCATATGTTTACGCGCTCAAATTCTAACAGCACCGCAATTCTTTCTGTTCTTTGTACAAATCTTTGATAATAGGGCTGTTTGTCTGCAAAACAGGTTTGAATAAAGAGTTCAATCTTATACATTAAACCGCTTATTACATGTAGAAGCAATCGAAGTAAGTTAACACTGACTTGAAATTGTCTAACAATAAGATCTCTGAACCTTTTGATAGCAGCCCACCGAAAAAAGCATGGTTCCCTGTTGCCCTCCTTTTCATAAACCCTCGACCACTGGGGCGTATACGTAATTTTTTATTTTTTTGCATTTTCAAGCTCAATATTCAGACAACTATAACCTAATTGCACTAAAAAGTCAATTATGGCCTCATAATGAATGCATCAAATTCATTTCTACGAAATGTTATCAACAATAATATTTTCCCTAAAAATAACCAAAGCCTCATCTAAGCCTTCATCATGTAATCGTTCATCGTTGGTCAATTGCGGATGCTGTTCAAACAAAGCAGCGCATATAGCTAATTATTATTCCCCAGTTGTTCTCTACTAGGACATACGGTGAGCACCCACAATTTATTGGAAATTAGAAAATTTTGAAAATTCTCATATTTCCAGCAATCAATGTGGCCAACAATGTCGGATTAGAGCAAAATAAATTATTGGCAGAATTCCGGTTTTTCATGAGGACATTATCGAAAATCAAATATAGAAATTATTACGGTATATGTCGAGCGTAAAAATTGTAGATATGAACCATCAAACAATACACATTCAGCAAATACTGTATGAGTAATGTTATTAGCAATCGTATGGACGAAACCAACGGTTGCATTGCATTAGAGATACCCGTTGATCATGGGACTTTATGATTGCATGGAGACCACATATTTACGCTTGATTAATGCTTTGATTTTATTGCCGATAAAAATTATTTGAATTATGTGCGAGCAAATATTGCTTTGTAATAACTTTTTGTTGAGTAGGCATCAGCTTTAGTGTTTATTTTTCTAAGCTTAGTGTGTAGTGTAGCTTATAATATTGGCATTCGGCAGGTCATTGAATTTAATCGATTTATTATAGGATTGCTGCAATTTAGTTGTGAATGTGGCTTAGATAGGTTTACATTTTAATGCAGTTTAGACGATAAGGTAATAAAATATTCAATATCTAGTACAACAATCCAGCTTACATTAAATTTTTCTAAAACCCAAAAAAGTATTCTGGGAGCTTTTTCATAGACTCAGTAGGTACTATACCCGGGTTGGTCCGCTTGGTCAGCTTTGAGCTGGCGTGTGCAATCTTTTGTTGTTGAAACATATTGTAAATTAGAAACCTTAATTAAATAAGTTTTGTTAGATATTGCGAAGACTGCGCGGTTTTCAGTACTTTTGTTTTTACTCTATTTTACGGGTTGGGAATTTGGCTTAGGACTTTTGAAGATTTAAAGAGATGTAATCAGTTATAATAAGTCTAATATAGCTTAGAGCTTTATACGCTGCTTGTTTCTTAGCAAAATATTTACCATTGAACTTTTAAGTTGTTAAGAACTTTGAAAATAATAAAATAGTTTCACCTTAGACACTTTCCCGTCAGACTGACTCGGGTTAGGTTTCTTTCTTGTGGACTTTAGTTCACCATGACCTGGGGCCTGTAACACAACGCGACAAGTAGTTGTCGGACAAGTGAATTCCGACAACTTGTAAAAAATTGTGTAACACAAAGCGACAAGTCCGTGAACACTTCGACAATTGTCGCGATGGAAGATGACAAGTGGGAAATTATATAATTTCCCTCTTTCTGTAACAGAACACGACAAGTGTCAAGAAACACTTGTAGAACTGTGGTTCAATGAGGACAAGTGATTTGGATATTGTCAAGAGCTGACAAGTGCATTTTTAATGTAATACAGAATGCTTAACATTTATTTTGTGTAATTAACGTATTAATTCTAATGTTACTTATTTACTTACTACTTAAAATTGCGCGTTTCTTATCATTTTGCCAAAATACGTCCCTTATATACGTTCAATTCTTATTTTGCGGAACTACGTTTAGGATTTTTGCAAGGCTGTGTATTTCCTTCCATTTTGCACATTTATTTTCATTTGTTAGGACATCTCAAAAAGCACCAAAAAGTATATCTTTTCCTCTCTTATTTTAGTTAAAATAAAATTTTTTTGTTTTTCTTCACAAACACTTGTCCAAGAATACCGACAAGTCAGGGAAATTTAATTCTTTTGACAAGTGCAACGGTTTACGTTCTGTTACAGAATTAATTTTGACTTGTCGGACAATCATAGTTGGACAAGTGAATTTATACTTGTCGACTTGTCACGTTGTGTTACAGGCCCCTGGTCTTCTGTTGTCCATGAATGTGTGCCCCACAAGACAGAAATTTGGATCACATTCGTGTCATAGCAAATTCTTCTCTCATGGATTTCTATCATTATGTGCCGCAAAATTCATTGTTTGACACTATTTTTCGAATGGAAGCTTCATTATTAAACCCTTTTTAATAAGCTGTAAGCAGTAAGCTGACTAATTTGTATCTATCTTGGTTAGGTTAGGTTAGTTTAAATGGGGCATGAGAGACAGAGATCTCATTTACGGCACTAGGCGCCAACAGAGCGCAACGCATGATCCAACGGGATCATGACGTAATCTCGAATGACAAAAATCTCGAAGGCTAAAAATCTCGAAAAGTTTTTTTTTTTTAAATCTCGAATGCAAAATTTTCAAATGTACAAAAATTTCAAAAGACTATATCTCGAAAATAAAAAGTAAATTCGAGATTTTTTTTTACACCCACCCCATATCCAAACAGTAAACCCAAGCAGGGGGGGTTGCAGGGGGCAGCATACCCCCCCATACGTATCTCACTTTTTAACACCATTTTTAATATTAATTCGAGATTTTTTAAATTCGAGATTTTCTTTTTTTTCGAGATATCTTAAAGTGGGGAAAAGACAATTTGATTGTATTTAATGCAAACAAGACACAGCTCACAACATTTTCTAGGAAAAATGCTTCAACAGTTCATCAGATCCAAATGGATCCCAAGGACTCAAAATTCAATGCACCTTCTAGGAGTCACAGTCAATTCAGGAATCACATGGCATGACCATATTTCCTATATCGCAAGATCGGCGTCCGCTAAGTTGAGCTGCCTATATAGAGCAAAGAGGTACTTTAGCCCCAACCTACTCCTTCTCTACAAAGCTCAGTTTAAATCAGGCCTGAAATATTGTTCCCATATATGGAGCTCGGCCCTAAAACATTCACTTAACCTACTTGACAGCAAACAGAGGCGAGCAGTTCGACTTATTGGAGACCCTACACTCACATCGAATCTTCAACCGTTGGTGCACAGAAGACAAGTCGCTGACCTATGCTTGTTCTATAGGTACTTCCATGGTAGATGTTCCGAGGAACTCAAAGACATTATCCCTCGAAATGTAACTTTTGGGCGCCCCACAAGACAGGCTGCTAATGCTCATGACCATACAGTACACTTGACAACCGCGAGGACATCAACTTTCCAAAACTCCTTTTGTTACAGGATAAGCAAACTTTGGAACTCACTTCCTGGGGATATATTTCCAGAAGTATACAATTTGCAGCAATTTAAGTGCAGATCTAACATACATTATAGGTTCGCCTTTCCCGAGAGAAGTATTTAAAAAAAAAAAAAGACCCGACCTGCAACAACCTAAACACCTGCCATTGAAAAACACAGAATTTCCCTCCAAAAATCGATTAGTCCTTTGTAATTAATATGGTCTATCTCCTCTAGATGTTAGTAAGTAGAAGCATTTGCATAGAAATTTCCTTCTACGACGGCATATTGATTCGCATTAACAGAGTATGTGTGTTATATTCCAGGTTTACAAGTCATTACAGAATCTGCAAATGTCCGAGTCTACCAGTCTGAGTCTCTTTTGGCATATTTTCTTAAAAGACAGTGCTCTGACAATATACCTGCCAGTGTCCTGATTCGTTCTCTGGCTAGTTTAAGAAGAAGAAGTCCTAGATCTGTTGCGATATAATTGAGCCCAAAGTACCTTGGATACTGCATGTTCGGTAAGGTCTAGCCACATTCCACTGGCATTCCTTTGTTATTTTATTCCTAATAGCGCCTATGTGTGCATGAAGGTGCTTTGTATCTAAAGTTAGAGAACTTTTGATTGGAAAGGCATGAGCTTCTTACTATGCTAAGATGACAGCTTCAAAAAGTACGTATGTGAATTAAAAATAAGTTAGCTTATCATTCACTCGGTAAAGAAAGCCAATTACATTCCAACAGAGACAGAGCCTTAAATATGCAAAGAAGTCATAGAAAATCAAAGTACGCCGATTCGATTCGATTGATGCAAAAATTGTCTCAGTAATGTTTCATTAAAATGTGCGGTAACAATAGTTCTATAAGTGCAGTTTTTGTACTAAATAAAAATATGTACATTATGTCTATCCATCAAAACAAATAAAAGGGAAATAAAATTTACACCATACCCCCAAAATGGCTCAAGTCATGAGTCACATATCCAAACCGTTCTGTTTAAAGTGGGATCAAGTAATCACTATCAGTCAAACCCAATAGCCTGTAACTATTGTCAAATCTATTTGTAAGTGAGTGCGACAGCTCCAATTACAAATACCCTATCAGCGAACCATTTATCAATTTGTCATGCACATCCATCTATTATATATCCCACCTGTTAATGTGATAATAATTTCATTCCCCTGAGGAGTAACACAAAAAGGCATATTACCTGGGTATTAGCCGTACAAAGCGAAATCACACCTTTAGTACAGCACAAACGAGCCTTTGTAGACACGCACTCCATTTGCATACTCATCTAGCACGTCATATCCTTTGCATGGTACGCTGCTTTAAGCCCCCAACCACTCAGCACCACCTCACGCCACGACACGCCACTTGTCTTTCTTTTGTCGTTTTCTACTCATTTGCACATAGCAATGCTAACGCGTTATCCCTGTAGGCAAACCACACAACGTATTCTACATCTGTGGTGATGCTAACGCACATAGATGTTCCATTAGCGCTGTTTTGCCAGAGTGCCTTGCCTATACTTCATTGCCAAAATAAGCAAGAGCGAGAGAGAATCACCATTCGTCGGTTTGTAAAGTCACCCTACATATGAGGCTCGCTGAAGGTACATTATATAACCTTGTCCTCGTGCATGCGTTTTTTCCTTGTTTTGCAATTTGCATTAGGCCGCGCGTCTTAAATCTTCTTTTGTTTTCCCCAAGAGCAGGACTAGGTCTGCGTCTGCTTCGGCTCTATACGATTCTCCGAAATGCAACAGAACAATGAAGTACAGTGCAGACGCAGAGTGCCAGGATCAACTAGACATACATAAAAACCGTTAAGCGAAAAAAAGAAACCATCGCAACGGCAAAAAAAAATCAAACTCCACCACGAAGGATAATGGGAAAACACAACATGACACGCTACAATGAGAGACATGCAGGAAATTTACATGTGAAGCGTGTAATCCTTGTTATTGAGAATTACGAGCAATTTAAAATTATTTACATTGCTGACTCGCATGTGTGATCATGTGACTGTGTGTGTATGTGGGTATGCGATAAGGAGTGTAATGTGCGGCGTCGAGGGATGGATATCCTCGCATTTATCCCTACCTCAACGGTGGCACTTTGCGTGGGGACATGCCGTTCTGTGTAATAAATGCGCGATGCTAACAAAGGCTAAGAAAAATGTTCTCTAATGATTTTTCGTTGTGAAAATGATATAGACAAAGGATGTACTGTAGGTACTGTGGGTGTACACTGTACACTGCACGGAATGGTAGTAGTATGTTAAAGATTCCGGTGACACGTACTCGAGAAATTACTTGCGGCAAGGATAAGTTTTGCAAATTGTGGTGGCTCGTTGTGTTTAATTTACGATTTCGTTGCTAACTCGGGATGTCTGCTTTATTAATATACTGGGATTACGATTTTGAGCTCGTTTGCGTATCCTTTATTTATATTTTAGTAGGTTGTTCTGTTAATCGGATGTCCCAGTATTTGTTAATTAAGTTTCCAGTATCCTGGAAACTTTGTTTTTAGGAAGCATCACTGTATTTTCGCTCAATCAAAACATTTCTCAGAGAGTAAATTGAAAGATATTAGATGCATGTAAGCAAGGGAATACACTTCCTTTTTGTAGACATGCGTTTGGGAAGCTTTTTCTTAGAAGAATATCTCTGGTTGGGATTTTCCAAACAAATGAAAATGTATCTACATTGATTGGCTACATAATCACATAGAAAAGCAATACTGGAAATTAATTTTCAGTAGATGGGTCCTGAGGAATTTATTAGGTTGAAAAAGGGAATTCATAAAATGAAATCCTGTGGATTGGCAGTTGAATAATGCTTTTGTTAAGCTTCTGTAAATTTATTAAATTGTAACTCCAACTGAATGTTATTTTCTTTGGAGTATTTTACGCATAGCCCGGCTTGTTTGATTTTTAGTCCTTTCCATTCATTATATGTGGTATTTCTTGCAAAATGCAAGATGGTTTTTTATGATAAATTATAGCAATTTAAAGCTTGGAATATAAAGTCAGAATAAGTCTGTTAAGACTTCCAAGAATATGACGCCCAAGCATATACTGAGTGAAATATTTTGCAAGTACCTAACTTGGTTTAAGGAAAACCAAATTGTTTCGAGAATTTCTTTAAAAGAGCATTACAATAGAAGAGTAGTAGTATAAAAAAAAATAAAAAAATAAATAGGTGGCGAAATTGAAATTGACTTTCGAATATTTATTTTGAATTGTTGGCTAAAAGATTTGCTGCTAAAAGTTGGCTCTTATTACTTCCACACGGACAAATTGACGAACCGAAATTAAGTCGCAGAGCCACCTTACTTCTCATATTGTAACCACGCTGTCGTTGTAACATTCCCTACCCCGAAAAATTACTCTTATTCGTAGTTGGGCCGTTTTCTCTTATCCAAAAACTACAGGCGAAGGGCGTGAGGAGAAAGACTGCAGTTAAACAGAAACCGGTGATCGAAGTAATCTCTCCCACTACTAACGCCGAAAAGTGTGACGGTTAGTCTTCGGCACAAGACGAAGGCTGACCGAAACAGACTAACCCTCGCTTGTAGCTTCTTTACTTACTTTTACTTTGGATGGTGCTTAGAGCTCGGAGTGGATCATGGCCTCAATCAACAAGTCCCGTAGCTAGCTCTTCTTTGTTCGATGAGAGAGGGCTTTACTTCTTAGGCCCAATATACAGGGAGCAACTGGAAAAAAACTAAACCGGTTGGCAACTCGAGTTACAGACCAGTTACGGACTCAGCGGTGACTTGACTCCACGAGGAAACTCATCAACAATCAAAATCTGTAGTTCGTTCAGCGTCGTCTTGTTTTTCAACCTTTCCCACCAGCCACAGGTTGGTCTGTTGTTCGCTCATCTTCGACAAACTAGAAACTGAAATCAAGAGGCCACACGACATGCAAATCAACAGACGACTGGTTACAAACTGTTTTTTGTGAATCACAAACGAGTTTTCAACCAGTAGCGTCGTGTGCGTTGTCCCATTTGATTACACAGGGTATGACTCAAAGCAAACTAGTTGCCAATTCGCATCGCTGATCAGTTTTTTATACCCGGTACCACACTGTGGTGAGGGTATATTCACTTTGTCATTCCATTTGTAACGCCCATAAGGAGGCGTTGTAGGTATGACAAACTATATATATTATTGATCAGCATCACTTTCTTAGTCGATCTAGCGATGTCCGTCTGTCTGTCCGTCTGTCTGTCCGTCTGTCTGTCCGTCTGTCCGTCTGTCTGTTCGTCTGTCTGTCCGTCTGTCTGTCCGTCTGTCTGTCTGTCCGCACGATTACGGCCGTAATTTAAGAGCTATCGACTTGAAATTTGGTATGTAAGCTTTTATCCACCAAACTGAGGCTAAGTTCGAAGATGAGCAAGATCGGATGAAAACTACTACTACCTCCCATACAAAAATATCAGATTTATATAGCTTTTTATGTTAAAAATTAAATTTAAATAGCTACAGTAAAGATAGCAAGTTTAAACTTTGCACGTATTGTTTTAATAATATTTAAAATTTTTTGACAAAAAAGGAGCTTGATCGAATAAAAACTACCCATACCTCCCATACAAATATATAATTTTTTAATACTAAAATATTTTTTTTATTTTACAGTAATATAGTACCGGGTTGCTGGTTGCTGGTTTAAGGGTAGTGATGCGATTACATGAGAACACAAGCGTTCCCACTCTAGCCTCTCACTATCAACTCCTACTCTCACCTCCACGTTGGTGACTGGTGGGTGCCTAGTACCTCGACCTGAGATGGGGTAACCAACCCCTGTGGAAGATCGTTGGTGGCAGCGAACGAGAGAGGGGGGAGGAGTGTCTACGCACTAAGACATTTCCTCTTGTTTCAGGCGGCAGCGGATGAATTCCCTAGATGGAATCAACGGTGGCGTCTACAGTTCCAGTCAGGTCGAACTAAAGTGTAATCCCTATATGAGCTGCTTCGACTTATTTGGATAACAGGTCTATAGGGATCTCCAATACTGAGCCAGGGTGTTGGAAAAGAGTTGGTGGCGGATGAACCCTAAATGGGTCAACGGCAGCGTTCATATCCCAAAATTGGGTTACTGACATCGGAATGTCCGGCCCGCTGTCCTAGGGTCAAAACAGGGCCTGGCCCTCCAGGTTGGGGGTTGTGCCGTCGGGGTAACTTCCCGACCATGGAAAAAAAGACTAGTTATGAGAGAGACGCAACCAGCCTCGGATAACGAAACTCCTCAAATGGCAACCAGACCCGGAACGTCAATGGACTACGATATGAGAGTATGCACCTGGAATGTAAGAACACTCTACACCCCAGGTGCCACTCAAAAACTTGAGTCTGTCCTCACGCGGTACAAGGCAGACATCACCGCGATCCAGGAGATACGATGGATAGGATCAGGCATGATGAAAAGAAAAGATTGCGACATTTATTACAGCTGCAACAAAAGACTGCATGTATTAGGATGCGGATTCGTCGTGGGAAATCGGCTTAGGACAAAAGTTATTGACTTCAAGCCGATAAGTGATCGCCTTTCTGTGATCCGCATCAAAGCTACTTTCCAAAACATAAGCCTAATATGTGCACACGCCCCTACCGACGAGGCTGAAGATCCCATCAAGGAGGAGTTTTATGACCTCCTGGATGGAGCCTACGGAGCCTGTCCGGAGTACGATGTAAAAGTTGTACTCGGGGACTTCAATGCTAAAATCGGAAAGGAAAACATCTTTGGCGGGTTAGTTGGTAAGCACAGAATCCACGAAACGACAACAGACAACGGCTACCGACTAATAGATTTTGCAGCAGCTCGTAATACGGTGATAAGTAGCACTAGGTTTCCAAGGCTAAGGATCCACACAGCAACCTGGAGCTCTCCAGACGGTCGAACCGCCAACCAAATCGACCATGTGCTAATCGATGCGAGGCACGCATCCAACATCCTCGACGTGCACACATTCCGAGGGGCAAACGTCGACTCTGACCATTTTCTTGTCGCAGCAAAATTCAGAGCTCGGCTGTCCAACGAGAAGAAGCTGCGAACCGCCCAGAAGAAGAAATTCGACGTTGGACGCCTTAGCACACCTGGAGTAGCCAGAGCCTACAGCGAGCGCCTGAGCATGAAACTCTCCTCTGTGCGCTCACCTACCACAGACGCCAACAATCAGTGGTGCCAGTACCGCGACATCATCAAGGAGGTAGCCGAAACCACTGTAGGGTACCAGCCACCCCAGAGAAAGAGCCCGTGGTATGATGATGAATGCGTGTACAGGAAAAAGGTGACAGAAGATGCACACAAGAAAGCGCTGCAGCGCAAAACAAGGGCAGCGAGAGAAGAGTATCGAGCCAGGAGAAGAGAGGAAAAGAAGATCCTGCGTAGGAAGAAGAGGGCTTACGCAGCTTCCCAGCTCAAGGAGATCGAAGAGTCGCGCGATCGTAATAACATCCGGAGGTTTTATAAAAAAGCCAAGCAACTGGCTGCTGGCTACAAAACCGGAACGCAGGCTCTTCGAGACAGCGAAGGAAACCTAGTCACCGAAGCGCAGGGAATAGTAGATGTGTTTAAGCAGCATTTCCAGCAACTGCTAAATGGGCATCATGTAGAGAGAGTGATAGGGCAAGAAGAGAACCCGCGTCCAGTCAATGAAGAACTAGTTCCACCACCTAGTATAGAAGAAGTTGGCCTAGCTATAAAAAAGCTTAAGAACAACAAAGCCGCAGGCTCTGATGGTTTACCAGCGGAGCTCTTTAAATACGGTGGTGATGTTTTGGTAGGGAGCATGCACCGAATCATCAACCAAGTATGGCTGGAAGAAAACATGCCCGATGACTGGACTATCAGCTCCATATGCCCCATCTACAAAAAAGGCGATCCTATGTCTTGCAAGAACTATCGAGGCATATCCTTGCTTAATGTTGCATACAAGATCCTATCCAACGTACTGTGTGAACGTCTTAAACCGTTCTGCAACACACTAATCGGCACGTACCAGTGTGGCTTCCGGCCCGGCAGATCGACTATAGACCAAATTTTCACACTGAGGCAAATCCTGGAAAAGACCAACGAATTTCAAGTCGAAACTCACCACCTATTCATCGACTTCAAAGCCGCGTATGATAGCATACATCGTCAGGAGCTCTATGTGGCGATGGCCGAATTCGGAATCCCGGCAAAACTGATTCAGCTGTGTCGCGTGACGCTGGAAAACACGCGCTGCAATGTGCAGTTTGGAAGCAGCTCCTCCGATCTATTTCAAACTTGCACCGGATTTCGGCAAGGAGACGCGCTGCCATGCGACTTCTTCAATCTCGTACTGGAGCAGATAGTGCGCAGGGCAGGTATCAACACGGAAGGCACTATCTTCAACAGATCCGTACAGCTACTGGGCTATGCGGACGATATTGACATCATCGGTCGCTCCCAGCGTGCCGTGGTAGAAGCGTTCACGGCGATTGAAGAACAGGCGAAGTCCGTTGGCCTTCAAGTAAATGAGGACAAGACTAAGTACATGCTATCAACAAACAAACAAGCATCTGTCCACCGCCTAGGACAAAACGTCACTATTGATAGCAACAACTTCGAGGTAGTTAAGGAGTTCACCTACCTCGGAGTAAACATGAACTCCACGAATGACACCCTAGTGGAGATCCGGCGAAGAATTACCCTAGGAAACCGTTGCTACTTCGGTTTGGCAAAACAACTGGGTTCAAAACTCCTAACTCGAAGGACGAAATGTGTGCTCTACAAAACCCTCATCCTACCAGTTCTGCTTTATGGCGCCGAGTGCTGGACGATAAGCAAGAAGGGAGAGCTGATACTGGGCTCCTTCGAAAGAAAAATACTTCGGCGGATTTTTGGTCCTGTGTGCGAGGAGGGCGAATGGAGGAGAAGATACAACCGCGAACTCTATGAGCTGTACCAAGATGTGGATGTAGTCCAAAAAGCCAAAACACGTCGACTACATTGGCTCGGCCACATCGAGCGAATGGACAATAATGCTCCAGCTAAGAGGATCTTCGAATCTCAGCCCCCAGGTTCGAGAAGACAAGGAAGACCGAACCTCCGTTTCAAAGACCAAGCCATCGCGGATGCCAGAGCGCTTGGTCTCGACAACTGGAAGCAGCGTGCCCGGGATCGTAGAGGATGGAAGGCTGCAGTGTCTCAGGCAGAGACTCTTCACGGGTCGGGAGCCCGATAAGTAAAGTAAGTAAGTATAGTACCGGGTATTTGAGCTTCGGCATAGTCGAAGATAATTGTCTTACTGGTTTTTTTTTCAGTTGCTCTGTGTGCAATTCTGCATTGTGCTATAGATGCCTTCTGAGCCTGAAGAAGCATCAATTTGCAAGAGTGATTCTTCGCTTATTTTCTGCGCCGATATAATTTTGCCTAGAGCCTTAGGTAGACAAAATGTTTAACTACTTCGTAGTTATATCTGTCCATAGTGACACGTTTCGATCGAGTCGCAAGAAAGAAATGATAGAAAGAGGTGATATTTGTCTATCTGAAATTCTATTTTTTTTCGAAGATTTGCTGGAGTGTGAAAATTTGTTTGATGGTTGACTTTCCTGCCGTTCACAACTTATAGTCGACAAGATCTTATTTGTGACATTCAGGAGACTTATTCCTCTTTATTTTCTATCTTGTGAAAGGGGCACACGATGGTGAGGTTCCATTAATTAGGACACACTCATTGAAGCCTATTTTTGAGATAAGTTGACGCTTTTTCCTTAATAAGGAACGATGTTTTGAAAAACTCAGTTGGAAGGCTATCCCCTTTAGCACGCTGACTATACTTGAGTTTAGATATTGCTATCCTCACTTCGATTTGGTTTGCAGCTTCGATTGATATCCTAATCTATTTAAGCTGACCATTTACCAGTGTTAAGAGCTGTCGAAGTCAATCGCCTTAACAACCACAAAACTCTGTGGAGCTGAACCCGAAGGATACTGAAGCTAACCAACAAAATTGAGTATATTGTCTGTTTGCAGAAATAGTAAAGGACGTTCTGTTTTTCGTGTGACCGTTTATAACCTTTCGAATATTCCCGCCGTTAAAAATAAAAATCTTAAGACAGCAACATTTTTAAACCTATCCAGGTTCTCGCATATAGATTGGGGACCCATACCCTCCATTACACTATATAAAAAAAAAAAAGCTCCATGAACGCGCTGCCTCGGAGAGCAATTAGCTTCGAGTGCTCGTGTCGAGTGTTGCCTCTAACAAGCAAAATGAAACCCATTAGACAAATTTCATTCCACCCATTTGATTTCAGAAGTATTTCACAATAAAATGATTCAATAGCCAATGGGCATACACACAGTGTAACAAATCACCGCAAACCACTTCGAACAATGTCGGCCACAAGTTGTAGCTTGTGCAGCCCACTCCAAACAACCTATTATACTCTGTTATCCACCCTTGACCCCGATTTGTGCCGCTCCCTTATGAGGTTGAAATTTGAGGAAATAAATCTTTTCTTTTTTCCTAAATATCCCAGCATAAAGGAACGAGCGTGTTTTGAGTGCGTCCCACGTAGATATACTTGCCAACCATCGAAACTCCGTCACTTCTACCGCAACAATGACTATGAGAAAGGACGATGCATGCCCAAGTAGGCTATGGGCACGTTTCATACTCTCCACTCAAGCCACTTTCAAGCAAAACAATTGCACACTCGAGAACTCACAAGCAGCAGATGGAAACTGTTCAAAAAGCCAGATCATTGCCTTGTCAGTGCTTAGCCTTGAACTCTCTAGCGTATCCCATTTCAGTGGCAACAAAAAATCCAGCCCATCCCTCTGAATTAAAAACCAATGCGCTTACTTGCGTGCTTATCCATATCGATTGATTACAATAGCATCATTTGCATAAATTTTGAGAATCCTGAACAAAAACAGAACTTGGTTTGCATACATTAGAATGAGATACGACTATGATATCCGAGGTGGGGGCATTTTCTCAAAATTTTTGGGAATAATGCCCGCTGAATCTGCAAAGGTAAAGCTTTTCATTTTTCATAGCAACAATGTTGCTGCAATAAATTCCTAAAGAATTCTCTATATCACAGCAGGACTTTGTTTATTATTGAAAGGTCCTTGTCTGTGTCTCTATACCATACGGCAGTGTGGCATTGAACTCGTCTGTGGAAAGTACAATATGCGGGGTATCAACTGCACTTTGTTGATGGAATTTTAGATAAATAATGCATTGGTGTGGGTTGTTGATGAGACACAGATATTTTCAGTATTGAAATAGGGTTCTTCAATTCAGAATTGTGCTCACAGTGGTTACTATTGAAACTTGACATTAATGTGGTGTTCAGGCGACTGATGTTTGGGTGGGCGTATGCGCTTTCAGTTTCTTAAGTATAACAACTTGGCTAAGGTAATTGTGATGCTGGTGGTGCTTCGACCTGGGACTTTCCTGCCTAAATTTGGGGTCAGTGGTACGAGTTGGCGCAAAAGACATCACCTTATACATTGTAGAAATTACATCAGATATTATCAGCTGGTGACCGTTAAGCGTGTGTAACCTACGCTCGCTCAAGTTATCCTGAATATCGACCACGATGGATTGTATAGGGATCAGGATCGATTGATTTAACCATTCCCGATTTCTTTTTATGGGGTTTTTTAAAGTCATGAGTCTGTGCCAACAAGCTTCTGTCACTTGAAGTTCTCAAAGAGAATATTGGTCAAGATTGCGAGAAACTATCGCCGGTAGTTCTCGCAAGAGTGATGGGAAATGCCCGGGCCCGAATAGTCATCAATTCTAGTGACAGACGGACCCTTGGCCTTAGTTTATATAATTTTCTCGACACAATGGAAAAAATGACAGCCAAAGAACATCGGGTGACAACTTGTGTATATGTGGACGAGCCAACAACAATTTCCGCCTACGAAAGCCAATATGATCTATCAAGTGATCGAAAGCTCTGTGATATAGTTCGTGAGATACTCTCGTGGTGGTCATACATCCTAAATCATTTATCAATAATGACATGAAATTATCTATCGAATAAAAACAACGCTGTCGAATTTAATCAACTTGTGTTCATTATTTAAATTCCAGAGCATACAACTACTTTTTGCGAATAGAGTCGGATTAACCCTTAGATAATTATTTACGAATATCCGTCCGATACTAAGATATCTCGTGATTTTCCCACATTTCATCAGATGTCGTCACTGCATCAGTTGTGGTCTTGTGGCCTAAAGTGGCTTATCAGGCTATTACCAAGAAAGTACATACTCAGACATTATCAGTAAGAACTGTTATATGTTTTTCCTAGAAATAAGAAATCTGACCCAGCCACAGGTCTATTCTATAGGAAAAAGCACACCCCCAAGAGGAAGTACATGAGAACCCTAAAGTCGAATTAGAATTGAAGCCCATATGGCTTCTTCATAAAAAAAAACTGTCACTACCAAGCTTAACCAAGACTACCACAAAATTCTTAAGTATTTTTATTTGTTTCAATAATATCCTTTCAACAATACAAAAATTCCAATAATACAATTTTGTTTTCGCTTAAACCACTCACTTATATTAAAAATGATGGCACGAGATATTATTTCATTTCATCATCCAGATAAATGTTTGAAATAATTCGCGAGGCTTACCTAGCGGTGTGTGTTTTGTCTGTGTGTGTATTGTTTTAATAAAATAATATAATGAACTGAAGTATTTCAATAAAATGTTAACCAAAATTGAATCAATAGTGAATCCTTTGATAAAGGATAATACCAGGGGCGGTATAAAGAAGCAAGTCCTCTCAATGGAGTGAGCTGATGTACAAATATAAATTCATATTTCATCGAGTACCGTTCACCTGGTGGCGAATAAGGCTGGTGAACTTGAACAGACCTACGATTGAATAAAGCATAAAGCAAATCTGCGTGTATATCAGGAACTTTGATTTCCAGATATTTCTCCCTTTGAAGGAGAAGGATAAGGTGTAAATTGGTCTGCAATCGCTTATTGAATTGTTGATGAAGGGCGGGGTACTTTGCATTTGAAAAGGGATCTGGAATTTGTATGGAATCTTACTTTTTATAGCCGCAAGAATGCGATGGAGCGAGTTACCTATACCCCAATCGTAAAAAGGAGGATTTTATTTAATTTTCGTAATTTTACTTGCATAATTAAAATTTGATATTGATTTTCTATGAAAATCAGAAAAACATTTAGCTACTTTGATGTGGAGGCAGGTAGAATAATGATGGGGCATCTTCTCACAAAAGGCGGATATTTAAGGAAGATAAGCAGGAAATAAGTCCAATTCCAAGGATTTATTCGCAAATGGTAAATAGGCAATAAGGGAAAGATGGACCAATTTAAATATAATAATAATAATAATTTAAAATATCAGCTGCTAGGTTACACGAAATAATTATTGTCAGGTGAATTTAACACAATTCAGGAAAAATACGTTTTCGGGGCAACCGTCCTCCTATACGCTGTATAGCGAGGAAGCAAATTAAACTACATACGAAAAACATGAATCCCCAGATAAATGCTAATAATTGGCCACCTGATGCTCTGCTTGATCTACCTCCCCTTGATACCTTTACTATCAAAGCAATCTACCGTCTCCGGCGGGGTGGTTTTTGATATAATCCACACTGGATTTTCGATGACTTTGCGCAACACTTATCGTACGACCATAGTTCTATGGATATGCCGTCTGATGCAATGTTATCGGAACTTCGGCTGTTGTGCAAATTTAGAGGCGACTTTCCTTGCATTCCGGACTGACTTCAGCCAGAGTCTGAGCTTGGTTTGGGATGTAGCAGTATTTTCACGGATGGCCCAAACTAGTCAAGGGTCCGCTGCTGGTGTCTTCGTGGAAGTTGACAACATTAGACTTCACTACCCGTTAGGCAAGCGTGCCTCTGTTTTTCAAGCGGAGGTCTATTTTTTTTTTTTTTAAATACTTCTCTCGGGAAAGGCGAACCTTTAACGCTTCAACAGCGCCCCGAGATGCTTGCCGATGTATGTTAGTTCTGAACTTAAATTGCTGCAAATTGTATGCTATCCTAACCTAATGGTTGCCAAATATATTGTTAATAATAGGTGGCGGGGTCGGAGTATCTGCGTCTGTAGCGACAGTCAAGCTTCGCTTAAGGCCTTGCTTAAGCCTGTTACCTATTCCAAAATAGTTCGGGAATGCAAGAAACCTCTGAACTCGGTCGCAAGTCTGAACTCTTTAACTCTTGTCTGGGTTCCAGGTCACACTGGAAATTATGGAAATGAGATATCCGATGAGATTGCTAAGCAAGGCTCAGAGGATAATTCTCGGGGCCAGAACCTGGGCTGGATCTTCCTGCGTCCTCGGTCAGGGCTTCTATCAAACGAACACATTTGTGTATGGCAAGGCTCTAAAGTAAGCGGGCAGACTAAACACATGCTCCCGACAGACAGTAAGAAGTCTGTGGCATTCCTGCTGTCTCTCAGTAGAAATGACTGCAGAAAACTTATTGGCGTTTTTTCGGGGCGCTTTTGCTAAGCATCTTAGTGTGCTAGGCTTAATTGATATCACTGTCTGCGACGCTTGTGGAGATTTCCTTTTCCATTTCCTTTGTTATTGTCCTGATTTTTTAGCGACAAAAATAAATAAATAAATAAATATTTCTAGCAGATCGTTGACTACAGCACTGTAATAGGGAACACTAAAGAATACTTTGTGGACAGGCTCTGTTAGGACCTCCTATTAAAATCACATATTAAAAACATCAGATGCCATTTGCAATGCAACTAGTCACGCTGCATGCTAGGTAAGAACTTGGCCGAAACTCTTTTTTGTACCCATAAAAAACTGAACACATCCATCCAAAGCTGAGCTAATTGTTTTGGATTTAATGTTAATGGATGATTGTATTTTTACTGAACCGGGTTTGAGCTGAAGATAAATGACAGGAGGGAGAGGACCACCATTTAGAGTTTAATAACTGATTAAATCAGTCTCCATTCCGTTATCACTGACCAGGCAGCCATTTCAGTTGAGTTCAGCTTTCATGGTAATCACAATATTGACACATTGTAAAGAGAAAACTTTCCTCAGCGACATCCTTCGATGAAAACATTTTTATTTTTCACCAGTAATGTAACAACACTCACATCGTGTATACTTGTACATTATACTACAAGACATACACCAGAAAACAGAACAATGCGACAGAGCCTTCATCCATGATGTGTCAAGCATACAATTGACAGGCATAGTGAAAACAGTATAGCAACAGCATTTGGCTCCTTCCAAGAATGTGCATATTGTTGTCGTGAAGTTTTGCATATCCTTACAAGGATGTGCACGTTAACTTCATTTCCGTTCATCAGTTTTCATGCATGAGAAGCATTTCCATTTTCTTACAGTTACGCGTAGCGAAACAAAAGGAACGGAGCATAGCTGGCAGAGTGTGAGTGGATGGCAACTGAGTTAGAATAATCGATTTCTGACTGACACCTTTGGCACTGGCATGACATGATAAAGATGCAAGATACCATCGCACCTGAAATTGCAAACTCAATGCGCATACCGGAACTATACAAGGATAACATAAAGGCAAAGAGAATAGATGCACAGCCCTGGAAGTGAATTTCTTATCGGAATACTGTACTGGGTTTGATGAGATCCAGTACAACAGATTGCTTTTGTTTGACTCGATTTGAATGGGGAGCGGCCTGTATATGCTGAAGACGAGCATAGAGTCAAATTGATTGCCATGTTCGATGTTGCAGTGTAGACAAGAGTGATGATGTTTAGATTTTTAAGAGCACAATAAACAGAAACAAATATGCGATGGTGACGATAGAACTGCAAGCGTTTAGGATACCCATTTTCTAAAAGGTTGATGGTTCACAAGATGAAAATGGAGGATAAGCATAATTTACAAGACTTTCTTAGTTTGCCTTACCCATTGAAAACTACTGCAGATAAGACGAAAGAATCACGGCATTTGGGGATGTTCTGAAGGGGCTGAGACATATCTACTAAAAAGGGGGGTACAAATTGTCGTTAAGCCTTTAAGCAAACTTTTGATGTTCGAAACCCTTCGAATATGATCAAAACACACAAAGTTGCATACATTTTTTATAAATAACTATGAAGAACAAGAAAACCAAAACCCTCACTGAAATTAATTATTCCGCTTCTAATGAGTAGTGCGTATATTTTATCTTGGAATGGAATTAGAATAATTGAGCGCACTGCGTTGGTATTATAGCTATGTATAGGCTTTCAAAATACATATTTCGTTTAATTTACATATTTTTAGAAATACAGACTAGTTCACTAAAACATTATCCCGAAAAGTATATTCGCTTAAAAAACTTGGACAGTCATTATCAGTAATCCCAAGTCGAACTTAGCAGTCGTGCCGTACAGCCGTGTTCTTCTTTTGTTCCTATAATATTTTATTTATCTGGCCATAAGTGCTCTGCCATTAAGAGAAATGTATGTAACCACACCTAGAATTTACGAAGGGTCCGAAGTTTAGCTTTTCACAACCCTGACGTGGGAAGGCTATTTCAGAAATTTTAAGCAAAGTAGAAAAATAGGTTCTCAGATACACAATTAGGGCTGCGCGAAATAAGGCCCCAAAAGTAAAAATGAAATAAGGCCCCAAATTTGGGGTGTTATTTCATAATGAAATAAGGCCCCAACAAAAAAATGAAATAAGGCCCCAAATCTGACAGTAAACCCAAGCAGGGGGGTTTCATTTCTACGTTTGGGGTCTTATTTCATAATGAAATAAGACCCCAATTTTCATTAGGAAATAAGGCCCCGAAAAAGGAAATAACACCCCAAATTTTATTAAAAATCGGTGTTGTTGTTTCCTGTATAATTTTTTGGGGCCTTATTTCATTTCTTTTCTGGCGCCTTATTTCCTGGGGTGTTATTTCGCGGAGCCAAAGTGACTTGCTTAGCTTGAAGGTATGCCAACTTCTGTGTTATAAACTGGTATATTCAAGATGATTTTTTTGAAACCCAAAACTGAAAAGTTGGCGTTTTCATAATAGATACCAGCTTTCTGTTTTTTTTTTTTTTTTTGTGTTTAGAGGTTCGGTGGAAGGAAAAATCATCGAAAGACATTACACAACTATTACGCGAGGGATGCTTTAACTAGATCTAAAAAAACTCCTGAGGGGATTGGCTTTCATTATCCCGAATTGGATTGCACCTAGTCGTTCGACTAATTGGCATTATTTTTGTTTACATTTTTTCTTTGAAAATATTACCTACTCCTACTTTCTTAGTCCTGGGTAACTCTTATAGATTCTGATTACATTGTCAGTATTTAAAATTTCTGTTATTTCTAAGTTAACGTGGTTAAGAAGTTTTCTTCTGCACCTTTGAGCAGCTTTTTTCAATTCAATTCAATTCAATTTATTTGCAATATTCTTAACACAGAAAGATACAGTATCTTCTAAAATGGTGCAAGCTTCAATAATGTATACATTATATGTTACTGTTTGGAAAAAACAAGAGAGAACAAGGCAACTAAATTCAGCAGATAGAATTCCATTAATAAGTAATTGGGTTCATGGATATAAGCATAAATAAAATACATTGTAATATGTTCCCAAGACTAATTTGAAATAGAATAGTACAATGCAAGCAATAAGAAAAAAAGAATCAAAAATATCGAAAATAATCTTCATCATCATCATTATCATCATAAAAATATCATCACTATCACTTAGGTGCCTCCAGATGCCGCCTAAGTCTGCTCTTGAACTAAGATGTACAACTTATTACTCGAATGCATTGTGGTAGGGAATTCCACAGTCTAATTGCGTTTACTAAAAATTGACGCTCAGAAATTAAATATGTAGGAGAAACGTACCGGTGCAAGACCAGAAGTTCCAGATCGCTGAGACGGTATCATACTGTAAAGATGGAGTGGTTGACAGGTATGTAATACATTGTGCAGTAGATTTATTGTCCTAAATTTGAACAGATTTTCCAGCGAAAGGTTTTTGAACTTCAATTATCAACCATTTCAATATTTATAAATATGTGTAGATCAACTTTGCGTATGTTTATAAACTTTATTTAATAAACCTAAGTTCTATTGAATATAACACTAGCTGACCCAGCAAACGTTGTTCTGCCTAAAATAGTTATTTTAAATATTTCAAGATCTAGTTTGGTATTTTTTGTTCAATTATTTTTTTTTTTTTTAATAGAAAATGAAGGCGGATAGCTTCTCACTGGTTCAGCGGCCATTCTGAGAACGCCGGCTACTGTTACCATTGCCTTTTCTTGGCATCGTAACAAATATCGAACTGTAAATGATCATCACTTTGTATAAATCGCACATACATTTTTCACTATCAATAATTTACCTTTGAAATAGCCAGTGAAGAAAGTTAACGAACGAAAAAGATATAATTGAAATTTGGAAATCAATTTGAGAAACAAATCAAATTGATTACTTTTACGTTTTTTTTCGAACAAACCCGTAGAAGAAAGTATCCAATTTGGTCGCGCCATGCCCCTTTGTCCAATTTTGGCCAAAGACCACTCCTGGGCCAATACCTTTGATTATCTGTAAATTTGAGCTCAATCGATTCGGCAGATTTCGAGATATAAGATTTTGAATGTTTTTTTTTTGTATGGGCGGTGCCTCGCCATTTGTCCAATTTTGACCAATCTCCAGAGGAGCACTTCTGGGCCAATACCTAAGATTATCTGTAAATTTGAGCTTAATCGATTTGGCAGTTTTCGAGATATACGATTTTGAGTATTTTTTTTGTATGGGAGGTGGCATGCCCCTTTGTCCAATTTTGGCCAATCTCCTTCAGTTCACTCCTGGGCTAATACCTAAGATTATCTGTAAATATGGGCGCAATAGAGTCGGTGGTTTTCAAGTTATACGTATCCGAACACATTACCAAAAGTTTCTCCACTCTCTTTCCTTGTAGGTACCTACAGTGTTGTTAGGTCTCTCTCTTCATTTTTCCCACGAAACGTGGTAATTTTTCCCTTTTTTCCCTTTTCACCGAACTCAATTTCCCACGAAATTCCCACGATGCATTAAAATGAAAAAAAAAAAAAAAAATGTTTAACTCATTTTTATTATGTAAGAAAATCAGAATGGCCGCGGTGCATTGACCGCTATAGTTATCTAGCGGTATGCCAAACTCCATATAAAAAACTGACATTTTAGCATTTGCGCTAGAGCTGTAGCACATATTGTCAAATATCCTTTTCTGCGAAATGTTTCAATATAGCGCAAAATTAACTAAATAAATAAATAAATAGTTCATTCAACAAGTCCGTATAGACACCCTATATAGGTCTAGCTTCTCTAGTTTGTGTGATATTTTATTTTTGGGGCTAATGGAAGGGACCTACCATTTTATGCCGACTCCGAACGGCTGGATTGAGAAGCTTTTTCAGTACAGTTATACTCTCGTATATTTGCCAGACATTCGCGAGAGGTGTTTCTTTTCCGGGGATCGAACCTGGGACCTTTCGCACATTAATCGCTGAGCCACTGCGCCCACAAAATTAACTGGTAAATTGGAGGAAAAATAACGAACTGTCAAAACAAATCTATCAAGTCTAAATTAATTTAATAAAAAATAAGGAAAAGTGAAAGTGTAGAAGTTACACAAAATACATTTTTGATGCTCATGAAGATAAAGTAATAAAAATTTAGACTGGTTCCATTCCAATGTCACTTTGCCGCTGGCGCTAGAGCTCTAGTTACATACGCTGTCGCTGCGCCGTCAGATTGTTTTTGTACTAGAATTTTTTTTTGTTAAGAGGCTATTTACATGAGCTCTTTTTATTTCTGCTGATAATTGTTGTGAATTTTTGAATTTGTTTTGGTGAAATTTCACAAAAATTTGGCTTTACAATTTTTTTTTGTCAGATTCCTGAAATTCCCACGATTGTGGTGCTTTTTCCCTTTATCCCACGGAAGGCTTTTCGGACATCGAAATTCCCACAAAAAGGGATAAATCCCACAATATAATAACACTGGGTACCTACCTATGTATATGTTCACTTGTTCAGTATAAAAAGCGGCCAGAGGACAAAGCCAATTGGACGGAGTCGTTGCTGAGAATGTGCTTCATCTGTCCACGAAAATGTATTGGCTTTACCAAATGAAATTGGGGCAAGAATTAACTATAATTGACTATCATTTTTGAAGTGAATTCAGTAAATCAATCACGATACAATAGATCTTGTCAGGTCGCAGTGTCAGCCATATGGGCAGGGAAACTTAAAAAAAAAAAAAAAAAAAATAGGATCAAAATTGTGTTGAGCAATGGAAATTGGAGGGCACAATACCCAGAAGAGGTTATATCAAAGATAATGTTTGGTCCTGTCGACATCATAGGGTGTTTAACGAGTTTTTTTTTTTACTTCTTTAGAATCAAACAAAGTCCAGCCAGATTCGCGTAATTCAGCACAATTCCTAGATATCTAGTGCTGTGAAGGGGAATGTTCTTAGAAATAATTATGCCAATACAACTGTACCAAGGGTGGCACCTGGCAACTACGCCGAACCCATAAATTCTTTTGGGCCAACATAACAATACGTTTAATTGGTTTGACCCTATTAGTACCGAAAATATACGCTATGGCTTTACCCTACGATCTTATGCACTTCCACTATTTTCACTAACAAAATAACCTCTGCCAAATGTCCCCTATCTAAGCCAAAGATAAAGACATCCGTCGACAAAACCATTTCCTTTCCATTACCCTCAAAATCACTTTCCTACCATTTATTCCAATTACATGCCATAAATTCCGCCATTTTTCTTGAAACCATCCCAAACCCCTCTTCCGGTGCCATTTTCAGGCACATAGGCAGGTAGAGAAATCTGTTACCGAATAAAAATAATTGCCGCCCCAAAATCACCGAACCTAATTTGTAGTTATAAACAAGGCCGACACCGGAAATAACAGTGTTAAACGGTGACGACAATGGCACGTTTTCACCTTGTTTACATCCCGACCAACGAATATATCCTCGTTGCCGTCTTCGTTGGCGGATGTGATGTGAAATTGATCCCAAAGAAAAAAAAATAGGAAAACAAAGCAGAAGACGAACATCCAATGTTATTTACTTTAACGACACATCGATGAATGTGTCCTTATTTCGAAAATGAAATTATCTGGATGTCTTAGTTGATGTTGTTAGACCCCCCAGGGAGCGAACAAGATTTCCTGACAAGAATCATTGCTCCATTTTCGTATGCCCCTTCTTTTTTTTCACTGTCTTGTGTTGTAATTTTTCTTTGTCAGGCCGTCAGTACCCTTGTAGCGAACACCGCTACAGCGATACTGCAGGTGAATTCTATAAGAGTGGATCTGGATAGGTATAGGTACCTACCTAAACACATACACCATCCAGAGGGTGAAAATGTAAACAGAACGAGAAACTTTGTATTTTTTTTTTTTTTGTTTTCGTTTGTTCTGTTTTCTCAAAGTCTCTTCCGCAAGGACATTAAAATTTTATTGGTCACGTTTACCATCCCCCCAATATAGAGCACGGACTCACCCATATTTACTGCCACTGATGGCCATTTATTGATTGTTCTAGATCTTTTTGTTTTCTTTCTTGGAATTGTTTTCGCCATTTTCTCAGCTACCAACCTCGTTATCCACCTCCGGCTAAAAATCTGTTAAGGTCACGTAAAGTTTCCCTTCTTTTCCGAACCTATGGATGTAGAACAAACAGACAAGGATATGTTTTTGCACCCATTAAAAAGCCCAAAAGTAAGCGTTGTGATGGTAATATGGGTTGGGAGCGGTGGTGGTGATTTTCAGAGATTTTAGTGCGATTCCTGGGTCTTCGGGTTCCTTTAACGGTCACTTAGATTTGTAATTAACTCCAGATTGAGGGAGGAGACCGATGGTGGATGTATATGGATTTGTTGATGGATATCACAAAGTAGTGTGTTTATACGGATAGATATAGGTTTTCTTAGGGGAACTGCCGAGAGCAGCTTTTAAAAGACATACTGGGACACTTTCGGGAAGAATGATAAACTCACAAAATCTTATCGGTGTATCTGTTCGATTTTGAAACAGTTGAATCGACGATGAACAACAATAGGATATCAATTGGAGCATTTGATTGGTGCTAACATAGATTTTGCTGTTAATGGCAACAACTAAGGTTTAAGTCCAAATAGATAAGTTCCATTAATTCTTAGGGAGTCCTTACAGACGTTGCTCTTAATTGGACATGTAGTTTTATTAGGAAAGATACATATTGAAATTGATACATAAAGTAAGTCTATCACACGTAAAATGATGGCTCTTAAGATGTCTTAGTGGTTTCAAAGTTCAATAGAACTTCTAAGACGACAGTTGTTGCAAAACACTTGACCGACGTGTAAGATATTATTTGCTTTGTCTTTGCTGTGAAATGAACAAAAACCTATTTATTCAATTATGGGCGCATTGGCCCAGTTGTTAGTGTGCTGTATTACTAAACGAGCTGCCTCTATTCAACTTCCACAGAAATATAAACTAGGTACATCTAACGATTTTTTCATGACTAATTCGATAGAGATAGAAAGTCGATACAAAAGCCACTATTCGATCGTAGAAATTGTTGGTATTCCGACTGACGACTAACGCGGCAGGGAAACTAGGTGAAGGCTTCGCCATTTTCTGCAATATTAGGTACTCAGTTTATCGATAAACAAACGCGAATCTTATTAGGACTAACTGAAAAGTGAAAGTGCGAGCCGGGATATGCCCAGACAGCGACTTATACATTCGGCCTTTAAAATCGCCACACAAGCCCTTGTGTATAAGTCGCTGTCTGGGCATATCCCCGCCCGCACTCTTCCAGTAGTCGATTGGAGGCACCTCGATGGCTTGAACTTAGCCGATCCTTCATTTTTTAAGCCAGCCAAAGTTGATCTGTTGTTAGGAAGTGACGTGTTAGCCGATGTTCTTTTGCCGGACTTAATTCGGGCAGATGATGTCAATTTACCAGTTGCACAAAATACCAAGCTGGGATGGATTCTCTTTGGACGAGTACCATTTTCGTCTCAACCGATAAAAACTTTTCATCAAGCCTTCACGTTGGACGCAAGCATGCAAAAATTTTGGGAGTAAGAAGACATAGAAGTAACTCCCGGCCTCCCGAGCGACCAAGCATCTAAGCGAATCAGAGCATCCAAAACGCACTCCAAGAGATAACCAAAAAACAAAAACAACCGATTCGATAGAAACCATACATGCTGAATTACCATGGAAAATACCGTACCAACAACACCCATGGAGAACTCGAGTCCGATGACAGCTCCATCATCGAATTCGACGTTCGTGCACCAACAGTCAGGGCAGAACGTAGCGGAGTGGTTAGTCGCACCTCTGCCCGTGGTGGGATCCACAAGTGGATCGATTTCGTCCTATCCCGTTGGGATGGACAAGGCCAGAACACCTGGTTTACTAGAGCAAAGCTATACGTCTGCGTGTTGCTTGGCCTCATCATATATTTGCTCTTTATCCGGCTCGAAGGACCAAAATGATCGTCTTTGAACTCAACAGTTGATTAATTTAAATTGGTTTAACAAACTTTTTAGTTATAGAATTTGATTGGTATTAGTAATTCATAAAAGATGAATATAATTTTGTGTGCTTAAATGTAAACATCGATTTGGGGGTAAAAGTAAACATACATGAGTTAACGCCGGCACAGAACAATCTCCATGTTGTCAGCGGCACGGCCATGCAATAAGAAGCGGAGCTTTAAATAATCCCACTGTTTAGTTTTCTACTTAATTTTACTTTGTTAATTATTTATTTGTTTTGCTTTAATATTTTCTTGTCATGAGTTTTCTCTTATTTTTAGTAAATTCAATATACAAATTGTATAAGCTTCAAAACGTTTTCGTTTTGTTGCATTAATTTTTCGGTCAGATTTTTAGCGCACTGCATTAAGAGCAGTTATAATACAGTCCACGAAGCTGACTATTGAACAATGCATTTTAGATAAAATGTGTGTTATATTTAACACAACGATCTTCGAGGTTATATCCTTGCGATAAAGAAGAATTGCGAGAGCTAGTAGCTTATTAATAACAACTTAAAGATTCCTTTTCATAACTCGAAGCCCGATGAAGATTGGCACTGGAACTCATGAAGAGAAATCCCACATTATCCCTATAGAAACCAACCAGGGTCCGAATCGTCTCATCCGTAAACGAACAATACGTGACGAAACTTGTTTTTGCTTTATGTGTAAAATCTGTTAATTCCGTGAATGTATAGCTTGTTCAAAAGGGAGTTTATCCTTCAGTAGGCTCATTTCATTATATCTGTTGGGGCAGATTAAGCAGTCATTGTCGTCATTGTCGTCATCACCGCCATCATAGTCATCATCGTTATCATCGCAATCATCGTCATCATCGTTATCATCAGCATCGCCGTAATATTATAGTTATTAATAATTTCTGAATTATTGTATTGAATTATTGTACTGAAGTATTGTATCGAATTATCTATCTAGTTTCATAATTATATTTAAATCTGGCGGTCAATTTAGACCAGTCACCATATTAATTTTTACTTGAATTCGCCATAACATTTAAACTTTTAAATATAACGTAGTCTCTCTCACTAAAGTAAGAAATCGCTTACGCACTTTTTGTATAAATACGCACAGCGAATAAAGCTCAAAAACTTTTTGTATTTGAAACCCAAAGGGGAAACACCGTCTCTCTTTTATCTTCGCTTTCGCTCTACTCGTCGTCGTTGCATCGGTCAACTTCAAGGTTACCTATTGTTCGGTAAAGTTTCATATAGTTGCAGGATCGGTAAAGCCCTTTGTGGTCTATTAAAAAGTACAATTCGCATCCGTTAACAATCGGTTAACGAACACCACAACCAGGATCAGCTCTTCCTTAATCGAAGGATTCAAAGAGATCCCAAGGTTGGCGACACGAAAAACACTTCGGTCGTACAATATCAGTATCACTCAAATTATTAACTTATTATAAATAATTAATATTAAAATCTTATAACTTTAATTTAATTTTTATTTTTCCAACAATCATGAATTTGTTTACATTTACCAATATAGACCCTACTGTTTTGGAAGACGTTGACAAGCCTCTTAAAAAATAGGACTCTGCTCCAGGTCACAAAACGAAAACCACTCAAGGGTGGCTCAAATACAACGTAGCGGACTTCATATCACCGGATGATGGCTCAGCTAGTAGTCCAGACCTCATAAACGTTAAATTACAAATCGTCTGAGTGTTCCAGTGGAGTGTTTCCTAACATGATAAAAATAAGTCTTCGTTTTAGAAGGCATAATATGGTGTAAAAAAAAATAGAGTAACTGGTATATAGGCACCCTTCTCACTTACCTAGCTTCTCACAACCATTCGTTTGTGTGAGTTTTTTTTTTTATTATTTTTTTTTTTGACGAATGGAAAGGAATTACAATTTTATGCCGAGTCGGAATCCGATCGGCTGAACAAAAAACTATCTTCCCGCGGGGACGAAGCAAAATGCAAACGTTTGGATTTAATACAAAATAAATAAAAAAACTGTAAGTTAAGGCTGATCATTCTACATATACAAATTTTTAGAAAAATCTGCGATAGTATTAGCCACCTTCAGTGTGATTTTATGCCCAAGTCCACAGTTGACGACTATACGACAGATCCTGGAGAAAACCCAAAAGGTCCAAATCAAAACCGACCATACGAAGGTTGATGTAGGTTGAACAGAATAATGATGCTAACCGCTCAGGCACGTCACAATTGACAGCGAATTGATGCCAAACTTCCGGCATGAAGAGTAGCCGATTCCAATCTGAAGGAGCAACGTAGTACACACGTAGAAAAAACTTGCCTTTTTTTGCTAGCACGTAAACAGAGAGATACCTCAACCAAATTGGAGTGCGCTACAGGTTGCCAAATATAGCGCTAACTGTAGAGGCTTTTTAATTTACAACATATAGGCCCTATCTAATCCAATTTGCAATTTTTTAAAGGATAACTGTATACATATGCTAGAACATAAGGAATACATTCCAATTAGCTACCCAAATAACCAAAAGTCCAAAAGAGCAAAAGAGTCAATCAACCGAAAGAAAACTAAAAATGCAGGACCGAAAATAAAACTACTCTTCAGAGTCATTTACAAAAACCAGTTATCCTTCTGCTTTGAAGGATCTCCCACAACTTAAAATAATGAAAGCGACGAAATGACAATATTTTTGACATGTGGTTTTTCCATGTGTAAATCGGAAGCATTGGAGCGCACTATACTATAGGTGGTGAGAAACTTTTTCTTTTATGCTTTTCAATGCTTCAAGCAAACTTTGCTTAAAATAGAGTCACCCCAAGCCGAAGCTATTCGCCTCAAAGTCTGCAGATGGACGATGGCAAAAGTCATCAAAGTCTAAAAAATTAATTAGAAAATTGCATTCTCTTCTCGTGGTTTTTCTACAACAACACCACCGCACCTAAGGGATGTTCAGAGTTCAGACTCAGGGACACACACAAAATTGAAAAACTGATCTGAGCGGCGAAGTGATTGAACTCGAGTGTTTGGTTGATTGGGGGACCAGCGCCACATTGATTTCCAATTGACTTAGTCCGTAAATTTGAAGAGTTGAAGTTCTGAAAAGTTTTCGCTTTGTTAATTTTGTGCACACCAAAAGCTATGGGAAGGATTGAGAAATTTGTTCTTAATTTTTGATGAGGGTGGTGTGCCTGTGCAGTGATACCTACAGCAACAGTACTTCAAGTTCGTTGGGTGGGGCATGGAAAGTTCAATTCGAATTTTCGGCAGAATAAGGGTGTCCTTTTGTGTGAGTATGGTGCGTAAAGTGAATTTTGATTTACTATAGTTGGGTGGACTTAATTTTTTTGCTATTTTATTGAAATTCTTCAGCCAGTTTGGAAATTGTTTTGGATTTTAGAAATGATGAACGGTTGAGTGATTTGAATGGTAATGTATTGAATAGGGGGTAGGGTTTGTAAAAAAAAAAGCACGAACGGGTAATACCTTTATAAAGTTGGTCTTTGAAGCTAAGATTTTCTTAGTTAAGAAAGTGCTATCGGAGTATCGTGTTAAGACTTCATGATAGTCAATGAGGTTATGGACGGCGGTGTGTTTGACAGTTTTCATGAGCTCCTTCATTAGACGAACGAACGAGACACATTAGACGAACGTCTGACTTTTAAGTAGAATTTTGAAAATAGGAGTGGAGCTCAAAATCAGCCCGTGGAATTGATGAAGTCAATGATTTTGTTGAAAAATGTCAAAAATGAAACAACGTCTTTGGCTGTACACCAAGTCTGCCATTATCTAAGCCCAGACATCACGTTCAGGAAATTATAGTGTTTCACTCCCATTAGCGTTCGGCCAGCGTGAGCAGTGGGAATTATGGATGGATGATCAGTTTGAATGCGTGTGTTGGGCAGTGGCCCTTATTGACGGACGCCAGTCTATACCGAGGGGACTTTTTCTGAAAATTCAGTTCTTTATTCTAAATCTTTTGTACCTTGTCTAAGCCTTTGAGATAGAGTAGAGTGTGAAGGACAAACTTACTACGCAGATGAAATATAGAGAACAGAGCCATGTCTGGCCGATTCGTCTGCTCTATAACTTACCCCTATGAGTTGCTATACGCTAGAACCCAAACGAAAGTGACACTGAACCGATTCGATACAGTTCTCGACGAACTTGTCCTGATAGTATTTGAATCGAGACCCTAATAGCGGTCCGGCTGTCAACGAAGACATCAGATTTTGTTTTTAGATGTCGATTTTTACAGGAGACGCATACTTACCTCCCTAAGTGCCAGAAGACGCTGGATGAGTAGAATCTATTTTAGAAGCATCTGTGAAGATCTGAACTTCAAGATCGTTCGTAACAGTGACTCTATGTACCCATTGTTACCGCTAATTTCTCTTTCAACAAATTATTTAATACAAAACTAAAATCGGACTTCCTAAATCCAGTAGGGCAATTCGTTTCCTCAAATTATGCATTTGCTCCTAACCAAAACAAAGTTCACTCAGCAAATTGAAGAGATCCTGTTGAATATACCATCAGAATTTTCATTTATGGAATAACGTCATTTATAATACCATCGCGACGTCATGATGTGGCGAGGGCCGTGCAACCACAAAGAAGCATGCATATTAATTCGTGCCCTCATTTTCTTTCCACCATCGCATCGTCTCCCATTTTTATAATTAGGTACTGAGCATATACTTTTGTTCAGCTCCTCTTTTAAAAATTTATTTTATTTTTCTGACAAAAGTACTGCTGCTCTCGTGAACTCCTCTTCAACATCCATTCAATTTCCACCGCACCCGTGCGGTGAAATTAATTCAAAGTGCAATAAGGGTGGGCAAATTAAATTCCATTTTTACATTCAAAATCCCTGCAAGGATTATCCTTGTAATAGAAGTGGTTGAGCTCTATGTATGTTCGCGGACTTTTCTCTTATTTAGCTCGTATGGTATGCACATATGCTTAAAGTCAAGGCATTGACTTGACCTTGATGTCCTTAACGAATTTTTAGGCTGGAAATTTATTTTTGCATATCCCGAGTGCACCAGTACTATAGCAAATAATATTCATGAAAATGCATGTGTTTGGGAGTGGAAAAACCAAATCTAAGGAATTACAGCGATGACGTACCTACACTCTTATGGTGGCATTGTCAGCGCTAATTATCGACGGTATTACCACCTGCTTGGAGTTTTGCCGCTCTAATAATAATAGACTGCTCCTATTACAGGACGACAAAATTAACAGGAACAAAAAAATGTAATTTGCGCTGTTATTCTAGTGAGTGCACCCATGCAACCACGCCAACTGCAAACCAATCTGACTTCTGATATTCCTACCTACGCCTCCTTCTCCTTCGGCGATATCCTTTTTTTTTCCTACATATTTCGCATTGTTATTTGCTATGTGAAGCATGTAATGCATCGGAAAATGTGGAGGCAGACGACGACCAACGGTGGGAACTTTATTAGTATCGTAGGGCAGAAACGAACCACCTGTTGCCAGGCTGCAAGGGTTTGGTGTTCAAAGGGATGATGGGGGAATCTGCTCTGCAATGGGAGTGCGCTGATGAAGCAGGAAGCCATTGTTAGAGCAGCGGTGTTCTGTACGGGGTTTTGACATAAATGAACTTCCAATTTACTTAGCTGTCGTCATCGTCGTCGTCATCAGTGACAGAAACTATATGTAGGTGTGCTACTGTATTTGTGGGTGCTCAGTGCGGTGCACAGCACACACTATCGTGGAAATAGGTCGCGAATGGGAATCTATCGTTCGGCTGAAGGCAGATAGTTGCAGTCATGCATGCGAAATGAGGTGGCTAAGGACATCGAATTGAGGCTGTATGCGATGATGCGTTCTCTGGGTTGATTTATTAGGCAGAGGCGGTATTCTGGTATATATGCACCTTAACGCACTGCAATAGGACAGCGAACTTTAAAGACAATATTAGAAGACCTCTATTCCTTCAACTATTAAGAGTTGATTAGCATACTGTTAGCAAAAATACTATAGCTGATGGGGACAACTCATCTCTTCAAGGAGATAGCACTTGAAATACAATCATATTAGCGTTCAATATTCTTAAGACCGTAACCTATGTTTTTTTTTTTTATTATGACTCATGGTGACACAATGGACGAATTATTGGTAGGTATAATTAACCTACTTTTTTTAACTTTAATGGCAATTATCACATTCATTCATTTACATGTCGTCGGTCGTCCTTATGTTCGAGTGAGATCTCTTCCCATTGCCTGGCAACAACCATCATTCACGCATTAGCATATTTCCCTTGAAAAATGTGGTTCACAGAAAACAATTAATTTCTAAATAGGTACTCATTTCCCGCAGCTCTATTTGCCACATTGACCTTGTTAAACAGTGAAATTGTGTGAAAATAAGCGTCACATTTACTTTTTTTTTTAGCAAACCCCAGAAGCGACAGTAGGTATATACCTTTATTCCATTTTAGACAGGCTTCTGAAGGACCTAGAATAATGTAAAAAGAAAACAAAAAAGCAGATTAATTTGTTTGAGATTTTTTATGGGCATTTTTCCCTTCGCGATTTTTTTTTTTTTATTTCACATTAAGTCCTGTTCAAATTGTTATTTAAGGCACTGCCGTTGGCACTTACCTACACTTTCTTCTCGCCAGCTTGCTACAATCTTTGTGGTTCAGTTTCGCGTCTTCTAAGGGTTTCTCTCTTTACATTTTCTCTACTATCGTTGATTTCTTCATTAAATTTGAATTTGCATAAAACAGAAATGTAAGTCATTGCGTGTGTATGTAGTATATAAACGAACAATAAATGAAAAAAAACGTCCTTTACCTCCTAGCTCCTAGGGTCACGACAAGAAGAAAAACAAATATGAGGAAAAAAAAGCAAAGCAAAAGAGATGAACGACATTTACACATTTTAATGTAACCATTTCCTTTGCCAGCCCCACTGGCTTGAGCTGACATTCCAAACACCAAGGCGAACAAAAAATTAGGGAATATCATTTGGAGGCAAAGCTGACCAAAGAAAACAGAAAACGTTCTTCCCGTGGAAATAACGATTTACCGAAGAATTAACACACTTCATGGCTACCGGAAAGTAAATTAAGATTTACGATGATTAAAGGCGGTTCTAGGCCAAAAGGTTTTTCTTTTCATTCTTTATTTGGCCCTGATTACACCGAGATGAAGGTGGCCGTGCCACCCTAGAAAAAAAAAAACGGAATAATAGAAGAAGCTGAGTTCATTTTCGAACCTTTTGTTGGGAAGTTATTACCGCTAGATTACACTGGATGACATTTTCGTTATATTTTTTAATTCGTTTCTTTCTTTTTATATGATATTTACCGAAATTAAGGCTAAAGCTTTAAAGGTGATTGGAAGGTATAGTCCAAGAGCAAAATTTCAACCGAATACCTTGTGAATCTAGAAGCTGGGGTGGAAAGTGCATTAATACATTTTATACCAAGGAGGGGGACTCAAGTGAAAGAGAGATGTTCCTCCAGATGGGCATCCTAATGGTAGACCTGGGATGATATGATTAAATGATGATGAATAATATTTTAAATTTGCAAACCAGTGTTCCCTCTCGTGCTACTATTGTACTCATTTGCTCATTTTGAGTACATTTTTATGAACTGAGTACGGATACTACTTTGAAGCCATCACGTACTACTATTTCATAACATATAAACATAATTCATTTTTATTTTTTCGACATACATAATATTTTTGTTTCCTAAACCTGACACTTAAGGAGTACTTAATTATCTACCTACTTATAAGGACGTTTTTACTTTCCCATACAATTTCAGTATGAACTGTCAATTTCATAGATTAAAAAGTGCTCAATTAAAACACAAAATCACAAAAATTTGTAAGAGAACAAAAATTGACTTTATATAGTGAGAGATATGTTTTCTTTAAAAATTATACGAAAAATAACAATGGACATTATGGTGAAATTAAAACTGTACCCACTTATTTTTCAAAGAAGATGTGTGTAGAGACCCAATATTAAAGAACCGATTTCTCTATAGTTTACTATCAATTGACTTTTATTTTCCGTATTTTTATTTTATATAGTGCGACTTTATTTTCATTGTTTTACATTTTATATAGTCAAGTATTGGCTTCGCACAGTGCCGATACTACAATGTGTAACTTACTCAATAAATATTATTTACTCATGGAGCTACCTAGAATGGTCAAGCAATGACGCACTGAGTAGACCGTAGAGTAAACTCCGTTACATAAAATTTTCAGGAATAGTGAGGATTTCTTTGATTTTCAACTATTTATTTGAAACGAAGTTGACTCTGTATACACTGGAACTAAGTCAAAGCTTCAGCAAAGTCCAAGAATTGACTGGTAAATCTGCCCACTGCCTTTTTGATGTATTTTCATACTATTGGGGAGGTAACTTCTATGTTTGCGCAATTTTTGCAATGCTTTTCGTATTTTGAACTTTTCCAACAATTTTTAAAGAAAACTGTAATGGTTTTGTTTTCATACAAATTTATTTGATGTTTAACAGCTCAGATATAATATTAGCTATGCGAAACAACATAAATGAAATAAAGGAAAACTAAATTCGTCTTTGTTTATTTGTGAATTTGTAAAAGTAAGAAAACAATTTATATTGGGAAATTAAAGTCGAATTTTCTAGAAATGAATGCTAAGAAAATACATTAGTCGGAATTATAGCTTTTTGAACAACGTCCCTAATACACTATTAGTCTTAATAGTTATTGTTTGACTATACGAATTCTAACAGTTTGGAAAACACAGCTCAGTTTATTTATGATATTTTTTAACTAAAGAAGGTAGTCTCAGAAATAATAAAACTACAACTAAGCAATTTATAGAAAAACAAATCATTCCATAAAAAAATAAATATACATCGCCACACCACATTTAGGCACTATTTTTATCAAATTTGTCTGTCAAAATCAGCATGGCCACATGGTATTATTAAGTAAATAGATTACTGACTTCGGAAATTGATAGAAATTCTAATTTTGACCACTTTTATACTTATAACTGGAAAGTACACTTTAGTTTACGTGCATTGTGAGACGTACTATCTTGGAAGCCATTTGAGTACTATTTTCCACCGAGATGAGAACTCTGCCCAACCAAAAGGGAGGGAACGCCGTTGCAAACACAAATTCCGTATACGCTCTGCTATACTACTGAATCAATCTTCCAAAATTTGGAGCCACATATAAATAAGTCTCATAAAAAAGGGTCAATACTGGCAACTAGCGTAATCAGGTCGTCCTGTCTTTGTGCCATTCGTGAGCCTTTCAATGCCGATTAAATTCGATCACTCAGTGTCAATTATACAGTCATGAGGATGTCATTGTATCCCAAAATCCTGACATACTCGCTTTGTCATGTGGTAATAGATCTGAATGACCAGAGCCGAGTGACCGGTGCATGCTATTTTTAATGATTGTGACACTGACTAGTATCGGTCTGCTTAAAAGGCAATCACACATATTGACCGCCTTAGGACGAAATCTGGTATACTTGTAGCTTACTGAAATTACGCCAAAAAAATACAGCGGAAAAAACCCAATAACCTTCAAAGCTGTTCCTAGGAAAAGTCGCCGAAATATTTTGATACAAATGCCGTGCATTTTGGTATTTTTTCGAAAACTCTTTTGGGCATTTTTTTCCATTTAAGCAAATAAAGAAATCCAAAAAAATAAAAAGGAAAAAACGCCAAAAATATTATTGTTTTTTTTTTAATTGAAAAGAGGTAAGTGATATGAATTTGCATTCTACATATGACTCATTCCATATATGTTGTTTTTTAGCAAAATTAATTAACTAATTTCGAGAGCATTGCTGTAGGCGGCGCGAGGATGCGATCGGGTTACAGGACTTCTCCTAAACGGCTGGACAAACGTTGCTGACATTTTGTATGCGTATTTGGATGGTTTAGAATCACAATTGGATCCAGTAGGTGGGGCTGCGATCTGGTTCCATGAATTTGTTTGATTTTTTTAAAAGATTTTTCACATATCAAAACATTATAGGGGAGACTGGGGCACATTTGAACACTTTTTGCTTTGAGGTCTCATAAAATCCTATTTGTTTAAATTATTGGACTGTAAAGTATTTTCACTTTAAGAAATACAAATAAACTTTGATTTGGACAAATAACTACGTAAATTTAGTAAGGGCGTATAATTTATTTTGAATTAAAAACGAAGTAGGTCCTTATGTTCAAAGGTGCCCCCAATGTAAGGCAGTTTTGAACTAGGCTGGGGCACTTTTGAACTTCAGTATTTGTAATTGCTTTTAGAAGCTAATAAGTTACTACAAGGTTTGTATTTCTTTAACGAAATAAATTAACTTCAAAAAACAAAAACGACTTAACAAAGCAAACTGAAATTTTGAAATTACTAAAATATTTTACAAATGACTTAAAAAACTTTATAAAAACAAAAATGAGTTATTTTATTAACCGAACAGAAATTTTGAAAAATTAAAGACAAAAATCATCATCGCAGCTGTCCTCGATGTTCCCGGAGCGTTAATTGGTGGTGGTAGCTTAGCTCTTAGTTCAATGCCACTTACAGACCACTTGTTCAAATGTGCCCCGACTGTTTTGTTCAAACCTGCCCCAATAGGTCAAGCGACAGAAAAATGTGCGTAAATATTTATATTTTTCATATTTATCAAAAAACGTACATTTATGCGGTTTCAAACGAAGTTATGCCTTAAAAATACATTTCACACAAAAAGAAAAGCTCACCATAAAATTTGTAAACTCTTACAAATAGAAAAATTTAAATATGCAATTTAAGCATAAAAACTCCTCATGCGGCTACTTCCAGGCGACGACTGAAAAGATATCCGAAAGTCGTTGACCACAAAAGAGCACGGTATTACCAAGTTTAAAATTTGGTTTATACTTAGAAATATTTTTTAAATGTTGTTGTATTAGCAATGTTCAAATGTGGCCCACGTTCAAATGTGCCCCAGTCTCTCCTAACCACTAAAACACTCGCTTGGACCTTGAAGTCCTTGGGAAGTGCTAACGAAAATTTTATGACTATAATTGTGCTATTTAAATACCCTTGCTTTTGGTCACTGTAGGATTTGGAGTAGGTGCGAGGCAGGTCCAAAGTTTGTATTTGTTGTTTTCCTTCACTGCCAAAACTTTATAACCTCCACAATAAGCTGTATTTCACGAAGACCCATAGGTTAGGTTAGGTTAGGTTGAATAGGGTGTGAGTTCATCACAGTGGACTAGGCACCATAGTGGGCCCATCGCCATCCCCGGGGAATTTTAACGGTCAAAAACCTAAACCAATTCGCCCAAGCAATTAATTTCCCTACAAAACCTAAAAATTGTTTCAATTTTGTTTGTGAGGCCAACCTCCTTCAAATTGTCGAAGACGTACCTTTCAAGGTGTTTCCTCCAGTATCGAGCAATAGCAATTGACATTCACAGAGGAGATGAGTAATATCCTGTAGCTTCTTATAACAATTCGCTTGTGGTAGTTTTTTTCGGGCAAAAAATAAGAGCCGTACAATTTTATGTCAAATCCGAACAGTGTGAATTATAAACATTTCTCAGCACACTAAGATTTTTTTCTCATCGGTCAGTGGTCCAGAACACTATCCACAGATCTAATTAGTTCACAAAGTTTTAGCGTTCCATATATAGCTGCCGATTGAATTGATTTCTTAACAATGTTGCCCTGAACCTATGACAGTGAAGTTTATAATATTGTACATCTAGATTCTAGTCTAGTGTCCATCATTTCAAAGAAGCTCTGTACTGTACTGCGGTATATGAATCGTCGTGTGGAAAATTGCTTGCTCCACCAAATGTGGTGTCGTTTTTCAATCGATAGTTCCCGGCACCTATATCAGGTCGAAATAACACACCAGCATCACGCCTAAATTATAGACTCAGTTTCGCAAAACGCAACACATTTTTCTCACTTATTTTATGTGTGCCACAGCCCACAATAGCTATCCCTGTCGCTCATCTGCCACCACATTTAACATGTTCTGCATTTTTGTGGTGGTTGTGTCTGTTTCGGTGCACCAAACCGCTGTGGTACCGCACGACCACATGATGATCCTGAAGCATACTTTTTCCAAAATAAAGTGTTGCTTGCCCCAAAAATGTATAGTGTCCTTGTATTCTGTCCGACACTATTTGGACAAATTAAACGGCCAGGATAGGCATTTTGTCATTTCAAATAATTCTCCTATTTAGCGGTCGCAATTGAGTTAAACAGATGTGCGGCAAATTCGAGTTTCCTGCATACTTAAAACTGCATGAAACGAGTTTAATTAAGGACTACAACTGCGGCCTGCACCATAATACAATGGATTTGGCTTCGCTGTAATTGAATCGTTCAGGCGCACGCCACCCAAACAGACATTGATTTATTTATTCCTGTGCACCAGCGAATCCTTTTGATTAAGATGCATCAACGGGCGAAAGATTCAGAAAACTTAACCAAGCGCAGTTCGGTTGGAGGATATTGAGATTTCCCTACTCTTACCACAACGAAACGTAATTAAAATGCAGCCTTGCTTCAAGTTTACCATACCAATCACGACAACAACTACTACTGGTACCAGATGCTCGTTGGAGGAAATTTCGGTATCTCTTTGGCAGCGTATTAGTGTTTCGTATCCACACCAGATGGGCGTAGGGATCTGTATAATTGGCGGTTGATTCAAACTTGATTGATTTCGCTCAAACTAGGTATCCCTGGTGTTGCAACGCAACAAACCCGAAAATTCACACCATCGGCATCAGCACATAATCGATGATCTGATTTGCCGTCGGCAAATACTCGTTTCTGTGCAACAGCTCAAACGCTAATAAAGCGAGCATACAATTACCCAAATGCAAATTTGGGCGCTCAGAAGAGCAGCAGCAAGCCGATGCGAAAAAATGCATTGTTTACATTAATTGGCTCCACCCACTGAGCAACTCGGGCCAGCAAGATATGGACGTATGTGTTGGTGACGGCTAAACTCGCTGATCAGCTGGCGATTAGACAAATGATGCGCGGGGCGGGAGCAGACTAGCGGTGGAGATGAGGTGTAGACGATTTTGGCAAAAAACGGATAACCGTCGAGCAGATCCGCAACCCCAAGTCAACGACCAGGAAATAGTCAAGGACAGCTGGAACCAAGTTTACGTACGGAAGTACAAAAAATCTAAATTCATTCCCAGTTGTAAACCCAAAGCGGACGAATAAAACTCCCAGCATAAATAAACCAAGTGGTTGTTGTTTTCTTTTTCTTTTTGAAGTTTTTCCGTCGGCTTTTGCTCGATTGTGCTAGGCCCATCGGCAGTTACCGAATTTGAATTCGTGAATTCAGAAATAAATTTTTGCTAGTGTCCTTGCGACAACAAATGGTCCTTCGAGCCGGATTTTAAGGATTTAAGGACCTACACATTAGTGCAAAAGACAATTAAATAAAAGCTTACAAAAAGACAGAGTGCGTGATTTAATCGTAACGTCAGTGCGTGGTAAATTCCATCCGGAAGTAAATTGTTCGTATTCATCGCCGCCTTTTCATTTGTTCGAGGATTTTCTGGAGCTGGAGCTGAGTTGGTGCTGTTGCTGTTGCTGTGTTGTGCTATCCTGTGCTTAATAAAACTGGTGCGACGAGGGAGCAACGCTAAATAACAGGTGTGTGGCATTTTTTCTAACCTTTATTCAAATTTAATTTATTGATCCTAACGACATCGTGTGTTGTGTGGTCTGCGATCCTTTAATTTAAATAAATAATCTCGCATTATGAGTAAGGGTAAACTTTCAAATTTGATAGACTCGGTTGAAACCATATCGCTAGAGTTAAACGCTGATTATAGAGCGTATGTAGGTCTCGAAAAATCAACCAAATCTATTCACATGAATGAGGCGCGGTTACAAAATTTGGAGCAATCATACGCGGAAGCTAGAGGTCTGCACCAGAAAATTGTTGCAGCTCCAAGTGAGGATGCAAAAGTTGCGTACATGGAAGCATTAACGTTCCATAAACTGAAGGAACTTTACTACAAATATTCTTCCGAATTAAAAACGCATCTTCATACCACAGACAACCAAACCCAAATTCAAGGATCCCTGAATAATTCAATGGCGGGGTCAAAGGCCTTGTCTGTTGAATTGAAGCTCCCCCCGATTAAAATCCCTACATTTTCTGGTTCATTTCAAATGTGGCCGGAATTTAAAAGCTTATTCGAAAGTTTAGTCTACAAAAATGCATCTATATCCGATGTTCAGAAACTTCATTACTTGAAGGCGAATTTAAGCGGCGAAGCTGAACGATTTCTGCGAAATACTGCAATCACTGACGGTTGCTTTGAGTCTGCGTGGGCAACATTAGTCAAAAGATACCAAAATTTACGGTTATTAAAGGACAATCAATTCCGATTACTATTTAATCAACCAAAGCTTGCTCAGGAGTCAGCCGATGACATCAAACAGTTGTTAGATACCACGAACGAGGCTAAACAGTCACTTGAAAACCTTGGGGTCCCTGTCGATTCTTGGGAAGACGTCCTCATATTTCAAACCGTTCAGAAACTGCCGCTCACCACTCTTGCTCTTTGGGAATCTCACATTTCCTCTTATGTTGACTATCCAGCATATTCCTTACTAGAGGATTTTTTACTGACTAGGTCAAGAACTTTAGAAGTTATTGGTCAAACAGCATCACAATTTGCTCAATCTAAGGGCAAAAAACCAACTTCTACCAATGTGCGTTCCTATAATGCAACAGTTTCGAAATGTGCAATGTGTCAGGGTACCCATTCAATAAGAAACTGCTTCAAATTTAAAGCATTAAATGCAAAGAAGAAACAGGACATTGTCAGAAGAAATAAGCTGTGTTTCAACTGCTTATCAAGTTCACACAACACGCAAAACTGCACAAGCATTTTCACATGTTCGCAGTGCAAACAAAAACATCATTCGTTACTGCATGTAACAGAGCCAGCTAACGCAATGCATGTTAATGAGCCCCCCGCTCAACCAACCGCTTTGGCTACTCCACCCGAGGAACCAACTTCCTCCGCCACTTCCGCTTCAGTTCACAACACTTATATAGCCGAAAACAGTAAGTTCCAAACTGTTCTTCTGGCTACTGCGCTTATTAAGGTTTTTCCAAGCGATGGCCAACCAATAATGTTGAGAGCACTGCTGGATCCTGGATCGGAGGCTTCATTCATTTCTGAATCTGCTGCACAAGCCTTGAAGCTTAAAAGAGAAAGGAGCTATACCAACATCTTAGGAGTTGGAGGAACAAACACAGGCATATCCAAAAACAAGGTTTCGCTAACAATATTCTCTAATGTCAACGAGAGTTTCAGACTAGAGCTCACTGCGTTGGTGTTAACAAAACTAACTGCAACACTTCCAACGCATAATGTTCCCTGTGGTAACTGGAGCCACATCCAAACACTTGAACTCGCTGACCCAACGTTCAATAAGCCAGGCAAAATCGACGTCATTCTGGGAAGCGATATCTACCCATCAATTCTCCTAGATGGCCTTGTCAAAGGAGCACCAGGCACTCCAATGGCACAAAGAACAGAACTGGGATGGGTACTTTCTGGCAGTGCTTCCCAGAGCAACCAATCGATTACGTCTCTTCACCTGACCACGGAAATTCAAGACATCGATAAAATTCTGCTAAAATTTTGGGAGCTTGAGGAAGTTGGAAGAAAAAAAATGCTTTCGCCTGAGGATGAACGATGCGAAAGGTACTTTTGTCGAACTCATCAACGTCAAGCAGACGGCAAGTATGTGGTTCAACTTCCGTTCAAGGTAGGAGTACGGCCAGCTTTGGGACTGTCATACAATTCAGCAAGAATAAGATTTCTTCAACTGGAGAAAAAATTCCATTCCAACAAGATGTTCCATCAGGAATACAAAAGGGTGTTGGAAGAATACAAGGAGTTGGGCCATATGTCCGAAGTAGAACAACCATTGCTAGAAGCGCACTATTTCGTTCCCCATCACGCAGTGGTTAAGGAATCTAGTTCCACCACGAAACTGCGAATTGTATTCGATGCATCCTGCAAAACTTCGGATGGTACGTCACTCAACGACCATCTACTCGTTGGTCCAAGATTGCAGGACGACATATTCGATCATGTCAATCGATTTAGAAAGCACAGGGTCGCATTTGTAGCTGATATTAACAAAATGTATAGGCAGATTTGGGTAGATCCAAAGGACTCAATGTACCAGCTTATCTTGTGGAGAGACCAGGAGGATGAAGCTATAAAAGCATATCGGCTAAACACCGTCACTTTTGGCACTGCTGCGGCACCGTATTTAGCGGTTCGCACCTTACAGCAACTATCTGCAGATGAACGAGATGACTATCCGCTAGCAGAGAAAATCGCCAGGACAAATTTCTACGTTGACGACGTTATTCACGGGGCAGACACAGTAGAGGAAGCCCTAGAAATGCAACGTCAGCTCATCACCATGCTGAGCCGTGGAGGCTTTCCGTTGAGGAAATGGGCTAGTAATAGCGAGAAGCTATTAGAAGCAGTTGCCGAAGAGGACAGAGAGGTGCAGATACCGCTGTCATTCGACGAATGTACGGCAATCAAAACGTTAGGGATTCAGTGGCATCCAGGACGGGACACCTTTTCCTTTAAGCTTACTCTTCCAAAACAAAAACGAACCACAAAGAGAACAATTCTTTCAGACATCGCTCGGTTTTACGACCCGATGGGATGGATATCTCCTTGCGTCATCCTCGGCAAAATACTGATGCAAGAGATTTGGAAGCAGCATCAAACCTGGGATAGTGATCTTTCACCCTCAATCGTCACCACATGGCATAACTTGAAGACGGAACTAAATGAACTAAGAGATATCGAAATACCACGCTGGATACGTTTCACCAACGAATCGCAAATTGAAATCCACGGGTTTTGCGATGCGTCCGAAAAGGCATATGCTGCAGCCGTGTACATTCGAGTGATACACAGAGGAACAGCACACACTAATTTGCTGCTGTCAAAGACCAGGGTTGCACCTCTTAAAACCCAATCACTGGCACGGTTAGAACTGTGCGGAGCGGTGTTGCTAGCACACTTATTGGTACACACCATAGAGACTATGGGACTTCAAAGGGCACGAATATATGCATGGTCTGATTCGCAAATTAATCTTGCTTGGATCAAAACAGCGCCATACATCCGAACAACATTCGTCGCCAATCGAGTTGCCGAAATTCAGGAGCTGATCGACCCCAAACACTGGAATTACGTTCCTTCCAAGGATAATCCAGCGGACATCGCGTCGAGAGGACTGCCACCTAAGGAGCTGGTCAAAGCTCTTCAGTGGTGGTATGGCCCGGAGTTTTTGCGAACGTTTGAGGAACAATCTCATCCGGCATGGGAAATATCCAACACAGACTTGGAAACGAAACCGTCGGAGGTTTCGAAGGTCCGAAATGAGTTTATTGCATCTGGGTACCCCATAACGAATATTTTTCAGCTCTGCATCCACACTAACTCTTTCGAGACCAATGCACTTTTGTCACGATTTTCTTCACTACAACGATTAGTACGAATTACAGCGTATTGGCTTCGATTCATCAACAACACACGCAAGAAATCCGTACGTCGGTCTGGATCGCTGTCAGTCGAAGAAATCGCTTTAGCTCGAATGCGGTTGATAGCACTCGTACAACATGAATTTTTCGCTGAAGAGATTACCCACATTTCTAGGAATGAAACAGTACAAAAGGGCAATAAATTGGCAAGACTTTCGCCTATCATCGATGGAAACGGGATATTGCGAGTGGGTGGCCGCTTAGAAAATGCTAATTTACCCTATGCACAGCGTCATCCCATAATACTGCCGGCCCAAAATGTTTTAACAACACTTATAGTGCATGATGTTCACATGAGATCGCTTCACGGAGGACAACAACTCATGATGGCAACGCTCAGATTGGAGTATTGGATCATCAAGCTTAAATCCAATGTGAAAAAATGCATTCATAAGTGTCTTCGCTGCTTCAGACACAAGGCTCCACATATGCAACAAATAATGGGCAATTTACCGGCACCAAGAATTACGCAAGCTCGCGCGTTTCATACTACCGGCGTGGACTATGCCGGGCCTGTACAATTAAAGGCATGGAAGGGTCGCTGTAGCAAGGTAACAAAGGCATACATTGCAATCTTTGTTTGTTTTTGCACAAAGGCAGTGCACCTCGAACTAGTAAGCGATTACAGTTCAGCAGCATTTCTTGCCGCTTTTAAGCGCTTCACGGCTCGAAGAGGGATTTGCGCAAACATGTACAGTGACTGCGGAACCAACTTCCAAGGAGCTGCTACAATATTGGAGACGGAAGCAGCAACGCTGTCGAAACAATGGACAGAGGACATCGCCGAACAATTGCAATCGAATGGGACTACATGGCACTTCAATCCCCCAGCTGCTCCACACTTTGGTGGGCTATGGGAAGCGGGAGTAAAGTCCATGAAGCACCACCTAAAACGCGTTATTGGCCACTACACATTAACTTTCGAGGAGTATGCGACGGTACTAGCTCAAGTGGAAGCATGCTTGAATTCGCGACCGCTCTGTCCGATGACTGAGGACCCCGAAGATTTGTCGATTTTAACGCCTGGACACTTCCTAATTGGTATGTCACTAAACACCACACCAGAGAAGGACTTATCACACATCAAGGAGAATCGTCTGGACAGATGGCAGCTGCTACAAAAAATCCAACAAGACTTTTGGAGAAAATGGAAGTCCGAATATCTTGTGCGGCTTCAACAGCGCACGAAATGGCTAACGTCAGAAGATCAAATTAAAGCAGGAGATCTTGTGATCCTACCGGACGAACAAACACCTCCTACGCTTTGGCGACTTGGTAAAATCGAAGCAACACATCCTGGAGCCGATGGCAAGATCCGTGTCGTCACAATCAAGACGGCAACTACAACATTGAAGCGCCCCATAGTGAAAATTTGCCTTCTGCCAATGACCAAGTAGTACCTACCTACAAATCCAAACGCGCGCACACACACACACACACACAAATAACATTACCTACCTAATATCAATCTGAATAAAACAAAATATCTTAATGAATTTATAACACAATTAATTAATAATACTAAATCTCATACCTAAATTAACAAATAAATGAATTTAATTAACTAAACACTACATTCTTATAAACCAAAATATTGCCACACACCATTCACCACACCTACCTTTTTATACTTTCATGTACCAACCTGCACTTGGCCACTTGCACAAGAAGCACATCGCCAGCGACGATCATCACGCAACATACATCTTTAAACAATCGGAAGGAAATGCAGATGACGAGCAAGGCCTCTTCCTGTGGCCCGGCAGGATGTTGCAACGCAACAAACCCGAAAATTCACACCATCGGCATCAGCACATAATCGATGATCTGATTTGCCGTCGGCAAATACTCGTTTCTGTGCAACAGCTCAAACGCTAATAAAGCGAGCATACAATTACCCAAATGCAAATTTGGGCGCTCAGAAGAGCAGCAGCAAGCCGATGCGAAAAAATGCATTGTTTACATTAATTGGCTCCACCCACTGAGCAACTCGGGCCAGCAAGATATGGACGTATGTGTTGGTGACGGCTAAACTCGCTGATCAGCTGGCGATTAGACAAATGATGCGCGGGGCGGGAGCAGACTAGCGGTGGAGATGAGGTGTAGACGATTTTGGCAAAAAACGGATAACCGTCGAGCAGATCCGCAACCCCAAGTCAACGACCAGGAAATAGTCAAGGACAGCTGGAACCAAGTTTACGTACGGAAGTACAAAAAATCTAAATTCATTCCCAGTTGTAAACCCAAAGCGGACGAATAAAACTCCCAGCATAAATAAACCAAGTGGTTGTTGTTTTCTTTTTCTTTTTGAAGTTTTTCCGTCGGCTTTTGCTCGATTGTGCTAGGCCCATCGGCAGTTACCGAATTTGAATTCGTGAATTCAGAAATAAATTTTTGCTAGTGTCCTTGCGACAACACCTGGAAACGCAACCAAACTAATTCACTAAATGTATCTTAAATGTGTCGAATTGAAAAAAAAAAATCGATTTCTTTTCGTTTGATTCACTAAGAAACTCACCCTCAGCTGTGGCGTCATCAATGTAATACCATCTCATTTAATTTGCTCGACACTAATCCGTGCAAGCTTACTCAAGTATGCGCATTTATGGTAAATTCCATTTTATTCACATACCTGTACTTGCCATGTAAGCACTTGTTAGGTTAAGATTTTCTTAAGATTTCTCTACTGCGTCAGCATCCATTTTCCCACACAAGTGGAACGCGCTTTGTTACCTATCCAGCAGTTCTAATCCTAATTAAGTGATTCCATAAATAAGAAAGAAAATAAAAAGGACTCGTAATCGTAACACGGTGCTGGGGTAGTTTATTTTTAAAAGCACTGTTGCCAAAGGTGCTCATTTCGCTATTTGCTTTCCGTTTCTAAAATTTATTTTTAATTCATAATTTTGTTATTAAGGTCATCTTTGTTGTTGCTCATTATGTTATTAACTTTTAGAACTATGGGTAGTTTAAGAAAATAACGAAACTATAGTACCTAGTTGCGGGTAGCTATATATTTTTAAATGTCGGGCAGCAAGTCTTGGCAGAAAAATCAATTATTGACCCCCTCGCTCACTAGAGCAACACTCTAACTTATTTAATATTACTTATTTGTTCCAATTTGGATGCTACATAGCTGCTTTATCCTCAGTTTATTTATTTATTGCAACTAGCATTCACAAGTTAAAATGGTTGCTCTTTATAATTTGATATCGAAATAATTGTGCAAAATATTAACTGCGACTTAGGGTAGGGTAGATCAATATGAACTTCATAAAAATGCTTTCATTTTTAAAGTTCTACCTATCCATATACATTACAATACAAGGTTCGCGGCTGAAGGACGCTAAGTGGAGCCTAAATAACTGGCGATCTTCCGCCATAGACTAGGAATCATAAAGTGGAATCTCCACGCACGCATAGAGGAGAGATTTCGGACTTGATCTAACTATCTATAATCCTTGGACTAACTAGAGGACGCCTATAATGGCAAGGACTCCATAGCACGAGTTGGGAAGCATGAACAGCTCCATCCGTAGAAGTAGCTAGTTACTCGACAATAAATACCTCAAGTATTCAAGTGTTCCTTATACGATTTCTCAAAGTCGAATACCACGAAGGAAACTAATTTCGGCAACTTGTATCTGCGTTCGTAGTCTTTCGGTTACTACTCAAGTCTCATGACCATACTTAAGAGCTCCAACCAACACCAAATTAATGGCCGACAACTTAGCCTTGGTATAACAAGTTCAGTCCTCCTGATAAAAGAAATCTGTATCAAAATAAACCCTTCTCCTTCTATTGCTTTAAAAGACTACAAGATTTCAATAGGAGGCCACTAACATGCGAAGTACATTATGGAACGGACGTTCTGAAGGGGACCATTACTTAAGATTTGTTCTCGTTTCATACCTTGAAAACAGGCTGCAAAAAAATTTATCAAATGCGCGCTGAAGTTCAGTCTAGGAGGGACCAAGAATGACCAAGTCATCAACGAAGAGTAAATGACTCATTCTTAGATCTTTCAATTCGAAACGTTTTCCGCTAAGTCTGGCGCTGTTACATTCAGTCCATGTATAAGTTTAGTATTTTGAGGAGATCCAACTTCTAACTTCTGTTGTGGTATACGCCAAGGGACTTAGTCGGTCGTATGCTTTCGTCAAGTCTACAAAACATGTATAAACAGGATGTGTAGAATATTCTCAAGCCTTCTCAAATCTCAATACCTTTTCACCACTAAACCTCTGACCGAATCGCAATGTAATTTATCAGAGGAGTGGAACCACTTCAGGCGGAAATTTTCTTGTGGCGATTGTTTCTAAACTGAGCTTCAGGCATTATAAATGGACGATAGAGATGCAAGGTGTGCACGGGCAGCAAATGACACACGCCGAGGAGGTCATAAAGATTCACCCCAAAGATTTCAGTCCAGTAAGCGATCTCCAGTTAGCACGATCTTTGGCTAACCGCCTACAGTTGCACACTCCAAATTGTTTGCGGTCCCCTTGCACTTGTGCTTTCCAACCAAGGCGAGGTCTTTCTCTACTGTGTTGTCCCTTCAGATTGGAATTGGATACTCCAGTAGAGCGTTGGAGTCCATTCGCTCAGCATGTCGTAACCATCTTAGTCGACAGATACGTACTTTTCTGAACAGGTCAATGTCGTTGTACAGCTCGTAGAGTTCGCTGTGCTAATAAGCAGGAACATATTCATGCCGTACTACTCCTTCTCACGGACAAGGCCGGGCGGTATATGGATGACATATTTGCTGTCATAGATAGATAGATAGTTGGAGCAACACCTCCGTAAGGCACCATAGGTCTAGCTTCTCACAACCATTCGTTTTGGTTATACTCAGTCAGAAGTTCGCGACATATTTTTATACTATAGCGGACCCGCAGACATCCTGCCCGAACGTCGACTTGCCAATATAGAAACTTAACGAAAAGAATTAGATTTTTTTTTTTAATTTAAAAAAAAATTTTGGGCGGGTGGTGGGATACAAATTAGTGGTTATAATGTTCTGATATGCGAAAAATCTTTAAAACAAATCAAACAAATTCCTGTAACCCGATCGACAAAAATTTTTGGCGTTATTTTGCTTTTTATTTATTTATTTTTTTTCTTTATTTTGTTTATTTTCTTAGATGAAAAAAATTCCCAAAAGAGTTTTGGAAAAAATGTCAAAATTCACTGCATTTATGTCAAAATATTTTGGCGATTTTTAGTACTAGGAAAAAATGCCACAACTTTGTTTGGGTGTTTTATGCTTTTTTTCACTTATTTTTTTTACGTAATTTCGGGGATTTGTACAATTTGTAGGTACAAAAAAATTTATAAAAGAAAGGAGCACATCGACTCATATTCAAACGAAAATACAATAATTTTTATTTAGATAAAAAAAAAAAATTCATAACAAAATATGTAGCATTAAACCAATACACACGAGTATTTATAATATTTAAAATGTTGTTGCCTTCATTCACAATCATTGGCTTACCAAATAAGACATATTATCCCTTCCAATCTATCACATACTGAAATGTCGGCAATTCTTCTATCTCAATGTGTATAGAATTTTATATAGTATGTTAGGTACCCTTTGGATGGGGATCCTCAGGCTCACCCAATTTATTCCAGATTTCATATATACAATTTTGGTCACGTAGCTAACTGACAGCGTTCTACGATTTGAGTATGTGAGAGCGGCTCCATACCTATTTGCGAAATGACAGACTACACTAGAGGGCGAATATGGAGGCGTGCTGCAAGTGGCAAATGGAAATTTGATTTGCAAGGCATACACGTAGGAAATATACAGTATACACTCTCACAGGCGGTGTATACCCAGATACGTGTGCGATATGTTTTTTTTTTTTTTTTTTAGCTTTTCTTTACAATCCCTCCAGCTTTATGGTCTCCCAGATGAGAAGTTATAGAAGGACTCCCAACAGATGGACCAGCTTTGTGAAAGAAAAACAAACAAAACAAAAATAAATGCTCTTTCCTTGTTGGAGATGGAAGATAATTCGAATATTGGATAACATGTTTCGTTAGATTCATCAATATTGTTTTTGGGATAGATATAATAGATATTTTTGTTTATTGACAAAATGCGATAGGGTAAGGTATACATTTAGTGGCACTCTCTATTGTCTGTCTACTATGACAATTGGATGGACTCTGGCTTCGGTTTTATTTTTCATCTTGGAAAAATGTTTTCAGTCCTTCGAAAATAGATCAATTGGAGTTTAGAGTTTAGTCCTTGCACAAATCGTATTCACTAGAGAATAATTCGTCAAGACGATGTACCTCGATGTACTTCACGTGTATTTTCTTTAGGACTTTATCCGTGTGTCTGCATTTTTTGTCTCAAAGCGATTCGTTCTTCACTCAACATACAACAGTTTAAAGCTATAACAATTAAATCATGTCACGTGGACATGATGTCGGCATCATCTTCACATTGAGTAAGAGTATCCCATTTTCAAGTTATGTATGGGCAGAGCCTCGTAATTCTAATTGCATAGAATCAGACAGACAATAATTCCTTAATTACGAACCGAAATCAAACTTAAAAAGAATTCAAGTGTCCTTAAGAGCAGAATACACCCTATACCAATAAAAATAGTTATTCTAAACGAATATAATGGTTAGTTGGCCATACATATGTGTTCATCTATAATGTCGACTGATTTCTGGAATAGAATTTCGTGTTTTGACAAACATTGCCGTACGGTGGTGTTGACATAATGGAATGGTTTGATTTCATTTAATAATTGAGACAGCAGTAGGTACTATAATAGAGCTTGAGTTGAGATGATTGGATTCTGCCAATGAATATTTGGTAATTCAAGATGATGTGCTTGGGATTGGGGTAGGTACCCACTTTAGTTTGCACATAGGAATAGAATTGATTCGAATAGCAAAGAGGCAAAAAATGTAGTCGATGGGCTTTTGTCTGAATTTCGTTTCATAATGTAGATATTCTCATTAAGGATACGGAGTTAGTTCTTGTTGAAGAAGAATATTTTGTTGAATTTGGCAATAGTCTGGTTAAATATTTCTGCATTTGATGCTCATCAATGGGGCATGCGGCATGCCGTATGCCGGATTTATTATATAGCACAGTGGGTTAGGTTTGGTAGGTAGATACCTCTGTATACGATAGTTTTCAGTTAATTATTTCCTTAGCCCATACAATGGATACAATGCATGCTATGGAGAACCATTATACTGCCAATTCTGCTTCATGGCATCGAGTGATGAAAGAGGGCTAGTTATCTGCTCATTTGAATGAAAAAACAATGGTCATCCTAGATCACGAGTACCTACTTTGTAAATTAAACATTATTGAGGAATTTTTTCTCTTTGTATCCAGTCAAGGCCTATATTTGATTTAAGCATAATTTACACTTCCATATAGTCTCCATACTCTTTAACAGTATGTCTTCATTCTTCATAACCTCAAGAGCTTCAGATAAACATCATAATGCTTACATGTGGTAGTTAGTATTACGGACACGTCAATGAGCGTCGGTATCCATAGGGATTATTATGCATGCGTGCACCAACCTACGAAACCAACTTCACCACTCTGGGCTTATTTTGTCCTAGTTAGCACTCTTTTACTTACCCACTCCGAGTATGTCACATATCGTTTCTCTTCCATTGCTCATTCTGCCTTAGAGGTCCTACAACGTGCTACTCCTTCGACTTCTTGTCGCTTTTTTTGTTTCATCTGTTTTTGGAATTACTGTCCAACGAGCAATAAGAAGTCTCACTCTTCCACTTTATTCTATCCGAACAGAATCATCACATCACAGCACTACCACCTCCCGTGTTTCTTATCGCTTTGTCGTTTCATCGGAATTCGGAGTTACTGTCGAATGAGCATTATCTAAGAATTATCACTGTTTAATTCTGACAGGGTTGCTTCACAACGTTCTCTTGTCGCCTTTTTGTCTCATGGGAATTCAAAATTACTGCCCATTTTTTAACCTGTCACTTTTTCGTTTCAGCGGAGTTCGGAACTACTACACAGCCTAATAAGAAGTAAATTAAAAATCTAGCACAAACCAATGGGTTATGGAAAGTTGTGTATCATTCCAACGGAATTTAAATGACCTTTCCATTGATGCCAAAATTTACATGAAGTAAGTTCAAATTATGAGCAGAATTAACTTTAGTTTTGTCAAAATACTTATGCCGGCCACTGTAAACATGACGGAGGAAATTTAATGATTTTGAGGTGCTTTTCAGCATCTGGGGTTGGTCCACTTTTCATGATAAAGGATAAAATGTGTGCCGTAGACTACGTGGAAATCTTAAACACTATTAACCTGCTATTTGCTGAAGAGGACATGCCTATTAAATGGGAGTTTAGGCAGCACCCCCAAGCACTCCTCAAAGTTGGCCAAAGAATGGTTTCATAAAAACAAAATCAATGTTATGGAGTGGCCATCACAATCTAATGATCTTAACCCGCTAGATAACCTATATTACGTTGTTCAGCGCAGGATCGGCGGCTGCAGAGTCAAAAACAAAGAAGAACTGTGGTGGATTTTGATAAACGCATCCTTTAAGGGTTGAAGAGAGGGTGTACATTTTGTTTCCTTAAATTTCTTCATTCAACTTGCCATATAATATTCGTAAATCTATATCAATACAAAATAACTTGAAGTAGTATTTAGGCAATACTTCACCGAGTATTTTAAGCTATAACCCATCAGTCTGCTTTATCCCAAGGCCGAGTTACATCCAATTAAAAACAGATTTTATTTGATAAAATGCGATAAATTTAAATCCGAATAATTCCAATCGTAACTCTGCTTTGCGGTGGTGGACAACTTTCATTTACCAATGCTTAAAATGGAGGTCAGGGCAAAACAATTTTCAACCTAAAGTCTTACAGGGTTATATTGAAAATGGTTATTTGTTCAAACTAGTTTTATACCTTCACAACCGAATCTGGGCATCATTTGAACGATCTAAAGAAATCACATCAAGTCTAAACTACGACACCAAACAGATCGTACGCCAAAAAAGGTTTGGTTGTGCATCTTTGAGTATGATTTTACACCAAGATATAGTCGTCCATCACAAACCAAAAGGTGAAACCAGAAAATGTCGACATTGCGCCAAATCGTCACATAAAAGATTAAACAGATGGCGTTACGGGTGATTCGTGTGGGTAATATCTAAATACCATAGCTCGGGAGCAAAGTCCCCAAACTATTCTACACTTTGAAAACTGAAAGCCTTCATAAAAGCCTAAAATATATTCCTGTAGCTATTCTGTAAGATCGAACTATACACTCAGAGGAAAAACGAGCTAAAATCAAGAATATCAGTGTCAGATCAAGCTCGTTCGTTGACGAAAGTATGGTAATCTCGGAAAATCTTATTTCAAGTACGAAAATCTTATTTTGAGCTCGTTTTTTCAAGACCAAAAAATCTTACTTCAATCCTGTTTCGGGATTGATTTAAGAATGTGGTTCTTACATTATGCGATGCCTGAAAAAAATGTATTTTGGGTATTCAAGATCTAAGCCTAAGATCTTAATTACCTACCATCTTATACAGTGGCGTAACTATAGGGTGGCAGGGCTGGCAAAATGCCACGGGTCCCCGACCCGAGTGGGCACCGGCCCAAGAGGCCGCGAGCTCAGAAATAACCTAAAATTATTGCAAAAATGTTGTACCTAAGTATTTAAAAAAAAATTATAAGCTCTAAAGCACTTCAGTCTATAGCCATCGATCTTGCAAATGCCTTAAAACGTTTGAAAATGTGTCTAGAAGAATTGGAAAGGTATAGACATGAATTTGTAAATTTAAAAATGGAAGCAAATAGTGTAGCAGAAAAATGGTCCATCAACCCTGAATTTTCTAAAACTCGTCAGAGGAAGGTAAAACGCCATTTTGACGAACTTGGTGAAGATGAGCGTCTCCAAGATTTGTTCAAAGTGAACATATTTTATCTAGTATTGGACATCATTATTAATCAACTGAAATCGTGTTTCCTTCCAATGAATGAAATTGTTTCCAATTGGTTTCCAAAAGGTAATTGGAGTATTTTAAATTTAAAAAAAAATGTTCAATTGTGTTTTGAGCCACCTTCTGCTCCAAAATTCACACCTCTCCGATTTGTAAGGGATGCATACACATTGGCCAAATAATTTACCGAAATCGAGCTCCAAGCTAATTCGATGGTTTGGACTAGTTTAGATACAGTCGAATAATGTTGTCCCGATCCACAAACTTGACGTATCAACCATTGCCAAACATTTTCGATGATATTCAAATCCGGTAAGTAGTCCGGTCAACATTAATAGCCCTGCAGTTTGGCTCTATAAATACGTTTTAACAACCCGGGCTGTATGTATTGGCGCTTTATCATGTTGTTAGATCCATGGCAGATGTCCAAAAAGGTTATGAAAATATGTTAAAGCCTTATCAGTAAGACAACGCATTCATTGTGGTTAACAAAAATTTTAATTTTCGGCTGCCATAATACGAAACGGCCCCCACACCATCACACCTTCAACTTCAACTCTGCTACACTGAAAATAAAACCTTGGTATATTTGATAAAAATGAGGCTTAATTCAACAAATTTTCTGTCAATATACGTCCAACAAAATCTTTCTATCAGATTGACAAAATGTTGATAAGTTTTATCATGTTCCAAAATATTTGTTGTGATGACAAAGAAATTGTCATGTTAACAAACATTGTTTGTTTGTACGTATAAAAATATTTTGTTAAACTAACCAAAATGCTCTTCATTTTACAAAGAAATTTATCATTTTGACCTTTATCTTTTTGTCAAATTAACAAAAAAATTGTTAATAATATCGAAGTCTTTTGTCAATTCAGCTATTGTATTTTGTGAAATCAACAGCAAATATTGGTGATTGTACAGAAATATTTTTTCAGTAGGTAGTACCGTTGTGTTTTGTTGAATCAATAACCAGATTGTTGGTTACATAGCAACATTTTGTCAGCTCCAGCATTTTAATTTGTTGATTCACCAACAGAATTGTTGTTTGAATAGAAATAATCTGTTAATTGTTCTGTCCTTTAACCTAATTTTGAAGTACTATTTATCTATAGATATAAAGAAATTATATTCAAAATATGTCTGTAAAATAAAGTAGGTCTTATAAATTATACGCAAAGCAAATAATTTTAGTAATTAGATTTATTTAAAAAAGTAATTAAACAAATTCAATGCAATTCATTTTTGTAGGAATCGCCAAACGAATCGCCCATCTATTTAGAAAAAGAAAAAAATGCGTTTGTTGTATAATATACCTACGAGAATATAAAAAAAGTTTGGTCGATGAATCAGTTAACAATTTTTAAACTATTTAATAAGGTATGATATCATACTTACCTTCCGATACAGATACAGATTTATTCATCTCCTTCAATGTCGCTAAGTTCTATGCGTCTTTTAGTTTGGACTGAAGCATTTTCATGATTCGATCGTATTTTGCAGCACATACGATTTCGAAATCTGCAGAATCAGGGAGCATAGTCTTGAAGTCAATGTTGATCTATTTAAATTATTATACAAATAAACTTGCAAATTAAAAAATCTTATACATATTATCAAATTCCTTGCAATTCTTACCAATTTGTATCCAAGAGGTCGCTTATAAGCTCTCCATTTACCCATAATTTCGGCCGTTGAATTCAATTTTAACATTCCAGAAAGCCTGTATTTAGAGGTCGACGTCCAAAGATTTTCGAGCTCAGCCCATGAACAATTTTCCGCTAAAATTGCATTCAAATGGTCTTGAACATCTTCCTTTTGCACTATATAAAGATTTTATTAGAACATTATACTGTTTTAATTTTTTAATTTTACCTAAAGCAACAGCAACTCTTATTTCACGACCACGAGATGTGCTGGACCTGGGTTCCTCAATTATGTAAATTTCTTGTAAACAGCCCACAGCTTTTAAGGACTCGAATTTTGTTAAAATATTTGGCATTTTACCCGAAGGCGATTTTCCAAGTTACCTTAAGAAGGATAGTTCCTAAAATAATTTCCATTTAACAGAGTTTTTTTAAGAACTAATAATAGAGCGTTTGCATCTAGATCTACCTCTAAGAAACTGTCATTTTGATATAATTTTTTATTAGATATTCTATACATACACATTATCATACTCATTTCTTTCACTTACCTTTAAAATATTTTCATATGCGGCTTTCTTTTATGGAAGAAAGTTTTAGTTCACTGACTCATCTAATTACCTACTTGCAAAGTTTTTTTTTAACACTTTTCACTGATTATATTTGGCGCACAAACAAACTTGCTGCTTTACTTACTTGCTACTTCGCGTGTGAAAATGCGCCATTAATAGCATTGCATTCAAAGGATTACAATGTTTAAACTGTATTTTTATCGATTCAACACGTGTGTTATCAATTCGACAAACTTTTTGTCATATCTACAATCATTTTTATCATTCCAACAAAATGTTCGTATTATTGATAAATCTGTATTTTGTTTTGCTAACAAACATTTTGCATAAGTTTTGTAAATTTTACAGACATTTACAAAAGTGATTTTTGGTTCTGTTTTTATGGATATAACAAAAACTTTGTTAATTCAACAATAAATATGTTAAATTGATAAACTATCGATTTATTAGACTGAAAATTGTGTTTTGTTAATCTGACAAAGTAGGTTTTTAGTAAATGTTTTATCCGTTTGACAAAATATCGTTCAAATTGATAAAACTTATGTTGTATTGATAATTTTCATTTATCATTACAACAATTTTTTTTCAGTTCAACAAAACTGGTTTTGTTGAAATTTTACAATGGAATTTTGTCAATATTACCTGGTATTTTATTTTCAGTGTATGTAGCCGGTTCAAATGATGAGTTTCTTTGCGGAGGTTATGGAAATAGTACCTAGCTATAGCCATCGGGGCCTTCCAAATTAATTTTTTTTCGTCGGAAAAGACCACACGGTGCTACTACGAAGTCCAGGCCACAAAATCGAAGGCGTTGCGCTTTTCGAACCGGGTTAAGGGGTGTCTTTTTCTTGATTTTTAGTCTTTTTATATCCTTGCCATTCGAAATAATACGACGAATAGTTGTGAGACTTGATTTGATACCACATTTTTTCCTGATTTTTGGAAAAGAGTCGTGAGAATTTGACGCTTTTCCTAATATAAGTCGCCTTTCCGCATTTGTAAGCACACTATGCATGCGGCCTTTCACGTTTATATCCATAGTTAGACTCATTACTTAAAAATATGCATATAACGTGTCGGCTCCTCTCGATTTTCTTAGCTAAATTGGCAATAAATAGGCGAGCGTTCTTTAAGCTTTGATTTGTCCTTTTTCCGCCTCGGTTAAGCTTTTTCTCCACACATTTTTTAACAAAAAAAATCTATCAAAGAATAATATGAGTCCACGTTTTGTCGGTTTTTAGTTAAAAATTTTTTGTTAATACATACTTAAAGCTTTAGTTTTAAATCTTCCTTCTGGTCAAATCACAACAATTAATTGAAATTTAATTTAAAAACAAAAATTAAGTCTCTAGCATGCTTGGTTTGGGACCAGTGGGCCATAGAAAACCGACCTTAGGGGGTGTGCTATTCAAGTGGCGCGGAGTGTATATAAAAACGACATATGTTAATCACTTGCCAGGTAAATTCTCAGTTTTCGGTCCATTTTCAGAGACGAAATAGAAAAGTCTTCGTGTATTAGAGAACTTGATGATTTATTAATAAAGAATCATTTTATGTCATGCAGCTTTCCTGAAGTATGTACTGTGTTAATGTTATTTGTTACAATTCCTATGACTATAGCTAGTGCTGAACGATCATTTTTAAAACTAAAATTAATAAAAACCTATTTAAGAAAGTATATGGGACAAGACAGGCTACGTAACTTGGTTATTCTATTGAAAAATTAAACTGTTATTTCATTATAAATATGTATGTATAAACCTATGTTCTTGAAAATAAAATTCATTAGATATTTAATTAAAATGCATACAATATTATTAATAGTGTTGGTTAACTACTTAAGTGGTTTATTAAAATTAAATTACAACGTTACGATTTTTACTGGGACGGCCCCATCCAAAGAATTTGCCACGGGCCTCAGATGGTATAGTTACGCCACTGATCTTATAACATATTTATTTCTTATTTTCAAGAACAATTGGTGTCATATTAAGATTTAGCACGTAAGAATGAAAAAATCTAAAATCAAGCTTGAGCATACTTGATTTTAGCTTGTGATTTTTCTCTGAGTGTATGTTTCAAATTGCAGTTTCCTAAGCCTTATTTGCTAAGTTATTCCCCTGGCGGAGGGTTACCAGTGTGTCCTCTACTGGTTAATTTCAGAGGAGGAAAATGCTATCGACAATAAGTATAAATAGCTCTTTGCGATATCAAATTAATTAAAGAAATTCATGTGATTTCACTGAAACCAGTGGCTAGAAGTCCGTTCGGCCCATGTAGATTCATAATGCACAACCGGAGTCAATCAGGTAAGCTTAGAACTAAGACGATTTGGAGAATTAGGGGTAAACCGTAAACCCCTAAGTATACCTATGGGATTGCCGAAAATAGTGGAACGTACATGCTAAAATTCCTTACTGCGAAATTCAGTTTTATGGACAAATAACCTATTGTCGAGTAAGTTCCGCTCCTTCTACATCACTATTGTCGAGTTAATTAACTTAACGTCCCTCACAGTATGACTATAGGAACCTTTCACCGCGGGATCATGAAAATTAATTCCACTTGCGATGCGGTTATAATTATGCGCAATAATTGCTGGCACAAAAATTTCCAAGCAATTATATCGAACGACCAAAACGTGACTCGTATCCTTAAAGCAGTCCATTCTGTACAAAGCAATACACCCTTGGCGGGAAAGTTTATGAAATCTGATTCAAAATCTATGCAAAGTATAACAACACTGATGCCCTTACCACATGAGATTCACTTTGTTCCCATGGAGGACATCTGAAGATTCGTCGTGGAGTAAGAAACGACGAGAAGCACTACATAAAAGACGCGATATCTAACCTAACTTCTAGAACTACGTGCAATGAATTCATGCCAGCGTACAGTGGAAAACGAATCGTTGTCGAATGGGCGCAAAAGGATAAAGCAATAAATATGTTTTCGTGTTTCTTATATTTTTTATTCTGTTTCTGTTGACTGTCACCACTCTAATGTTGAGCTGTGCCACGCCTAACAAATCAAAATCCGATCAACCCTCTATGAAATTTCCTCTCAAGACCGGAAGGATAATAATCACACAAACGGAATGTCTCTACAAATCTGTGATGTTAAGCTGTATGTTTTTCTGCCGCAGATATAAAGCAAAAAGGTAAGCAATGTTAGTTGGTGTGTGTGTGAAGAATTTTTGGGAGAGAGACTTAAAAGGATTACGAAGAAAATCGTATTTTAAAGGACACTCTATCCCTAACCTTGTGGATTGGTTTGGTAACCATCTTATATGACTGAAAGACAGTAAAGTTATTGTCAATAAAAACGAAGACACGATTACGCGCGGCCGTCGCCTTTGCTGATTGACTTTCAAGGATAATCGATTTTCGATTTTACGCTTACTTAGGCCGACTGATTGCAATCAAAAGTTTTGAAGGGGTCGCCAATGTGGTGCGCGAGAAAATAGGGATTCTTCGGTTTCATATATATAGGGTGCGTGGTGAAGTGATGGTGAGCTATGCGAAGACTGCCACTCCTTTGAGTAGAGATTAATTTTTATAGTAGATGCTGGAAGGATACTTGAAGAGGAACGATTTCCTATTGTGATTGAAGCAGGCTGCTGGCGATAACATTTGAAGTTTATTGGATTATTTTGGCAGGGTAATGAGAACAAATTCGCATAAGGCGGATATGGAATATGAACTCAATTTTATAGCAAAGGCTTTGGCAGAAATTGCACTGTCAGTCATTTTGGCAGAAGATTCAGTTATATTAAATAACGAATGGCTTTGCTTCTTGCTTCAATATAAATGAGCATAGCACACCAAACTGATGAGAGCACACTCACTGAATTTTTACAATAATGATGAAGTCGTCGCCGTCCACATCAGAAATCTGCAGTCATTTTGGAGAGTATACTTATGACTGCACTCGATTGATTCACTCATTGAGACATAATATGGACTTTAACAATCAGGACTGTAATAGAGAATACAGTCCTCAAAATTTTATCGACCATAATAAGCTCTTTTCGGAATGACTGTTCTTGGATTTATCAGCGGATTTTATTGTATTTCTTAAGACTAAACCGTATGCTGCTAAATATCAAAAGTTTATCATTGATTTGATGATCATTTTTAAGGACTATCGTCTCAACAGCACACGAGTCTGTCAAAGGGTGTGTACAGTATACATACCATATCACTTCAAATTCAGTATAGTATATTATATTATATTATACTCCACACAAAGAAAGCAATTTTCTTACATAGGTCCGTTTTGTTCTTGAGTATCGTTGAGTATTTTTGATAATTAAAAGTCGGTGGTTACTTGTATGGTTATTTTTCCAAAAGTGGCTGCTCATTTTGTTATATTTATGGAAGGCTCTCCTCAGCCTTCCAGGTAAGTATTGATAAACAACACAATAAATATTGTTATTACTTTTGATGATAACTTTATTTATCACGGTCACAGTCACAGCGGCGCGCGTTATCTATTTATCTATACCCATTACCCACCATTTACATATTCTCTCCGATCGGCTTTATAGTCAATTCATGCACCTGCACATGCGGAGGTGTTGAAATGGCGAACATCACTCCACTTGAAATATCTTCAGGATCTAGAATGCAGTCCTTGTGCATTTGCTGTACTTGTTCTCCAATAATCTCAGTCTTAACCATGCCGGGACTTACGCTCTAAAAAATAAACCAATTTAGTTGATGTAAGACTACAATTATTATTTCTTACAGTGATCTTGATTTTGGTGCCCAATCCTTTGAATTCCTGGCGATAAATCTCTGTGATAGCAGTCACTGCATACTTTGATGGTGGATACATATTCAACTCAACCAGCTTTGGAAAAATTGGTATTTTATGTCCAACAATACTGTTTATAATGACAACATGTCCGTCGAAGTTTCGATCTTTCATACTTTTAAAAGCTCTCTGAGTACATAGTACTACTCCAAGGACATTCGTGTCGATAATTTCACGGACGACCGAAATACCCATCGTACAGAGAGTACCGGGACGTACAATGCCAGCATTACTCACCAATATATCTACCCCACCCAACTTTTCGATAATCCAATCGAAAGCTTGTGTCACTGAGTTTTCACTTGTTACATCACACTGAACTGCATACAGTCGGCTATGCAGATTGGCGGGCAATGCAGCTTTTAGCGCTTCTATACGCTCAACACGACGTGCTAAGCCGACGACTTTTAAGCCAGCTTTTACTAAATCTTTTACAATTGCAGCCCCAATACCAGAACTAGCTCCGGTCACAACTGCTACACGGTCTTGCCAACGATCCATTGTTTACTATTGTTACGATACAAGCCAACGAGTGTTTATATTTATATTTAGGTGCAATTGACTCGGTATCAGCAGTGGGTTTAATTAAAGAGATAAAAAAGCACACTAAGTGGAGGGTATAATTAGTATAGAGTGAGTAATGTCGGTTATTTCTGTCGTTATAACCATATTTGGTTAAGATAATGAAGCACATACCGTCCGACTGTAGATAATGTGTAGATACGGTGACCATAAATGGGGATGTCTGTGGGAGGGTTTTAAAGGTTTGAAACGATAAGGTCATTAAGCGGGCAAAGTCTTATGAAGCACATTAGTAAAGTGCATGTTTTGCATTTCTTGCACAGTCAAAATCATGGTAAATGGAGAAGTCTTCGATCATCAGAAGCCACTTTTTGATATTTTTTTTTTTTGTTAACTATCGGCTATAAAAATGTTTACATTCGAAATGTAGATAAGACATTTCAAACAAAATTGATAATCTGAGTGAGAATTGCTTCTTTAAACTGACACCTTACAATCGTCGTGTTATCTGGCTGTACAAAGCGACGTTATATTTAGTTGGAACCCATGGTTATGTTTGATCTTATGGTGCACTCTGATGTACATAGCGCGGGCAGGAAAATGGGATAGAGAAGATAGGAGATTGCAATGCACATTGGATTTAAATGTCTGTAAATTGTAATGAGGGATAAAGACAGAGCTAGGCAAGACTTTCCGCATTTGTGTTGTAGGTACGGCTTATGAACAAGTCTCATATGTCATAGTACGGGGAAAGATATAGGCTCGACGGTAAACTGACAGGCATTCATAGCAAGACGAGTATTGCGCTTGAATTGCTGAAGGGGCGGCAATCTCATACGGCACTAGGCAACATCAGGGCTCATTGCGATCCCTACAATAGGGAACCAATTGCAAACCAAGAGACCAACAATTTACCAACAAAAATCCAGTAGACCTTTGTAGTTGGCTTTATTTCTTGACTTTTAAATTCATTTTTATTAAATTATTTCTTTAACTTATATACTAGACAAAAATGATTAAATCTAAATTAAAACTAACATTTATCTTATGCTAGCTTACTGGCTCCTAACGAGCACTCTAAACTTAACTATATCCTTATAACTATCAATTGTGTTTTGCGCTGATGTTTTTTTTTATTTTCAGGAAACTTGCTAAAAACTTGGACTCTTTATTCATTCATTCATTTATTTTCAAATGATCCGCTTGTCCATTAAGTGGGTCGCGGGTGTAGGTTGCTCAAGTGGAGCCGCCATAGCTCTCGATCCACCACTATCGACTCCAAATCATCAATGGCAATCCCCATACGGGTAGAGGAGAGATTATGGACTTGATCTAACCATCTCATCCTGGGTCTACCTAGAGGGCGCCTGCCTGATGGTACGGATTCCATAGCACGTCGTGGAATCCTGGTCGGGGACATGCGTTTAACATGACCAAACCACCGAAGCATGGACCACTCCGTCCGGAGAAGTAGCTGCTTGACATTGAGTTCCTCACGTATTCTGGTATTTCTAATGCAATCTCTACGAGTCACACCAGCAATACAACGGAGAAATAATAAAGAGTCCAATTTCTCCGTTGGACTCTTTATTATTGGCTTTTTCTAAAAACGCACCGGCCCGGGAGAGCGTGTCTGCCCTCACCTCTTCATCAAGCCACCTCGGTGAACTGCTTTCCGATATCGAAACTATCCCTATCCGCATTCGCGGTTTTAAAACGGAGGAGCTCCTGAGCATTGGCGGCGTACCCGTCGTGGATGAACGGCTTATCCCTCGCACCGCGGTGGCTGTGGTACAATAGCAGCACACCATCTTTATTTTGGACTAGCCCTTTCATGTCTGTATGAAGAATTGCCTCAGGCGGGACAAAGCCAGACCGGAGTGTACTCTCGTGGTACATTAAATTCGGGAATAACCACCCGGATCAGATTATTAGCGTTGGCCATCGCCGTTGCAACGTGCCTTTGAATCACCTTAATTATAGGAAATTGTCAATCCTATTCAGTCGAGCCCCATCGTATAGGGTCTTGTTGGGATAATATTTTATATACTCAGACTCGGGAGTTATAAACAACCCTAGGCAGGTCCTGAGACACTGTCTCTCAAACACCCGAATCTTTTCCATATAGGCATGGTCTATCTCCTCGAAATTATGGAAAAATTATCTGCCTATAAATTTGCTCTTACTGCGACATATTGCCTGAATAAAACAGCATGGGACATGTAACGTTACTGCGTTGTTTAAGCGAATTATTAGAATTCGCGAAATTCGTGTCTCCGATTAGTCTCAACGCACTATTTTGGGTCCTATCCAGTAGCTGCAATATTGTTTTTTTTTCGCACCAGACTAGATATGAAAATTGTACTCAAGTTTGAAGCGAATGAACGCCTTATAATATTATAGCAAAATTAAAAGGGTTAAAATATTGCTTTCACCGTTTGAAGAAACCTAAACATTTCGTCGCATTCTTGGCGACTTCTTGTATATGGTCATTCCAACGAAGGTTCTCATGAACGTACATACCGTGAATGGAAGGTCTTTCGGTTTCGGTGATGCAACAACCATTCATGGATGATGGCTGCAGGTTCGGGTTTCGCCTAAGAGACTGTATATTTTACTCGAATACCATTACAAAGTCGCTGGCATTATAAAACCCCCTCTTATTTACCTGTGTACAGCAAAGAGTCGCCTTAACCCGAAGCAACTCCTCCAACAGTTGAAACCTGACCTCGAATATTGCTATCATGTATATGGAGTTCGGCCCATAAAATATACAACAACTGGACATGGACGAGCAGTTCGACTAAAAAGAGATCATATTCCAACAGCAAACACCCCCCGGCGCGGCCGGCCGCCGTAGAGAATACCAGTCGCTGACCTATGCCAATAGTGGCCTTGGTATGTACTACCATGGCAGATTTTCCGAATAACTAAATAATGCTATTCCTCGAAATACGATACATGAGCGCCCTACAAGGCAGACTTAGTACATCGACATTCGACAGTCAATACACTATAGACAACCGCGAGGCCGAGGACATCACATTTCAATATTCCTCTGGCTAGAGGACAAGCAAATTTTGGAACAAAGAATCCCTATTATTCGAGAAACAGATTGGCACAGCAACAGCAACTTTGACAGCTACAGCACACTTTTTAGATCCGGTGATTTTTAATGGCTTAAGTTACATTGCCGCAGCAACATCGACATCCACATTGAATTTAGGTAAGTCCTAAATTCAATGTTGCTGTGCAAATGCTACCAAGGTTACGGTGACTTTTTCAATTCTCTCAACTTTCAAATGTTAACATACTGAAGGTGCAGCAGCGTTACCAGATATCTACAATTAAGTCCTCCATTAAGTTTCAGCAGTTTATAAATTATTATTCTTATGTAAATTAGTTAGAAAATACTATTTTATTTTTTTCTTAGGTTGCTTTTCGACTATATCGTGGACCGTGGTCCATTTCTATTTAGCGAAGCCTTAGTCGATTTTGAAGCACTTTACGGCCAATATTATCCTGCAACGCGAAAACTACGCATAAAACTCGTTCAAGTTTCAAAAATTTGGTGGCTCCCCTACCAGACTTAAATCCGCTAATAATCGTCGATCTGCAAAACATTTTCCAGCATCTGGCTGGTTGCTTGGAAAGAAAAAATCGCAGAAGAAAACTCTTCTCTTCATCTTCCGCTCGAGTAGACTCAGCGTCTGTAAATAATATCAAAGAAGAATAAAAAGAGTAAAAAAAAGTTCACAACGTCTGCATATCAAACAGGAGGAGCAGCAAACAACTCCCACGTGTTTGTTTATCTGCCACCATAAAGGGACCTATCCATCATCCATAAATACATTCACATGTATATATACTCAGTGGATAATCTCATCCTTTTGATTTTTTTTTTCCTCTTCACTCGACTCGACGCACTCAAATGTGAGCAGAATGTTACGTGTCTGGATTCTGGAATCCGAGGGCATCCTGATTGAGTATTTGCTCACGGATTAAACCACCCCAACCGCTGCTGGCATATACGTCAGTCCATATGCCAATCAATAATCTATCCAAGTGGAATAATACACTAGGGGCATGAGGAGGAGAGTGTAGAAAATTCATAGTTTGCAAAAAGGATGTACTAAGTACTGACGACTCCAATATGGGGCTGGTTGAGTATAAGATGGTGTTTCTGTGATGCTTTGCCGCTTCTGTGATTTTCTGCTTACCTGTCACATGTATGGAGTTTTCGTTTTCAGCCGGAATGTTGTGCACTAAACGGTTCTGCAATGTTACACGTCATGATTTTACATTCCCACCTGCCAGATGCATTCGACGAGAAAATGAGCTCGTCGTGGTATTAGAATTAGGAACAGATGTAAAGTTTTCTCATAGGTAGAGCTAGTAGAGGTTGGGTACTTAACCAGACAGGTCGGGTTCTTTTTTAGTTGAATTTCGATGACAGATCAATTTTCCGTTAAATTAAGTTTCGTCTTTGCTGCTCAAAAGGTTTGCGATAAGTTTTTCTTTGGCAATTTGGAAATAGTTAGGTGGGCAGGAGCTGGTTCTTTGGAAAGTGTATTATTGTACAAAAATAGGTATCTATGTTTTATTGAGCACAGACATTTACCAGCAAAGCAAAGTAAAGCAGAGACGAATGTTCAATAAAACAATTCCGATTTCAAAGGGACATCTGGGGAGTAGGGAGTTATAAACTGGTGTACATATATTAATTGTGTCTTGATTTTTGTTGTGATTCAAATTTCTTCTAGTACCCGCTCGCTGAAGGTAAATGTCGTTGACAGCAGAAAGGTTTTAACATGAACTATAGCTACAATAAGTTGTCATTTCGCTGGGGACTTCGATATTGGAATAGGCCCTACTTTGTCAATTGTTATCAATAACAGAGCATTCATTATCCTAAAATGGACCCGTAAAGACAGAGAAGCGAAAATAATATAGTAGAGTGGCGATGATTGCTAAATAATATCAGGAAGTGTATTTCGGTGATGAAGGTACAGAAATTAATAGATACTAATGCCGTACTTGATCAATATCAAATCAATACATTGAAAGCAATTCCAAAGTCGAACAAAACAACACATCGAATCAAATCTTTCGTCTTAAGTTGAATTTTTTTGGGTAAGCTAATCGTAGAGCGTGTAGAGAGTTAACGCTTAACAAAGGATTTTTGGATGTGACTGGCCCTGTCCTTTTCATAACACATGAACATTTAGTCGTTTTAACTTGTAACTCTGCACATTGATAGAGAAGTAGAAACTGTTAAATACGTATTTCACTGTTTTTTAAGGTTCCGTTTCCATATGGAGGAACCTTATTGCTTTCGCTACGATGTCTGTCCGAATAAAATAAAAAATGTTGTACCTAGGTCTATCTCAAGAATTAATTGACGTAGAAGGCTGGAATTTGCACACAGTGTCAGGTATAACCTCTAGTTAATCGACAAATACCAATATTAACAATACATCGGCTGGTTTTGGAGTTATTCTTAATTTCGTGGAAAAAATATGTTCATTCGCACATAAAACTGTTTATTTTTAGATTTACAAAAATACATGTAATCCTTTGTTGTAGATCATCTTCGTAGCTATATATGTGCTGAAGACTGTTATGTCGAAAAGTTAATATTTTAGAAGATATTTACAAAAAAACTCAATCAATCGCCACAATTGGAACTTCCATTCCAATCCCAATGCATACCCATCTCATACACCAAGCAAGCAAGCAAACCGAGAGAAAAACTCCGAAAAGGGTGTGGCTTGTGTGTTTATCGCTCTCGATGCATTATTCGTTAGCGTTGTTGGATTGCATGGGGAGATTTCGTGTTGGATATGAGTGAAATCTGGAATCTCGTGGGTCGTGGGCGTGGCTGGCAGTGGTGGTGGTGGAGATGGTTGCTGTGGGAGAAAATTATTTTTGTTGGATAGGACATAGGAGGCGGATCTTAAGTGAGAGACATAATTCATATAGGATTTTTGCATATGAGATATGCTTGAGTTGAGGAGAAATGCCTGTTGTGCATCTCGGTCGATGTCATGGAGGATGGAGGGTTGTGCTCTGGCCTCTCTCCCCACGATTATCGCATTGTTTCATATTCGTTGTATCGCGTTTGTGTATATGCATTTTTGTTGCACGTGGGCTCTCTCTGTTCATTTGTATTATTATGAGTTGGGTGGGGCCGATGATTTCGCAATGAAATATCTTGCTCGCATTTTTAGGGGGTAGGTTAGTAAAGGTATGTACATATATAGGTACTACATAGTTAGTTTTCGAAGATCCAAGTAGGCATAGGTCGAAACTGACGAGTGACGACGACCGACCGATGCGACGTTAGGGAACAATACCTTAACTATGCATGCATATTATTATGAACTAACGTACGGAACCTTCGGTGCGCGAGTGACACTTGCACTTGTTGTAAATTGTGTAAATTTTTTTTTTAAATTCGTGCTATAAAAATTGAAAAGGGGCGTACAGAATTTATTATTTTGACTTTACTATACATTCAACTTCCCATTATATTTGTATATCTAGGCCAATCAAAAAAACCTTAAAAAGTTTTTTAGGCAATACTTTTCTGGGTATTCTGAGCTTTCATATGTCTTTCTACTCCATACAGAGACCGAGCTAATAATAAATTGAAAAGCGATCTTATTTGACCAACCAAAATCGATTGTTTTGTCGATTGGCTTGGCAGCTCTGCTTTGAAAAGCATTACTATACATCCACACATCACACAGATACAGTGGCGTGCATACGTTCACAGAATGCAAAGTTTAAGACAGAGGCTAAGGGTCGCCATGAGCGACGGCTTTCGGTTGCGTCCGCCGCATAGCCAGCGTTCCCTCCCTTTTGGTTGGGCAGAGTTCTCATCTCGGTAGAAAATAGTACTCAAATGGCTTCCAAGGTAGTACGTCTCACAATGCACCTAAACTAAAGTGTACTTTCCAGTTATAAGTATAAAAGTGGTCAAAATTAGAATTTCTATCAATTTCCGCAATCAGTAATCTATTGACGTAATAACACCATGAGGCCATGCTGATTTTGACAGACAAATTTGATAAAAATAGTGCCTAAATGTGGTGTGGCTCTGTATATTTATTTTTTTTATGGTATGATTTGTTTTTCTATAAATTGCTTAGTTGTAGTTTTATTGTTTTTAAGACTACGTTCTTTAGTTACAAAATAGCATCAATAAACTGAGCTGTTTTTTTCCAAGCTGTTAGAATTCGTATATTCAAACAATAACTTTTAAGACTTTAATGTATTAGGAACGTTGTTCAAAAAGCTATAATTCCGACCAATGTGACTATATGGTATTTTCTTAACATTCATTTCTAGAAAAAAAAATTGTTGAAAAAGTGCAAAATACGAAAAGCATTGTAAAAATTGCGCAAACATAGAAGTTACCTCCCCAATAGTATGAAAATACATCAAAAAGGCAGTGGGCAGATTCACCAGTCAATTCTTGGACTTTGCTGAAGCTTTGACTTAGTTCCAGTAATCCAGTGTATACAGAGTCAACTTCGTTTCAAGTATATAGTTGAAAATTGAAGAAATCCTCATTGTGGAAAACCCATTAATCCAATCACGCCATCTATTAGCCAGCATATCTATGAATGAAGAGTTGGCACTACCTTTTCGGCCGCGGTTGACATTTCTCTCCTTGGTCAGCCATTTTGTTTTGGCATTTACTTTATTCTCGAAGCCAAGGGAAGAGGTGCAAACCGCGGTAAGTATAGTTAAGCAAATAATTTCCTTAATCTGTAAAAAATCTTCCTAGAAATAAACCATCCATGTATTTGGCATTTGAGTTTGAGCGTGCGCTTTATTTTCCCAATCGAGAACACTCATTATTCCTGAAAGTTTTATGTAACGGAGTTTACTCTACTCAGTGCGTCAGTTCTTGACCAATCTAGCTCCATTAGTAAATTAATAATATTTATTGAGCAAGTTACACATCTTCTTAAAAAAAAGTAGGTACTTACTCTTACATATAACATTAGAATTACGTAGCTTACAGTTTTAATTGCACTATAATGTCCATTGCACTATTATTGTATTATGCACATTTCAACAATTTTTAAAGAAAACAAATCTCTCACTATACAAAGTCAATTTTTGTCCTCTTACAAAACGTTTTGTGATTTTGTGTTATAATTGGGCACTTTTTAATCTATGAAACTGACAGTACATACTAAATTTGTATAGAAAAGTAAAATGGTCCTTATAAGTAGGTAATTAAGTACTCCTCAAGCGTCAGGTTTAGGAACCAAAAATGTTATGTATTTCGAAAAAAACAAAAATGAATTATGTTTATAATGTTATGAAATAGTAGTACGCGACGGCTTGAAAGTAGTATCCGTACTCAGTTCATAAAAATGTACTCAAAATGAGCAAATGAGTACAATAGTAGCACGGGAGGGAACGCTGCGCATAGCCAAACAGAATATAGGTAATTGAATTTGGATACTGTACATAATCTACTAGAGGCAGCAGTTGCTATATGTTATGTACTATGTTTGTCCAATTTGCTTCAGATGGGTGAAGGAATGGCAATTCTATCTGTACCTAAGCTATGAATAATTATCACATCATTATCATTATCAAATCACACCTTGCTCCAGTTTTCATTTACCTTCTCACATATAAAACAGTTCATCATGACTATGGTGACCAGATCCTTGCCCACAAAAAAGAGGACACCTTCAAAAATGTCAAATGAAAAATTGAAGAACAAAAAACAACAACCAACATAAAAAAATATACATATTTTTTTAATTCAAATCAAACAAAAAACTTCAATTTGATACCTTTCGGAAATAAAGCAACGAATTTTCGATATCGATCCAGTTGGAAATTTTGTTTAAATCCATCCTTGTAAAATAATCAAACTCATCCAGAGATTCGGCCCCCTTGAATAAACCTGTAATACATTTTTTCCACGTTTAAGGCATCATTTTCATTTCCACATTTAAGTACAAATTGTAGGTCGTGTTCATACCAGAAATATGCAGACAATTTCTGAATTAGTTTTGGAAACAAATTTTGTTGCAGTTTTGTGGTGTCGACAAATTCCGTAAATTGGGAAATCCCAAAAAGAGGACAAATTGCATATTTTTTCAAAAAGATCCCGGACATTTTTTTTTAGATAAAAAGAGGCCATGTCCTCTTAAAAGAGATGTAATTTGTGTTTTTCCGGGGATCGAACCTGGAACCCCTCGCACCGTAGTCCAGCACACTAACCACTGCGCTACTGCGCCCACACGCTCAGCCCAAACGGTAAGAAATTTTGAAACAATTTTCCTTTTATCGAGTAAGTGATTACTACAAAAGCGATTTGGGAAATTCGACCTCCAATAGGGGGAAAACATGAGTCAAAGTGTATACCTATTAGAAGTTTGTGCTGGTTTGTGTTGGAAAGTTCTAGGTTAATTTATGTTAGTGGGTTGGCAGGACAAGAAAAACCTGTACGAGTGTACGTGCCACACTTAGATCAATGTAGATCCGTTGCGATGTCCTAGGGGTTTATGACCCCCATACTCTGGAAACCTATGAAAAACCTACGGATTGGTAAGCCAACCCATTTTATTTACAAATGTAAGTAGGTCGTTAGGTTCTTCTGAAAGTTATTCTAAATCCTCGAAGAAGTAACTACCAAGGATACCAAGGCAGTGGCAAAAGAAAGTGTGGGGTGTCCTCATACATCTCCTCATCTCCGCATTCTCTGCACAGGTCTTCTGTATCGATTCCCATTTTCTTGGTATGGTATTTCAGTGTATTGTGTCCGGTGATAATACCTATAATCGAGGATTTTTTCAGTTTTATGTTTGTTGTAGAGTGGCCACATTTTCCTGGTTATGCCATATCGAGCTTGCTCCATCTTTGGTTTGTCGCCATTAGTATTTTGTTCCCAATCTTCTGTCTGAGATTACAGGGGGGAATCATTACTGTGGTGTCAGCCTGGTTTAGTTCAAGGGAGGTCCCTTTTGCCAGCTCATCTACTTTTTCATTTCCAGACACACCTCTGTGCCTGGGAACCCAGCATAGTCTTACGTTGTGCTGCGTGCCAAGAACCCGTAGCTCTTCGCGACAGCGACTTACAAGCTTTGAAAGTTCTAACTTTTTATGCGATCGGTTTATGTACTTTGTATGAGAACCATAGAAAATCAATTGCTCCGTTTTCCGACAATTTTTGGTGGCCAGAGTTGTTGATCAGAAGGTAGCAAAGTGCACTAGGTTAGGTGTTTCTGTAAGGGGAACGAAGCCTCGAGTAAATTATAATGCATTACATTTATAGAGTTTCACAGATATAGAGTTTTAAATTTGTTGTTTGTACGAGCCACGCCTCTTTGCCCATTTTAATATTTACCAAATTTCATGGTTCAAGTTTTTAAAATGTCGAGATACGCTTTGATCGGATTTTGACCAATTTTAACAGGAATACTCTCAGGAAAAAGCCAAAGAATGCCTCGAAAATTTTACTCTATCAGTGGGTTGGTTCCGGAGTACCTATATAGAATACATAGAAATATACATATATGTAAAATAGTCATCTCTAAAATGTTTTCAAGGCTGAAACTGTATCTCGACGTTGACACACAAAAATCAGTGCCGCAAAATCACTGTCATTCCTTGCATCCGGATTTTATTTCCCGAGAGGTGGTATTTGAAGTCACACTCATAGAATCCGCGAAGATGTCTTTCGAATCGTTGATGAGGCTCTCCTTACCCACCCCATGGGAAATTTTTCGCACGCTGAAATCTCCACTGAAACGCGTTCACAATGATCTAATTGAAATTCATCAACTGAAATGCAAAGAATGCTACCTCTGCCGCACCAGAACTGGTTGGATTAAATTTCCCAACCCGAGTCCATTTCTACCTTAAGTAGGTATATGCGCCAGCGATAGTGCATGCATACTTATAGCTGTGGCACCAACAGCAGGCGTCGTCTCGCTGTGGGTAATCAAGGGCGAATGTGAAGTCACATCCAAAGAATCGTGACTCGAATTCACATACGAAAATGCACTTCACCTTTATCTTCACAGCTTTATACACCTAACAAAACTCAACACACACACATACTGTCAAGCAAGGGATTAAAGTTTGAACTGTAAGAGTAACTACATCAATCCGGTATCACTACCCCAAATGCCTTAAGATTTAATTGATCTAAATCCTTACACGGTACATTTGTCCCAATTAACCTTCCGGTCGCAGAAATTCCACCAACTGCTGTTGTGCGCTACACTGCCGACATCTGCGAGTACTATACCAAACAAACAGCTAAATTGCATAAATAAACCAAAACGGAGTCCTTAGCGTGTAATTCCAATTGAATTTCGGTGGGTTTTGGGCTATATAACAATCTGCATGTGCATGCCAATGGGGAACGAGGTTTCGAACAAACCACCAACTGGGGAGAGATGTATGCAATATAGTCAGTCTGCAGCGGGGAGGAGGAAATGAGTTCATCTTAAGCACCATATCCACATATGAGGAGGGATACCAGGCGCATTTGCATTGGTAATTTGCTCGAAGGCAATGGCTTACCATCCGACCGAGGGCATTTCCTTTCGCTGGCACCAGTGGAAAGGTGCCTCTAATAATAAATTACTACCTGCAGCCAGATGAAGGTGGAACGCTGGAGCGCAGTAAATATTCCGCTTAATTGATATGAATAGCAATTCGCCTCGAGTCGGAAACGTGGTCGTCGTCATCGTAGCGTGTCGCCACTATCGTGGTTGTCTGCGAGCCACCATACCACCATCCCCATCGAGAGATGATATAGTGAACGGACGAGAAAGTGGTTGTCGGATTAATTTGGCGCTGATTTGGATCGTCCTTACGGATTATGGAATTAAATCTGTGATTGCCATTTAAGACGCCTTTGCAATTAATGGGAAAAGCTTTAGCAAGGCAAAGCCCAAATGGAGCAATACATCTCAATTGAGTTCGACTTTCAGTTTCAAAGAAAACGTTTTTAAGTAGGTATGAATATTATTTAGCCAAATGTAAGCTTCATTCTTTGCTGAGAACATTCCGATTGCGAATTTGAAGACAAGCCGCGTTTAGACTCATTTTAACAGTTTGAGCAGATAATAATTTGCCAAGGGTTGGCTTACAAGCTACAATATAAGAAAAGAGCGACTGATGGTTTGTACAGTTGTTGTAAATGAAGAATAAAAATCAACAAAAAAAATATGACTTATGGAATTTATTTCCATCTAAAGCATTCAACAAATAAAATCACTGTGCTATCTAAACTTTAGTTTTGAATCTATCTGACAGAAATGAATCCGCTGGAAAAATAGAGGTTCATTCTGCAAATATCCAAATTAAATTATCGCAAACTAGCTACGCAGTTATGAAAGCCTTTGAGGAATAACGAATAAAAACAAATTTTAGTATAGAAACCATTTCCCTGAAACAGCAACACTTTAAAATCACAAAGATATTCAAATTCATCTCAATACTTATGCCTTATAAGAACACAGTGTACCTAACACTGTACAGTAAAACATTTGCGGTAAAAAGCACTTCAGTATGGTGTGGTTGCCCTTCACATCACATTGGCTGTAAAGTATCTAATAACGTCAACCAGATGAATGCGTTTGAGAATTTCTCTTGAGTTGAGGGTGCACATTTTGGTCTCCTTTTAGAATTCCGCGGCAGAAGGAATACGAAAACTATACGATTCCCCCAACCCAAAAAGACCCGACACACATATCTAGGTAACTGCTGCACTTCTACGTTTTACCCATAAATCTTCCGTAAAATGAGGTTCTATTCCAAAGAAAACTTTATAATGCGTTACCAAGGGTATTCCTGAAGCACTCCCATCCAAGTGTGCAGATCTTTCATTTATTTGAGTAAAGTATCTTACCCCAGATGCATGGGTACTCTTCAAACTTTCGCATTTCATTTAAGGTGGATGTAAACTTTTTCTACTCCTTTCCACTCCTCCATTGCTTTAAAAATTTTTGATTTTTTTTAATTGGTTGCATCTTGCAACATAACCCTCTTAGCGATGGAACAACCCACGCAATGTAAGAGTTTTTTTTTTTGGCAACACTGGGTACCTCTGCACATGGGTTCCTCAATTTGCGGCTGGCTGTGTGCCACCGTCTGAGTTGAAGCTGTAACTAATTAGTTCTTGTTGCTGATGAGCCTTTTTTTCGGATGCCTGAACAAGTCAAAGGTAGGTTATAGAGTATATAGACTGTATCCATAGCTTGGGAATCCTTTGCATACCTGATGTATCAAAGTCAACCTGAGTAGATGCAGGGTGGTGACGGTGAATGTCTCAAGGTAAAAGTCAAAATGTTGGATCTTGGGAACTTTTAATTTTTTGTCTGGGAATTCCTGGAGAAGAACAATTTGTAGGTAGAAAGCGCTAAAATTAAAATATTTTCTCTCATGGTTAGCTCGCAGCGTTGCGGGTAGCGGGTGTTCTTAATGACTTGGTGGAACGTGGAAGCGTTTTCCTTTGACGGTGGGTTCGTCCAATATGCATCATAAAGTTATTACTCATAGTCATAGTGGATGTTGTAATGACACTACAAGCGTCTTTCCTTTGCTTTCAGTGAATGGAAGTGAAAACACTTTTAAGCGAATTTCATAAGCATATTATATATATGACATTATTATGAAGTTGATTTGAGCGCTGAATTTTTTTCTCATGGAACACTGTAGGTTAACAATATTGCTGTTCTCGTGGATAGTAAAACCAAATAGTACTACGTAATATAAAGGGTGGGCCAAATACAAGATTCTTTTTAAAAATGCAATAAAATGAACAAAATTAAATGTTTTATGGCAAACATTCCCATTAATTACGGAACACAATTTCTTTCAAGTGGCTGAGCCGGCTGGCTTCGCAGTTGCGCATTCTGTCACTCCAATTTTCCAAGACCTTGTTGATGGTTTCGGGCTGTAGCTCACGGATTGCTTGGACGATATTGGCCTTAAGTGCTTGAATCGTTTCCGCATATTTGGCATAACATCGATCCTTCACGGTTCCCCGCAAAAAAAATCCAAAGGAGTTAAATCGCAGCTACTAGGCGGCCAATTGACATCGCCAAGATGGCTGATAACACCATTTGGGAATTTGCGCAAAAGTTCGGTCGTGGCATGGGCTGTGTGGCATGGCGCGCCATCCTGCATGAACCAGAGGTCGTCCAAATCCATGTTTTCAATTTCAGTAAAAAAAAAAAAAGTCGGTTAACATGGCTCTGGAACGCCCACTGTTAACCGAAACTTTGTTCCCAGCCTCATTTTCGATGAAAAAGGGTCAAATGATGCCACCACTCGACTCTCGGCTACAGCATACTTGTGCGTAAAGAATATCGATTGATTATAGCACCCATTGCATGATTCCAAGAAAATTTCACGTTTTCAGATCTATAACTCCAGATAAGATGTCTATTGCTAAAAATCATTGAAATAGTTAATTTGGATGTCATATAGTATACTTTCAAAATCACTCATACACCTGAAAGCAGAGGTGATTGTGTTCTTGAAGGTCGAAAAAATTAATTTTTAATTCATGACGAGAATATTGGAGGCTTAAATTTGAATTTCTCTCAGATTTGTTTCAAAAACTGTCGATGAGTCTGAGTCGAAAACAAAATTCCAGACGAAATGATAGGAACCATTGACGAGCTTCAAACCTCACTTGACGAAAATGATTGATTGATCATAATCAACCCATTTTGTAATTTACAAAACACCACTTTTGACAACAACAGAAAAAATAGATGATTGATTTGAGAAACGATATTTCATACACTTCAACATTCGTTGAAAAAAGTTTGGATGAGTTTTGGCTTTCTATCAAAAATATGTAGCCAGCAACCAGCTTGAAAGCTATTTAAACTCTTTTTATCGTTGTATTTTACATTATTCGATGAATTTTGAGAAAGACTTTTAAAAGTCGAAATGCGACGAAAAGCGAAGTTGCCAAGCTATCGACTTTAAAATCTAATTTTGATTTAATTTGTTCATGAAAACAGTAGAGACTTAAATTTTTTTTAAATTAAAGTTCATTTAATTGTTGTGATTTGACCGGAAGGAAGATTTAAAACTTATTTAAAATATTTAAAAATTATTAACTGAAAACCGGAAAAATATGTGGTCTTAATTTTGCGCCACTTGAATAGAACACTTTGTTGGTTCCCAACAAAATATATACCACAAAGCGCACCACATTACCCCGACGAAAATAATATCAGAAAAATGTATTATTGGTATCAAATGCAATGGCCAACCAATTTGCACAATTGACACTGTTGGATTCATTGCGCATATTGGGCTAGTCACTGAGATATGGAAATAAGAAATACATATCCCAAATGACTAGCATATAATATGCGCAATGAAATAAACACGATCGCGTCAAACTTTCACGAATTTTATTAAATTAAAATGTTAGAGTAAAGAATTCACGACCGACCGAAACACGAAAACAAACGAAATGTCAAATTTGCAACATGGTGGTAATAGCAATAAGTTACCATAAACAGAAAGAGAAAGAAGATCAGTCACCATATGTGCATCCAATTCTAACCCCCACATCAAATATGGGGCATTAATGTAAAAAGGTAGAATACTAATGTAAATGTAATACATGTAATTACTCATACAGTTCCCATGAAAGCAAATGATAATGTAAATGTATTAATATGTATCTATATAAGAATTTTCAAGTTCAAGATCAAGTTCAATGACCATATGATGTATAACAAAATTATTGTATGTAAAGAACAGTAGCGACTAAAAGCAAGGCTTCATGGGAACTAAGATGCAAATCTTACGGACACTTGTCAGTTAGCAGTAGACTAGATCGGTACTATTAAATATTATAACGTAATAAGAGCAAGTTTGTTTCAATTTATCTCGGGCAATTTATACATTTTTGGTGCAAGACATCCTTCTTGCATTCAAAATTAATTCTAAGTTCAACTCAGCTTAGAACATGGTCCTTCGATCCTTTTAATAAGAACCGCGTATGAAATAATTATAACTTTAATTTAAATACAATTAAAACACAAAGTGAATAGTGCATAAAGTGTAAAAGTACATTATCACTAACGTACAAAAAGTGATTTTTATACATCAAAAAGAATAAGACATTAAAAGTATACTGTGGGGAAGTGCATAATTAGAACATAAATCTAAATTAGCAGCCCGATCAACGACGGACAGTCTATCGGCCCCAGTATCCAACGAGTTGACGATATCCCGTACAGTCATCAATCCCAGCAAGGAGCTGTGCAGCAGCAAGCCTTAAGCAACTGTAACTGATAGTTATATACTGAAGTTGCAGTTGCAATAGCAATCCAAGGTAGGAAGTATTTTCCCTTTGTACGAGTGCTCTATTTAACAAAACACATATTTCTATGTTCAATTGCTCAACACTCGAACACAACGAGTGAACGAATCCTGAAACGAAAGGATTTACCGTGATATAGTGGTCTACAAGCGGCTCAACGGTCTAAAAGCGACACAACGGTCTGCAAGCGGATCAACTGTAATTAAACACAGCAAGGAACTGTGCAACACAAGTCTTCTGCAACTGTAACTGATAGTTCATATACTAAAGTTGCAGTTGCAAAAGCAATCCAAGGTAGGAATTCTTTTCCTTTTTTAATCCTTTGAGTGCTCCATTTAACAAAACACATATTTCTATGTTCAATTGCTCAATACTCGAACATACCGAGTGAACGAATCCTGAAACCAAAGGAGTTACAGTGCCATAGTGCTCTACAAGCGGCACAACGGTCTACAAGCGACACAACGGTCTAGAAGCGGTACAACGGTCTACAAGCGGAACAACTGTAGTTACTCACAGCAAGGAACTGTGCAACACAAGTCTTCTGCAACTGTAACTGTCAAAGGAGACTCAAGTTGCAGTTGCAAAAGCAAATTAAGGTAGGAATTTTATTCCTCTTTTCTAAAGCCTTTTTTGCAATATACATTATATATACCAACATTCATATACATAAGTGCATTAACCCAAATCCACCTAAGATAATAATTATATTGAACCTTAAACACAAAATTCGATTCTATCAGTGAAATAATACATCATGAGTAAACTCCAAAAATCAATCGAAAAACAAGAACGTATTCTTGAGGAATTGTCTGGTGATTTCGAAGAATACCAAAAACAACTCGAATCGCGTAAATCAAAGGGTTATGTAAACGCGTGTTTAGCTGATGTCGATGAAGTTTTTAAATGTGCTAAGGGTATACACACTTCAATAATTAACAGTGCGGCGGATCCGCAAAAAGACAAATATCTCGCAGATGAAACATATGCCAAAATCAAACATCTGTATTTCAAATTCAATGGCATGATTAACGATGACATTGATAAGTTTCCGCACGACCACAGTGCCAATCTCGATATCTCACGATTAAATACCACAAGATCTGGGATGTCGGATATTCGTCTTCCGCGAATTAATATAAAGCCATTTTCAGGCAAACCCGAAGACTGGAGTGAATTTCACAACGTCTTCGAAAGTTTAATAGATCAAAACGCTGATCTGTCTGATATCCAGAAACTACAATTTCTAAAATCTTCTTTGGGTGAAAAACCTGCAGAGTTAATCTCACATCTTCCAATCGATAGCAAAAGCTACGCATCGGCTTGGGAAATCATCACCGAAAGGTTTCAAAACAAAAGAAAACTAGTTAACACACAGTTGAAAAATTTGTTAGAGCAACAAAAAATTACATATGAATCGGCCGATCTCTTAAGGGCCTTGCATGATACCAGTAATCAGTGTATCCATGCTCTTTCAAATCTGGGAATGGAGGTGGATTCATGGGATCCCATACTAATATACCTCATATATCACAAACTCCCAAAAATCACACAAAAAGATTGGGAAACGAAATTAGGGACTTCAAGAAGTATTCCCGATTGGAAAACCTTCTTATCTTTCATTGAAGGTAGATTCAGCTCACTTGAAAATTTCATGGAGTCGAACACACAATCGAAGCAACCGTTGCCATCAACATCGTTTCGAAAATCTATTTCCAACACATATCATGTAAAAACGGAAGGGGTAGACAAACAGTTTCGCTGTAGGCTCTGCAAAGGCGCCCACAGTTTACGCCATTGTAAGAAATTTTTAAAAATGAGTATCAAATCCCGTATAGAGGTAACCAAACGAAATGCCGTTTGCTCTAATTGCCTTGGTTATGACCATCATATGAACAATTGCACAAGCACGAATCGATGTTTCAAGTGTAATTTAAAACATCACACTCTTCTTCATATGGAAAGGTCTCAACAAAACAATCAACAAAATAATCAACAAAATGCACAACAATGTGCTCAGCAAAGCGTACAAAATCACTTTTGTCAACAAACATTCCCCAACAATTCCACAGAGATGACAAGTACCACTAATACTATGTCAGCAAACCAAAATCAAGCCATTTTGGTATCTCACCAAAATCAAGCCAATACCAATCCTTTGAATCAGAATGCTACCTCATATATTCCCAATAAACCACAGGACTACATGAACTGTGGTCCTACAACATCGCAACAAGCAATAAATGCTCAAGCATACGCGCAATCTCCAAATCAACCTTATGCGTGTCAACAATATAACATAAACACTCATCTTATCAGAGACACAAATGTCCAGAAAATAGACACAACAAAAATGGTATCTAACCATAACCATCAACAAACATGTTGTAACCTATCCAATCAAATGCATTCAAAAGCATTGCTAGCGACGGCATTGGTCAAGGTTTCTGCAATCAATGGAAAACAGCACATTCTTAGGGCATTAATTGACCCCGGTTCGGAAGCGACATTTGTCACCGAAAATATCGCTCAACTGCTCAAATTAAAAAGGAAAAAGACTTCAGCACACGTCACAGGTTTAGGGCAGACGTCAACTGGCGTATCAAATCACCAAGTTGAATTTACAATCCGTTCCTTGACTAAGCCATCCTTTTCTCTACATGTAAATGCATTTGTCTTCGAACAACTGACGTCACTGCTACCAGCACACAAGTTAACCACAAAAACGTGGACGCATTTGCACAATCTACCACTGGCCGATCCGTCGTACAGTTCGCCAGGAAAAATTGACCTTCTTCTAGGTGCTGATGCATATTCATCAATTATTCTTGAGGGTCTTGTAAAAGGTGAAAGCGGGGCCCCTGTTGCCCAATGCACGGAGTTAGGTTGGATTCTAACTGGGAACACAACCGGTTCAGGATACTCCAATAAGATAACGATTCAAACCCATTTCAACTCCTTAGAAGCACAGTTAAAAAGGTTTTGGGAGTTAGAAGAGGACCTAGATGTTAGGAAATTTACTGAGGAAGAGAAGAAGTGCGAAGAACACTATGAAAGTACCTGCAAAATAAGAGACGATGGCAGGTACGAAGTTCAGTTACCATTTAAAAATAATAGTCGCCCAAATCTCGGTGACTCTAAAAGAGCAGCTTTAGCGAGGTTTTTTCAAATTGAGAAACGACTCGAATCAAACACAAAACTAAAGGAGGCATACACCGCCTGCATTGAAGAGTACCTCACACTCGGGCATATGCAGGAAACAACCCCAGACATGCAAATCTCCACAGGAGAATACTACTTTCTTCCACACCACGCAGTGTTTAAAGATTCGAGCACAACTACAAAGTTGCGAGTGGTCTTTGATGCTTCATGTAAAACATCGAACGGAGAATCCTTAAACGACAATTTAATGGTGGGACCACGCTTACAGTCAGATATCATCGAATTGATCGCAAAATGGAGAAAGTTCAAGGTGGCATTTGTGGCTGACATCAGTATGATGTACAGGCAGATTTGGATGGCACCTAGCGATACTCCCTACCAAATGATTTTGTGGAGAAAAAACAGCTCAGAGCCCATAAAAACATTTGCGCTCAAAACTGTCACCTTCGGCACTGCATCAGCACCTTTTCTGGCAGTGCGCACATTGCATCAGCTAGCGTCTGAGGTTAAAAAATCGCATCCTCATGTCACAAAGGCACTAACCGAAGGATTCTACGTGGATGACCTTATTTATGGTTCAAATAATGAATCCGATGCAATCAGACTTCAAGGGGACATTCTGGACATCTTGAAGTCGGCAGGATTTCCGCTCAGAAAGTGGGCAAGTAATTCGTCTAAGGTTCTAAGTCAGGTACCTGAAACGGAAAGAGAGATAAATCTTCCCCTAAATTTCGACTCAGCTGATTCCATCAAAACACTCGGAATTCGATGGCATCCAGCACAAGATGTCTTTAAATTTAAAATAAACTTACCCGTAGTGAAGGGACACACAAAACGGACAGTCCTAGCAGACATTGCCCGTCTTTTTGACCCTCTTGGGTGGATCTCGCCTTGCGTTATTAAGGCGAAACTCATCCTGCAGCAGCTATGGCTTCAAGAGCTAGCATGGGACAACCAAATTTCCAAAGAGACAGAAGATCTTTGGGTGCCGCTGCGAAATGGCTTCACAGCCCTTGAAGACATCCAAATACCGCGATGGATCCAATATGAAGATTCGGATCAGGTACAGCTACATGGCTTCAGTGATGCCTCTGAGAAGGCATATGCAGCAGTAGTGTACGTTCGCATTATTAAAAACGGCAAAGAACACATACAGCTCCTAGCGTCCAAAACAAGAGTGGCGCCGGTAAAGTGCATTTCCTTACCGCGCTTGGAGTTATGTGCAGCTCTGCTCTTAGCAAAACTATTACGTCTCATATCACGGGCAATGCAATTCCACAATCCAGAAGTCTTTGCGTGGTGTGATTCCATGATTGCACTAGCTTGGATCAAAGGAAGCCCGTCAACACGAACAACATTTGTAGCTAATAGGGTGGCTGAAATCCAGACCCTCACTAGCCCCACGAGTTGGAGACACGTCGCCTCAAAAGAAAATCCTGCAGACATCGGCTCACGAGGACTTTCACCAGAGGAGCTCATCGACAACCAATTGTGGTGGCAGGGACCTTCATTTTTAAAAGATTTTGCTCTCTCTGAATTTCCAGCAGCAATCCCAATCGAGACTGATCTGGAATCAAAGGGAAACATTAATCGAACGGATATTCATGTAGGGTTCTATCAAAAAAAACTATCCGACACTTGTAGAATACCCACATTCGCACAGGTTGTAGCTCACTACACTATTGACCAGACGTTCTTCGAACAATACTCCACATTACGGCGATTGGTTCGCAATGTTTCCATATGGCGAAGATACTTCGCAAATCTAAAAAACCCACAAAACAAGAGAACACTCAACACACATCCCATTACGCCCGAAGAGCTTACCTCAGCTCACAACCAGCTCATAAAAATTGTACAAGAAGAACTATTCTTGGAAGATATCAAGAAATTGAAAGGCAGTAACACTGTTAGTAAAGGAAGCAAAATTATCAATTTAAACCCATTCCTCGACGCGGAAGGACTACTGCGTGTCGGAGGTCGACTGACAAACTCGTCACTTCCATTCAATCAACGACACCCTTTAATTCTGAAAGATTCGCACCACTTCTCCAAACTAATTATGAGCGATATGCATCAGCGAACCCTGCACGGCGGCGTGCAAATGATGATGGCAGAAATACGTAATACCTATTGGATAACGAACATAAAGAGACTTATAAAATCCACAATACACAAATGCGTTCGATGCCATCGTTACAAGGCTAAAATGCAGCATCAGCTAATGGGAAGCCTCCCAGCTGAGCGAGTTATGTGCTGCAGACCCTTCACAAACACCGGAGTAGATTATGCCGGGCCGATAGAAATAAAAGCGTGGAAGGGCCGATGTAACAAATTTTCCAAAGGATATATAGCGGTATTTGTCTGCCTCTCAACGAAAGCCATTCACATTGAACTTGTGAACGACCAAAGCACGGCTTCCTTTATAGCCGCTTTTCGAAGATTTGTCGCAAGAAGAGGAACATGCGCTAACATATTTAGCGATTGTGGGACAAACTTCCAAGGAGCGAACAACGAAATGAAAAGGGACAGCAAATTCATCTCATCCCAATGGTCGTCAGAAGTGGCCAAAGAACTCGCGGCCAGAAATACAACATGGCATTTCAACCCCCCTTTATCACCCCATTTCGGCGGGCTATGGGAGGCGGGAGTTAAATCCATCAAGCACCACATCAAGCGAACCATTGGAAATTCCAAATTGACATTTGAGGAGTACTCGACATTGCTCACTCAAATTGAAGCATGTCTCAATTCGAGACCACTATGTCCAATGTCTTCGGATCCCGAGGATTTAACAGTCCTGACTCCTGGTCACTTCCTGATAGGAGCATCGATGCACACTGTTCCCGAAAGAAACCTGTGCGAAGCAAACATTAACAGCCTGGACAAATGGCGATACATTCAGCGTCTCGTGCAAGACTTTTGGAAGCAATGGAGCATATCATATCTACATCTGCTCCAACAACGACCAAAATGGCTTCAAAAGCAGCCGAACATCAACATTGGAGACATCGTCATAGTCAAGGATGACAATTTACCACCCTCATCATGGTCACTCGCGCGAATAATAGAACTACATCCGGGATCTGACGGTCTCACGCGAGTCGCGACAATAAAAACCAACACATCAACACTTAAAAGGCCAATCGTAAAACTATCCCCCTTACCGGTATCTGAACCCACGAACAATTTAAAAGAATCGTAAACAAACGAGTTGTTGTCCCCCTGCTACAACCCATTCATTAACTAAGAACATGAACTAACTACCTATAAAACACCCCTAATGAATTAATAAACAAACAAATATTAATCGCAAACATGAACTATACCCATAATACAAACCAATGAACTTAAATAAATCAAAAATAACTCACCACATGCTAATACAGCCGATCATCCCTTGAAACGAATAGGGAACCAGGTCCAGAAATGCAAATAACAATTAAACTTTCCCTTCACTTTGCACATTATATGTATATTGATACACTCAAAAACAATTTACTAATGCTTTTGTTTTTTATTATTTTGCAAACCAAAACACTTCGCACCGAGAGCAAAACAGCCATCCGGCTAAAGAACACAACAACAAATTAGCGGCAGGACAAGCCGCATGCAGAAGGAGGTTATGGTGAAACTGAAACGCCAGATGATGAGAAGGATGTTTTGAAACTCTGTCCCCGAAGGCCGGGAGCATGTTGGTTCCCAACAAAATATATACCACAAAGCGCACCACATTACCCCGACGAAAATAATATCAGAAAAATGTATTATTGGTATCAAATGCAATGGCCAACCAATTTGCACAATTGACACTGTTGGATTCATTGCGCATATTGGGCTAGTCACTGAGATATGGAAATAAGAAATACATATCCCAAATGACTAGCATATAATATGCGCAATGAAATAAACACGATCGCGTCAAACTTTCACGAATTTTATTAAATTAAAATGTTAGAGTAAAGAATTCACGACCGACCGAAACACGAAAACAAACGAAATGTCAAATTTGCAACATGGTGGTAATAGCAATAAGTTACCATAAACAGAAAGAGAAAGAAGATCAGTCACCATATGTGCATCCAATTCTAACCCCCACATCAAATATGGGGCATTAATGTAAAAAGGTAGAATACTAATGTAAATGTAATACATGTAATTACTCATACAGTTCCCATGAAAGCAAATGATAATGTAAATGTATTAATATGTATCTATATAAGAATTTTCAAGTTCAAGATCAAGTTCAATGACCATATGATGTATAACAAAATTATTGTATGTAAAGAACAGTAGCGACTAAAAGCAAGGCTTCATGGGAACTAAGATGCAAATCTTACGGACACTTGTCAGTTAGCAGTAGACTAGATCGGTACTATTAAATATTATAACGTAATAAGAGCAAGTTTGTTTCAATTTATCTCGGGCAATTTATACATTTTTGGTGCAAGACATCCTTCTTGCATTCAAAATTAATTCTAAGTTCAACTCAGCTTAGAACAACTTACACGAAAAAAACATTTTAGAGAATTTTGCTTCTTTTTAACACAAACATTACTTAAATTTAAGGCAATTGGAGTATTTTAGATTTAAAAAATTGTGCAATTGTGTGTTGAGCCACCTTTCTGCTCCAAAATTCACATATCCGGTTTGGAAGGGATGCATACAAATTGGCCAAATAATTTAGCGAAATCGAGCTCCAAGCTAATTCAATGGCTTGGACTCGTTTAGATACAGGCGCATTTTGTTTTCCCGATCCATTAACTCGTCAACCATTGCCAAAATATTTCTACGATATTCAAATTCGGTGAGTAGACCGGTCAACTTAATAGCTCCACCATTTGGTTCTATAAATATGTACGTTTTACCCGGTCTGTATGTATTGGCGCTTTATCATGTTCTTAGATCCACGGCAGATGTCCAAAAAGGTTATAAAAATATGATAAAGCCATATTGTAAGCCAACGCATTCATTGTGGTTGACAAAAATTGTTATTTGAAGGTTACAAAACGGCGCCCCCACAACATCACACCTTCAACTCTGCTATGCAGCCGGTCCAAATGATTAGTCTCTCTGCGGAGGTTATGGAAATAGTAGCTATGGCCATCCGGGGCTTCCAAATTAAATTCTTTTCATCTGAGAAGACCACACAATGCTTCTACTAAGTCCAGGTCACATGTGCGCGACAAAAACGGAGGCTTTGCGCTTTTCGAACCGGGTTAAGAGGTGACTTCTGCTTGATTTTTAGTCTTTTTAAATGCTTAGCATTCGAAATAATAAGGTCGAATAGTTGTGAGACTTGTTTTGATACCACATTTTTTCTTGATTTTTGGAAGAGTTGTGAGAATTTGACGCCTTTTTTTTAATATAAGTCGCCTTTCCGCATTAGTAAGCACTCTATGTATATGGCCTTTAATGTTTTTATTCATAGTTAGATTCATTACTTAAAAATATGGATATATCGTATCGGCTCCTCACGATTTTCTTAACTAATTTGACAATAAATATAGGCGAGCCTCCTTTAAGCTTCGATTTGTAATTTTTCCGCCTCGGGGCATTTTCTCCACCCATTTTATTTTTTATTTTTTGTAAATATACTATTTTTATCTATTATTTTATCAGTAATTATTGGTGCCTTAGGAGGTAAATAGTCAAAATTAACAAAAAAGTTCGATCAAAGAAAAATATGAGTCCACGTGCCGAAGACTGCACGTTTTGCGTTTTTTTTACTGGTAATAACACCCGCACCAACATGCAAACGTGGACCCGCTGCGGCTCTAACGGTGAAACTAAATGCATGTTCTATTCAAGTGGAGCAAAATTAATACCCCAAATTTTTCCGGTTTTTAGTTAACAATTTTTTGTTAATACTTAAACCTTTAGTTTTAAATCTTCCTTCTGGTCAAATCACAACAAAAATGAACTTAAAAAAAAGTCTCTAGCATGCTTGCTTTAGAGCCGGTGCACACTTGCGTTTTTTTCCCGCGCGGGCCCGCAGCAGGTCCGCGTTTGCGTGTTGCTGCGGGTGTTATTACCCATAAAAATGACGCGCGGGATCGCAGCGTGTCCGCCTACTTGTGTGCACCACCCAATTTAGGTGTGAGTACTGTAACTCGCAAACGGGGAAACGCTGCGGGTCCGCGCGGGAAAAAAACCCATGTGTGCACCGGGCCTTAGGACCAGTGGGCAATAGAAAACCGACCTTAGGGGGTGTGTTATTCAAGAGGCGCGGAGGTATTTTATTAATAAATAATTTTTTCATATAATTTGTACATTCAGGTGTGTGAATGACTGCTCCACTCACTAGATGTAGGAGAGAGCTATAATCGGTCAATTCTCACTGGCGCGCAATTGGTGGACCTGCTCTCTTATTCCATAATATACCCATCAGCTTAGGACATTACACATTATACCTAGAGCCTCTGTAGTCTGTATCGATTTTTAATATGGTGTTTAAGCGAACTTTTGTGTACCTACTACTTATTTACTCCTTCTCAATTTGTAGTTGCTACAGGTCCTCCGAGATTTTTACAAAAATCTAAACCTATTACTGTAAGCGCCACTTAAAACCATTTTAACAACTTTAAATGTTTGCTGGTGATTCCACACACATAGCTCATCACAAAAACTGCATCTTCTGTAATCATACCTCACTATATGGAGATGGAGCATCCTTAACAAACTTCCCCCTTCGAGTATATATCTCCTTAAAACTTTTCCCTTTCGATTCACTACTTCATTCTCCTCGAGCATATTTTAAAGTTTACTAACTTTCAGAACAACTTTCCATAACTCGTATTAGTGAGTAAAAACTTCCCTCTAACATTCATATCTGTGAAATATGGATGTTTGCGTAAATCATATACAAGCACTTCCGACTTGATTGAACTACCCACCTGCGTTTAAGCGTTCTTCATCAATAATAACGCGCTTCCAATGTTTCTACTTCAACGATGAGATGACCCAAGCCGGAACAAAGAAATGCGCTGTAAAACCCTAGCTCGCTCACTCCGGCCTCGCCAAACACAAAGCCTTAGGAATTTTAATCTCGGCATCGTTGGGTGTTTTTTTGTTATTGAAAGCATCCGCATACAAAAAAAAATTACCACACCCCAACACCAACAGAAGGAAATCACTTTTATTATGACTCTGGGAAATTCCTGACTGTCGGTGTCGTAGTGGGGTTATTCAATGGGTCGTTGTCAGGACCACGATGATGAAGTCTTTTGTCAAGCCGACTTTTGTGGTTAACAAATGAAAGCTGTTTCGAAGTAGTGAGATCAGCAGCAGCGAACGAGTGTAATAAAAGTGAGTTTCTTTGTTAACGAAGATGGTGGAACGCTTTGAGTTTATTATCCTTATGCACCTTTTGTGTGTGTGTTTCTTCTTTTATGATTACTTGTGATTTTATGGTGCAATAAAACTATGTACCGACACGGAAGGGTTGTAATTCGGAAGTTTTTGGTTGTTTTTTATTTTTTGCTGATAGTCTAAATTCCTTTGTCCATACTTTCTCACTCCAAATGAATGGATTCGTTCAGAGCCATATGCTGACTCTCAGATATAATCCCATCACAGAATGGTGCACACAAATTGGTCACAAACGAAAAGGACAGACAAACATCCAGTAGCACTCCATCGTGTTGTCCAATTCAATTAATTATAATCCATCACGTCCACTCGTACGGTATACCGTATACCGGATTCAATGTTTCATATCAAGACAAACACCAAACCGTCCCACCCTAAAAAAAAAATTTAATTTGGTACACCAACCCAAGCATAGAAGTCCACCAATTGAAATCAAAACGCTGCATCAGCAGCATCTGCATACGTGCCCCCGAGTAGATATCCTCAGCTTAGGGTAACTCTATCGCAGTGACTTCCTAAATTGCCCCACTCACCAATGTGGAGTGGTTTCGAAGAAAATCCGGCATAATCGATGGGGTGGCTTGGATACAGGATATGGAAAATGCAGGCCAACGAAAATGAATGGAAGAAGTTTAGCTTTAAGGACAGCCAGCTAAGGCAGTTCCTTGAAGGAGCTCGAAATGAATATGCATGAGTGGGACAGGGGGTCACTTATGGAACATTGGACTAAGTGAATGTCTTTTCGTGTGCACACTCTTGAGACAAATGGGAGAAATGCCACAATCTAGAAACTCCTTGCAGCTGAGGTGATGGAGGATTCAGGGAGAATTTATTTTAATTTGACGGTGGATATAATTTCAAATGTCAAGCAAAAGCATGGAGAATAGTCTTGCGACATTGTTGACATTTTGAGTAATTTTGTCTCGACGTTTGAACTTGAAATGTAAAAATTTCCCAAAGTGTGCCTAATTGATTTGTAAATTCCTATTTGATTCAGTGAAGTTTTTCTATTTGGAATGAAATTGAATTAACTGATTAATCATAATATCAATGAAAAGATTATTGGTTAGCAACTGTTGATGGAATACAGGAGGGTCTGATGCTGATGTACTCTGACGAATTGAGAGTCCTCGCTGAATCGCCACAAATATTGAAGCTGATTTTGCCACTATTGCAACACCTTGAACCTGGCAGTCAAATCAAAGTAAATCAACAGAAGTTATAGTAAAAGCCACTTTTTGTCAGACAAAAATGGTAAAAAAGACTCTATATTTCTCTTTTTCTTTGATAACAAGTACCCCAGAAGAAAAAATCCATGGTTGTTAGCTCAGATCTAGTCTTTTTTACCATTTTTGTCTGACAAAGTGGCTTTTACTATAAATTGTGTTGATCGTACGTAAAAAAGTTACTTAACATAATTTTTAGGAAATTTCTCAGGGATAAAAATTTCATAAAAAAAATAAAAATTTATGAAGTCAAAATTTTGAGAAAAAGGCATTTTAAGTAAAAAATTGTAACAAACATTTTCAAAATTTTGAGTTTAAGGAGGCAGAACTTTTTTGTAGCTGCCCAGATGTAGCCGAAGTGCTTAAGACTTGTATGCGCTACTAAATTGTCTTTTCAAAATGTACAAAACTTTTTTTGTACCTATAATAGTTTAGAAGTTATAGCGTTTTTAGTCGTAACACCTCCAAATTAGAGGTTACATATTTTGATGGGCTATAACGGGAAATACGATGAAAATAGAACCCCCCCTGCCATATAATTTTTTGTTCGGCATACCTTCAGAAATCTTCCCTTAAAGGATTGTCCTTAACTGGGACACCCTGTATGTAAAAATGAATTGCTGTTTGTTAGTCTCACTAAAACTCGAGAACGGCTGGACCGATTTGCCTAATTTTGGTCTTGAATTATTTGTGGAAGTACAGGGAAGGTTTAAAAGGTGAGAAATTGGACAAAAGGGCATGGCACCTCCCATACGAAAAAAAATTTATATCTAGAAAACTACCGAACTGATTGAAATCAAATTTTAAGAAAATATTTTTTATTGATAAAAAGGTGTTTCTGTGAAAGTTTGATCAAAATTGGACAAAGGAGCGTGGTACCTACCGTATAAAAAAATATACATTTTAAATCCTATTTCTCGACACCCATGGGAGCTAAAGTGGATGGGATTGGAAAACGGGCCATGACCCTTACAAAAAAAGTTATTTAAATCACGATATCTGAACATTGCCTGATTGAAGCATTTTATAAAACCTAGCGGGACTGGACAAAAGGGCGTGATACCTCTCATAAAAAAATAAAATACATTTCAAACGTTATTCTTCGACAGTCATGGGAAAAAATTGTCTAGACAATACAATTCCTGGGCACACGTCCGAGGAAATATCAGTCGAAGCACATACGGAGTACAGAATCATTCTGGACACATCGGTCAAATAAAAATGAAATGAAAATGTCCAAGCAGGCAAAACAACGTTTGCCGGGTCCGCTAGTCTATAAATAAAAATTAGCGGGTGCTATGTGCTATGATGCAGATAAAGCTGCCGCTGTAGATGTCCAATTTTTAATGGTACCACTAAACAACGCATGGCGCATGCTTAGTGGTTAGTTTCAAACTAAGTAGACGTATAGGTAGATAATAATTACCCATGAGCGGTTAGCACTACTCATCCATTTACAGTGTAGGAATCTCTATTTTTATTTGCAGATCTGCATAAACAGATTCTTATAAGATAAATTCGCCTCAATGCTCGCACCATAACACAGATCAATCAATCGTTTGTCGCCATCCCACCGCGCGCTGCTTACGCATTCTCCCCAATAGGTTTGATAGTCAACTCGTGCACCTGGACATGCGGCGGAGTGGATATAGCATACATCACTCCGGCCGATATATCCTCTGGTTGAAGAATGGAGTTTTGAAAAGCATTTCTCATCTCTTCCCTCAATATTTCCGTGTCCACTAGTCCTGGACTTATGCTCTGCGGAAGAAATAAGGATACAAATTTAAGTTCCATTCCCTCGAAACACACATTAGCTTACAGTTATTTTAACTTTCGTCCCCAATCCCTTAAACTCTTGCCTATAAACCTCGGTGATCGCCGTAATGGCATACTTTGTGGGCGGATATATATTCATATCGACACTGGGAGGCATCACCGGAATCGAATGTCCCAAAACGCTGTTTACAATAATAACGTGTCCATCGAAACTCCTCTCCTTCATGCTTCTGAAGGCATGCTGCGTGCAATGAATGACACCCATAATATTTGTATCGATGACTTGTCGAATTTTCGAAAACTCCATCGTGGACAATTTCCCCGTAAGAGCTATTCCAGCATTGTTCACTAAAATGTCCACTCCTCCAAGAGTCTTGATAATCCATTCGAATGCTGAGTCGACAGACTGTTGACTTGAAACATCACATTTATACGCATGTATGCGACTTTGTTTATCTTTTGGCAAGTCACTTTTTAATTTTTCAACCCGGTCAAGTCTACGGGCCAGCCCAACTACAATTAGACCGGCTTTCGCCAAATCCTTTACGATTTCCGCACCAATACCCGAACTGGCACCCGTAACTACAGCCACCCGATTTTGCCAACGTTCCATTGCTAGCAGAGCTGATGGACTGAATTGCATTGCCGGGCTTGTTGGGATATAAGTAGTCCCTCGAGTGACCAATACTGATTAGATAAGTCTGTTTGTATTATTTTTGCCGCGAGATAGTTAACGCTCTGCTTACATTTGTCTATTTGTCGTAATTGTTGGGGTCAAATTAATTTAATTACATACTACTAAAACGGGCGGTGCGGCACTGTTTGCATCATAAAGTGGTTGTGCTGATGAGAATGCGAAAGTGAAACGTGTTGGACTCATAAGATAAATCTGTTCATGCCATTTTGTTTTTATTTAAATAGATTTGCATGATTGACATGTGTTCATATTGAAGACGTATGGCGTACTGTATGGTAGCTTTGTGGCATTTATATTGTCGACAGATTGGAACTGGACCAGCTGTATTCCGATTTGTTGTACGATTGGAATAAATTAAAAAATAGATGGCTCCACAGGTCCGTAAAGGCACCCACCCTAGGCCTGGCTTCAAACAACCATTCGTTTATGTGAGCTTTTTAATTTTTGGAACCAAAACTATAGCGAGTCCGAACGGCTGATTTGAGAACCTTCTGAAGGACATTTATACTCTCTGATGTTTGTCAGAAGCCAGGTATTCCTGGGACTTGTGATGGATCAAACATATAACTGGTATCATTTTAAAGGAAATATCAAGAAAGCAATCATAGATGCTTATTATGCTTGCAACAGCATTTTTGGCCAAACCTGGGATTTTAGTCTTTAAATTCGTATGTACTGACAAATTGCATTTTAGATTGGCGGCAGGCGCTATCCAACCTTAAAACCATGACAAAGACTCCAAGAACACCCTGCATTTAGGACTATTTTAGGGTTATGCGAACTAATGGTGCTAGAGGTTATAATGTGTATCCATAAACCTCTAGATCTTAATATACCGGGATCTTTAGTGTTCTTTGGAAGACACAAATTTGTGTCGGGAAATGGAAGATGGAAGAGGCGATGAGCTGACATTTAAGGGTCCATCCCTTGAACTAAATAAAAAAAAAATAAATAGGTTGGCGCGACAGGCAGGCGGTAGACAACCTAGGCCTAATTTGTGTTTTACCGGGGATCGAACCTGGGATCCATCGTACAGTAGTCCAGCACACTAACCATACTGCGCCACTGCGCTACTGCGCCCTTGAACTAAATAAGGCCAGATAATCTTACAAATGAACAAATTATTGTTGACCTCTATATAGTTTCTGTTATCACCAGACATACAATACCAAAAAAATGTAAAATCACTAGGGATGCTACGGAGCTTCGACTCCGAACCGATATGTCGGAACCTCCGGTTTAAATTGCACCTCCGAATCCGACTTCGGTTCCGATATAATCACATCGGAAGTTTTTCGGAACACTATCGGTGACCACCAATGAACATGAACGACAAAGACTTATCGAGTTGCGACATTTTACAATACGACTGTCTTTTCACTCATTTCTTTGTTTATTGTTTTAATGAGTGGCCGAGATTTGAGAGTGCGTGCGTGAGACGTGTGACTTATTCCGTTTTCGATTGGTCGTCCAGAACCTTCCGGAAGCAATCCGAACGCTTCTGAAAGCGTTTGGCATTAAAATGGCAGTCCTTCTCCTGAAAAGAAGAGAATTTTGCTTCTGGATTTGAAATCAGAATCGATACCAGAAGCACTAATCATTCATACATGTACATTTTGTGTAGTAGTAAAAGTAATTAATTCCAAAAAATAATATTAAAATGGATATTCCGATGGAGTTTTGTAATTCAATTTGACCTTCTTCACCACCTTCCTCGTCATCAAGTGATATGATGAGGCATTTGCGTTTGAGTTTAACAAATACAACGACACATAGACTTCAAACTCAATAAGAGAGGAGAGGTTTTCCGGATGGTTCTGGACGACCAACCAAAAACGACATTAGATTTTTGGTTTGTTGATTTAGTAAACAGATAACTTGCCGTTTATTAACTAGACTTTATTAACTATGAAGTCTAAAAAAATTATTGTACCTAAAAAATAAATAGGTGGCGCAACAGGCGGTAGACACCCTAGGCCTAGCTTCTCGCAACCATTCGTTTTGTGTGAGTTTCTATTTTTGGAACGAATGGAAGGGACCTACAATTTTATGCCGATTCCGAACGGCTGAATTGAGAAGCTTTTTCAGGACAGTTATACTCTCGGATGTTTGTCAGACGTTCGCGAGAGGTGGCGCAGTAGAAAAAACACTAAGATGTAATTTGTGTTTTTCCGGGGATCGAACCTGGGATCCCTCGCACAGCAGTCCAGCACACTAACCACTGCGCTACTGCGCCCACCTAGTATGAAATTATTTCAGTGTACCTAGTATGAAATTATTTCAGTGAAGTTGAAGCCAGGTTTTGTGCGACAATTTTTGTCAGCTACACCAGGGACCGTTCCGAGCGAACAACTATTCACCTCTGCTATTCAGTGCAGCTGGTTTGATTTATAACCCACTACGGAACAGATTGAATGGCGACAAAACAGCGCTAAGTTGCTGTTTATAAAAGATAATTAACCCATTTTGAAGTGACAATACAATTTTGTATTTTTTATGTTAATTTTCTAATAAAAATGTATTTCTCCAATTTTTATATTTCAAACTTGTGCGACGCCCACCTCCGACTCCGCGGAGGTCAGTATGAGGCTTCCGATTCCGACTCCGACTCCGGTAAAACCACCTCCGTAACATCCCTAAAAATCACCACGGATGACTGCGGAACCCTGCCAGTCACATCAGAAATAGAATCCTTGTAAGATGATTTTACCAGAATTTTAAAAGAAGTTTCGGACAGATGGGAAAAGGATCTGTTTAAATTTGTAAACGCATTGAAATAGCTTCTCAATCCGCATGTTGTCACATTTACTTTCGTAAGGTGGGCGTCATAATCATAAATCACAACCAACCCATTTTTATCTTAAGAGTAAAAATTAAGCCCGGAGTCCGACTAAGAGTTGATAATAAAATAATGTAAATAATAAAGTGTGATTCATTCGGACTTGTTTTTTACAATAAGTTTTTTTTGACAGATCACGCGTAACTGGCCACATGGTGTCATGTTATTCAGTATTGTTTGATAAATCATCGTGGAAAGACTCACACCTCAACAACGTCTCCCCTAGGTTCCAACAAAACGGGGCTACGGCACAGTTACCGTTACAAGTTTGGTTTCATTTCTTTTTTTGGAGTTTGGAAACAATTTTTCGACAGTTATTGTTGTTTCGTGTTCACTTACTTTTAACGGGTGCCTATTGTTTTGTTTTTTTTACTTCGCATTTTGTTGTTTCGCTTTTCTTAAAATTATTTCTGTTTACTTCGTAATACCGTAGTTTGTTTTTGTTTTACTTCGTTTTTCAATCACTTCGCCCTACAATAATTTCGCATTTCTTTCTTTCTCTTTTTACTCGTTTTGCATTTTCGTTAAAAGTGCATTGAGTTATTTAGGTCAATGTTATCTCGCTAAAGGTTTATTTCGCATTTTATTTTTTTTAGAATCTACTGTTTTGGCGTGTGGTTTTCTTTTCGAAATTCGTTTTCGTAGTTTTTGGCGGTAAAATTAGGAAAGACCATAATATAAACTTTGCATATACCCAAACTTGCACCTACTCCAAATCCTACAGTGACCACAGGCAGGGGGGTTGCAAGGGGGCAGCATGCCCCCCATACATATCTTACTGTTTACGCGCGAATTTGAACGCCCTTGGGCTTTTTACATAAAAAAAAACCAAACAAATGATGGCAAATAATTGAAATCGAAATAAACAAAAACCGAAATAATCGAAAAACTAAACAATAAAAGGCGAAATGAGCTTAAAACGAACTAAGTATAAGACTAAATTATTTTTTTCGAAACAAATATAAACCAAATAATTAAAAAACATATTAATAAAAATGCTGAAACAACAAAATGCGAAACGACTAAAACGAAACAACACAAAAACGAGATAAAAATGACGAAACAAACCATACCCACTTTTAACACTCACTGTACAATCTAATCAATCGACCGCAACCTCTTTGTCGACTTTTTATCTAAAGCCAACGTTGATATATAATCCCAATCACATAAGAGCTCACTTGTGGAACAGGATTAGAGTGGGACACGTTCTTTCAACAATTCCCAACAATACTATAAAATTGTTTTAGCGGGATTTAAACTACGGACATTGTTGTTTAAAGCACTCACTGTATGGTATATAGCAATTGAAGGTTTATTATATTTGAACTTATTTAGTCGATAGCGATAAAAAGAAAGGTAACAACAATCGGGTGTTATATAACTTTATTTCAAAGTACACTGTCATAAAAACGATTAAAACTATGCCCTAACTTCCATTGGCAGAGCTGGATTTTTACCATCTCCATTTCTGAACAGGCCTTGTTTTGATTGCATGCAGAAACGCGGGATTATTTTGAGGGTGTCGCTAAAAAGATTTTGCCTAATTTAATATTCGAGTTATTCTCTTTAATGCTTTAAATGCCTCACGTTCGCATGGACCTTCCCCAAATTGGTTTGAATCTCTCAGATTTGCTTCGTTCCATTATTGTTAGGAAGTTGCGCTACTCCGATTTCTTTCGTACTTACTCTTTTCTTCGTCTATCCTATTGGGATGGGCTTGGTTGTACTTTTTTTGTTTTTAATTGTTAGCAAAAACATATTGATGGTTATGGTTACCTTTGGAGACAATGATGAGTAGAGTATCGCTCGGTACATCTCGAAATGCAAAGGCGACTTTAATGAGTTAAGTGGACGAATTTAATTCACAGCAAATTAAACTTGAATTTTTCCCTTAAGGTCCTATACTGATCTACTGCGCCAACTATTTATTTTGGGCACAAACCAGAGAGAATAGACCACCAGCTTCGGGCAAAAAAGAGAATTCCATAGAGCCATTTTTGAAATGAGTAGCGCCGCCTCTTTTTCTATCTGTGAATACGTGTTGTACCACAGATATAACTGTAAATGTTATTAGGTGCCAGTGTATGCGTGACCAATTTACTTTAGCATGGCACACATACTTAACCACCTAATAACTTTTTGAAACTGGCTCTATGGATCTCTCATTTTTGGGCGGAGCTGGTGGTCTATTCTCCCTGGTTTGTGGTTTTGGGGTTCTTTATAGCTGCTCTTGTCAATAATCACTTTAAGGTGTGTAGATACATAAGTAAGGATTGAGAAAACATTTAATGTCATCTTATAGTAGGACAGCGTTAAGCGATTGCTTCCGAACTTTCCTACTACTAACAAACAATGCTTCCGTTTTATATTGTGCGAGTTGCAAGTCAGTGCTAGTCCACGTCTACATACTGTTATACAGCCGATAATAATTAATGTTTCTTTTGAAATATTATGAGGCATCATTGCGTTCCAAAGGAGGGGTCTCAGAACCGAACCTTATGGCATGTCGTCAGCTACTTTGTACTATTTCGTTTCATTCCCTCGTCAGAAACATCGGAAGACTCTATATTTTGGGGCGGGTTTCCATTATGAACACTGAGCAAATTTTTTTTATTTTTATTTTCTGGTTTAAAATGGCCTAAAAATATAAATATAATATTTTTTTCTTGAGGAAATGAATTTTTTTCTAAATTTTGTTTTTTAATCAAACCATGTTTATGTGACTCATTCCAGTTACATAGCTGAAGCTGAATAAGTCTATACCAAAAACTGTCAGATAGGCGCCAGTAAGAAAGGCTGGTGTATTTACAGTATGGGGTGGGTGGATCGCTTCGCTCGCCAACAGGATTTTAACTCTTTTTTCGCATGATTTTTTTTTTTGTTAGGATTTACAGAAATGCAGCTTATTATCTCTCATTCCGAGGTTTATCCCTTTTTTATGCTAAAATGACTGGACTAAAACCTGAGCCACAGATTTGTATTGCTACAAATTGTCTGCCAAGTTGCACTTGCAACCGTGTTTCCACAATTCCAGAAACCATTTGGAAAATGATCGCTACAATCACGAAAAAACGTTTTCAGTATTTTATGATCCAACCGAATATTTGCCAGAGAACGGGGTGAGTCTTTCCCAAACCATCCCTTCCAGGCACAACTTAACTCTGGACTGAGCGTGCATTCGTAAAACCTATATTATTCATAAAATAAAATCCACATCATCATATTTTGTGTTATAATCCAATTAGTTCCAACAACTCAAATCGGGACTTATCAGATTATACTATCATGGGTTATGACTTCACTCGAAGAATCCATTCGCCATAAGCTGTATGTTCAGCTGCATTTTAATTCCCTTTCCATCTTTGTAGTGGAACACTTTCTCGTAATTGAATTGCCAGAACGACACCAGTCGGCACGGTACACTCATTCAACATGAGATTTTCTTTTCCTTCTCATCACACAATGAAACCCATCGTCCATTGTGCTGCTCCCCAAACTGATATTCCGCAAGGAAATCCTTTCCATACATTGTTGAGTATCACCTATATAAAATAGCCTTCAGATTTCGTTACAATTGCCTGCTACTTGTACTCAACAATGTCGTTGTCGTTGGTCGATACGTTGAAAGGACTCGCAATGCAGAAAAAAAAGGGAAGTACCTACTGAAAGGACTTTGCGATCGTTGCATTCGTTTTAAGTTGAAATCGAATCATGGATTAGGTGAAAGAATGTCTTAGTTGGACACCTACTTAGCACGTAGGTATGTATAATGCACTCCACGTCGCGTCCCCTTTTGACGGTTCTGCACGGTGACATAGTCACTCTTTTGTTGCGGCTAGTGAATTCATGTCAACAAAGGCACGTACAGTTGGTCCTACGTATGTATATGGTAGAAACTTTCAAAATGTAATAAAGTATGAAGCACACTCTTCCTACGTTTGATGTTTCCTTCACTGCTCATACCACGAATTGTGCTTGTTTCCTTTTTTCGCGCTCCCTTTTTAATCTTTTCCTGGAATTCTGGTTGCAAAGTGCGAAACATAAAAATTTGATGACCATAAACTTTGGATGTTGGCGGACTGACTGGTAGTGGCTGGTGCAACTTTTAAGATACATTTTTTTGTTTAACAAGGATAATGGAACAAGAGAAGGCTAACAAAAATTCAATTATTGGTACAATGTTGATGCCTTGTTTTTGGTTATGGTCGGCGTGTGGTTTGATTGAGTCATTTTGTGCCTCAGATTTAATAGGGTTTCTACTTCAGGAGAAATGATATTTTTATGAGTGTGTACTCGTAATAAGGTAAATAATGTCAAAGAAGACAATTTGAGTCTGTTAAGTGTTTGATTTCATTAGATACAAATTTACAAGGAAGTAACGATTTGGTTCCGGTTTTATTTGGCGATTTTTTAAATAAAGTGTTATTTTTGTTAGCATCATTTTAATGTTACAGTCTTATATAAAGTTTGTTATATTCTGGAGATATTCGAAAAATGCTCCATAAACAATTTAAGAGAGAGCGTTTATAAAATGATAACAAAAATGAAAATAAAACTAATTTACTATCTAGACCTACAAATACAGGGTGTCCCAGTTAAGAAGGACAATACTTTAAGGGAAGATTCCTGAAGTTATGCCGAACAAAAAATCGTAATGCAGGAGGGGGTCTATTTTCATCCTATTTCCCGTTATAGCCCATCAAAGTAGGTGACCTCTAATTTGGAGGTGTTACGACTAAAAACGCTATAACTTTTACCATTTTTGTCTGACAAAAAGTGGCTTTTACTATAACTTCTGTTGATCGTAAGTTGCTTAAAATAATTTTTAGGAAATTTCTCAAGGATACAAATTTCATAAAAAAAATTAAAATTTATAAAGTCAACATTTTAAGAAAAAGACATTTTAAATAAAAAATTGTAAGAAACATTTTCCAAATTTTGAGTTTAAGGAGCCAGAACTTTTTTGTAGCTGCCCAGATGTAGCCGAATAATCGATATAAAAAAAAAACAAAATCAGCGTATTAAATTTTATAAATTAGCTTGTAGGAATGGTAATCAGCATTTATCTACCACAACCTATTATTTTGTTGCTTGTCTTGTCGTATTCCTCTCTAACTTATGTAGGTCGAAAAAGAGACGCACTGAGCGACAATAGAGCCCATTTAGTCTAGTTTAAGAACCCTTTATAATTTTGTGATCAGAGAAGTCCGCATGTAGAGTGAATGAGCTTAGAATAACGGGCAACACTTCCGAAACGCTTAAGATGTTTTATTTGGGGGGAAGTCCCAATAATTATTTTTCTGTTCGGAATTTTACAAAAAATTGTTTTATTTATTTATTTACTCAAAGCATTTCGTTATCACAAATTTATTAAATTTGGTTGGCCTCTACTCCAGAAATGCGTTTCGCCCCGATGTGGTGGGTGGGCTCATCAGTAGACGACCACCACATCTGATCTAGACGCACTGTTTGCTCGATTTTCACCGAGACTATGATGATTTTCCAATCAACAAGTGACTGTTAATCATACCTCAAGACGAATCGTTGGTTCAAAGACAATCGCCGAGAGGATTTGTTTTTTTGCCCAGGGCCTGGCTTGTTTAATCAAAATATTTTCAAATCATAAACATATTTATGAAGTGAATAATGTTGGAGTGTACTATGTCATCATCAGTTATGTCGTTATTAGTTATGTGAAATGCATAATGCTTTGGTTTCCCTAACCGATGTTACCCAACAAAGCGATGCTGCGACGTCACACGAAGCGGACACCCTGGCGACTGGCAGGACAGCTAAAAGATTTTATATTTGTTGTTTCTCTGATAATATGGTACGACGTTTTGTTTCAAACCAACATTAAGACGCATTAAACGTAGACCGGATGAAGAGGCTGTTGATGAACCAATAACTAATCCAAAAAAATGTTTGAAGTCGATTTTTGAATGCTCTTTTGGACACCGTACTTATATCTGTGAAGGAAAGATTTCAACAAATGCAAGATTTTTCTGACAAGTGGAATTCCTTGTTTAACATAAAAAAAAATAAAAGTTCTGCACTGCAGAACGATTGTTGTACGATGCAATTTTCGGTCTGCAACACTATCTCGAAGACAATCAGGCATCACCTATCGAGTTATTAAATTTTATCAAAAAGCACAATCTTCAAGAGTTATATCCCAACACCTCCATATTCTGTTAACAATACCAGTAGCCGTTACAAGTGCCGAATGCAGTTTTTCTAAACTAAAGATGATAAAAACGTAGGTACTTGCGGTCTACAATGTCCCAAAAAAGGGTAACTAGTTTGGCCTTACTGTCTAGTGTCTATTGAAAATCAAATTGCAGAAAACCTAGATTTTGACAGTCTTATCAGAGAATTTGCTGATAAAAAGCTATAGAAAAATAAGTTGTTAGTTGTTTTTTAATAATTTTTTGTTCATTAAATGTTTCGTGACTAACTGCCACACCTTTCTATAAATTAAATAACAAAAGGGTGCTGAATACATGACTCGCCCGGGGTGCCAAGATTCAGATTGTTAAGGTCGGCACTGATTGAATCGTTAGCGACCCCGCACATACAAGAAAATGACAGCTAACTAGTGTCTATAGCTGCAAAACCAACAAAGCTAATGAAAAGCGAATATTATAGAGTGAAAGACAAAACTTTGAGGCAAAACTATTAAAATATTTGTCTCAATGAAAGTATATACCTAGGCGTTGGAATAAAAGTCTTCGACTATTTGAAGTTAAGCATACTATTGGGGCTTTTTGCAGGTTTAATCTTATCTAGTACTTGAAATAATTACTTAATTTTGAATCTCTTTTGTTGTCAGTGTCCGCCATCAGCACTATTATTTTGATGATGGCCGATTCAATATTTTTCCATTGTGCCAAGCACGTGACTATAATGAATTTCAAATCATATTTTATGTATAAGAATACATCGACACTGTGCCTACTATCAACCAGTCAACAAGACCCCTAGGATAGTTGCTATAAGCGTGCTAAATGGGCACAACATAAATCAATACCTGTTATCAATGTTTGGACTCTCTACACTCGAAAAGTCCACGCTTTAGACTTAATCTGTTCACAGCCGAAAAACAAATGATAATGGACCCCGCATTCTAGCCACCATGATAATGAATAATTTTAATAGTCACTGCGACTATAAAAGCGTCTGTTCATGAAGAGACAAAGTTTAGTTGGTTCCGAGTTGAAGTCGAAATAAAAAGTATCTTAAACAAAAAGAAATACGATGGAACGTTGGCAAAATCGGGTCGCCGTCGTCACCGGTGCTAGTAGTGGTATTGGCAAAGCAATCGCTGATGACCTCCTTAAAGCTGGACTCAGAGTTGTTGGTTTAGCTCGTCGTTACGACCGCATGATCGAGAATCGTTCAAAACACCTCGTCGACTTGCAGTCAAATTATTTTATTCGAAAATGTGATATCACCAAACTGGAACAAGTTAAGGAGGCATTTGATTGGATCGAAAAGTCTCTTGGAGGTACTGATATCCTTATCAACAATGCCGGAGTAGTTCGACCTGGAAACATTGTCGATATGGACCCAAAACTGATCGATGATATTTTCAATACAAACGTCAAAGGATTAATTTACTGCACACAGGCTGCCTTCAAAAGTATGAAAAAGCGAAAGTTTAATGGCCATATTGTGAATATAAACAGTATTCTTGGACATAATGTACTTAATGGAACACCTGAAGCGCCCAGCTTAAATGCCTATCCACCGTCCAAGTTTGCAGTGACAGCAATCAATGAGACTATTCGGAATGAGTTGCGACTTATGGGAACTAAAATTAAGACCACTGTAAGTATGGATAGTTTATTAAGTAAAGATGTTAAAAAATGTTTTTGAAATTTTTTTTAGAGCATTAGTCCCGGCATCACAAGAACAGAATTCGCAAGCTCAGAAATGTACGATATGTTTGATGCTCTACTTCTCCCCGAAGATGTATCGCAGTCCGTGCTATTCTGTATTGCAACCCCACCACATGTCCAGATCCATGAGCTGATTATTAAGCCAGTGGGAGAGATTCTATAAATATTACTCCTACAAAAATAATAATTTTAAGTATCTAGTGCGGTATGCGTGTAGTAATGCGCTTGTCAATAAAAAAAATTCTAAATTATGTTCCTATACTCGTATAGCTCGAAGCTTCTGCTATCATTATTATGGTTTTATTATTTCGTTAATTGGAAGAGATAAGAATAAACGTTTCGAATGTAATAAAATCTAAAAACCGTTTCAATTTAATTGAGTGCCGGACATGATTTGGTATATATACGAGTATTGACAAAAGGAAAAGAAAATAATTCTTATTTGGAATAACAAAAATTGTCGAAAGGGATAAAGACATCGACATTGATTCATTCTTAAAAAAAAAAAACTTGTATCGTGTCAATAGTTTGAAGTGCTAGTCTTAGCTACAATATAGGCAGAGTGTAGTAGACCAAGAGCTAGTGAATTTTTTTCAAGATTATTTCAACAAAATTTTATTATTTTTTTCTTGTTATCGTGGACGCAAAGGTTATACAAGTGGAACTCTGCAGAACCTGCGGCGAGCGGTTTTGGGGGTGATGGTTTCCAAAATTGTAGAAAATCATTAAAAAAAAACAATTATTGTGACACATCTGAATTTTTGCATGATGAATCTCTAGAGTCTAGACCAAAATATGCAATGTGGTATAATTGGCATAGTGATACGATGAGCAGAAGGGCGTGGCAGAGCCTCAAAAAAATTGAATTTTTTACTTATTTTGTCAAGCTTGAAATTTGGGTATATCAATCTCCTAGAAAATCTATATCTGCAAGGTCAGAACGAAATTCCGGGCATAACATCTCGGCAGAGCCTGTCGAACTGTATTTTGCGAAGAGTTCGTTTTCAGGGGAATTTGCAGAGAAATGATTCATATCTCCACGAATTGCTAGCAGCAGTCTATTGAATTGCTTATCTCTTACGGTTAAATTAAGGCGTCTTTCCTCAATGAATGATGCTGTGCGATTATTATCGCGCATTTAACGCTTGTAGCTGTTCTGCCAACTTTCAGATGTGCAAAATATGTACATCTGTTAGCTGGACCGATTTATACCTAGAGTTGAAGTCATTAACGTATAGTGCAAAACGTGTCGAAAAACGAGGCGTGAGCACTGCTCAGTGCACATCCCATCGCAAAATCGGAATTTCTACTACCCTTACACTGGATATAGAAGCAAGCAGTATGGGTTCTGCGCCACAAATACTCAGCCTAGCAGAGTAAACGCGGTGATTTCGATCCGTACTTCTTTTCCGGAATGATAAAAAATAAAAATAGGCGAGTATACGCCCTAGGCCTATAGCTTCTCGCAACCATTCGTTTGTGTGAGTTTTATTTTTGAGACGAATGGAAGGGACCTAGAATTTTTATGTTTGTTAGACGTTCGCGATAAATGGCACCGTGGAAGAAACCTTGAAATATAATTTGTGTTTTTCCGGGGATCGAACCTGGGATCTGTCGTACAGTAGTCCAGCACACTAAACACTGCGCTACTGCGTCCACTGTATGTATATAAAATATTAAAATTTAGAAATCCTTATTGGTTGTGCTTAATGCAAAAATGTATAAATCACCTGCATTACTAGGAAAATTCTAGAAATCTATGCAGCTTCTTCGGGACACTGTCAGTCCGAGAATAATATGGAAGGACGATGCGCACATCACTCATAGAACTGCAAGAACGTCTCCTTTTCATGAAAGGGTGCAGAGTTAGTTAGTTTTTGGGATTCACTATCTGGATGTAAATGCAGAACTAATAGCTTTTGATCACGGTAGCGGTAGGGCGGTAGCTATAGCATTGAGAATTCTGGGGCCAGATTATGTAAGACGAAAACGATCGAACGCTATCGTTTCGACAATAGCAGTCTCTGTCTATTGCCACAGATATGATAGAGACAGGTTTAGTGAAAACGAAAGCGGTTTTCGTTTCGTTTTTTACAGAATCCCACCCCTGTTCTCGATGACGGGTTTACCACGATATCTCGAAAAAAAATCTCGAAAGCAAAAATCACTGCTTGTATTTACTGTATGGCTGTGGGATGGGTGCAAAAAAAAAATCTTAAATCCCCTCGATGACATCCTATATTTTGTTTCATAAACAGCTAGATGCACCTTTGCCGCCACAATTTTTTAACACAATAAGCAGACGCAGCTCTTGATAATTGCAATTTGATTACTGATTAACATGCCCTTGGAGAATTGTGTCCCAATCCCATCATTGGATTATGCGTTTCTTAAAAAATGGGTCACCATGTCCTAGACCTGTTTCAACTCCGCAGAGGTGTTAAAAATTCAGCTCAGTTTGACAGGATTTCCGAAACTTGACATTCCTCTGTATAGTTGATCCCTATAAACACAAAACACAAAAGTCGCCTATAATATATTATAGGCGACTTTAAAGTCTATAAGGAGATATAGTGTGACTCGATCTGGAATTTCTAATTTTCTTTAAACATTTTTTGCAGTTTAAAATTTTGGTCCAAATACCATACGCAACCATTTTAAGAGACTTATCTCATCATATAGTGTTAATGAGGTTCAGAATACTGAACCAATAACTTTGGGCATCGCTGAGTCAATTAATAATTCTCGTGCATATGGACATTTTGACTCCCGGGTAAACTGTCTGACATAAAATAGCGATTTCTTCAAATCCTGTAGTCTTAAAGACGTCCTGGTTTATCAAAGCTAGTGCTATATAAAGTGACGACTTGCATACATAATCTAAATATAATTTGATTAGCCTTTTTAGCATTCACTTCTAGGCAACTTTTCTCACAGTAAATCACACAAAGGACATCATCATTCCCAAAGTATACTTATAATCACAGATTATCCCCTATTTATGTTTTTCAACAAATAAAACATCACTGAATTACGGTTTCTTGTGGATTTATTATCGATTGAAAGGTAAATCACTTAAGCTTTGATCAAGTACATTTTATTTGTCGCCCCCACTCTACCACAAGGGATAAATGCAAAAGGGAAACCTTAATCCCTTTGATAAATGTTTGGATCAAAGCTTAATCAGATTTTGTGTCAGGAAACAATTTTGCCTACAAGTAGATAGGGATAAGAACCAATCAACCCCATGTCAGTTGTTTATTGGATTTGGCTGTTTGGTTACCATCGACAGAGTTGGAAATGCCACTGTAAACCTAAAAAAATTAAAAAGATATCACATACAGTATATGCAGGTTGACATTTGAATTGAACAGTTTTTCACTGACACTTTGGAGGAATGTCCGCAACTGGGTTGGCTGGATCTCAAGTTACCTCCGCCATAAAATTTATTATTGACATTTTTGGGACTCCATGTCCGATAAGTTACATCTGTGGTTTAAGGGAATTGACAAGCCAATTTTAGAAGAGGCGTAAATGAAGAGGCAAATAAAATGTGCTCAGGAGGACATTTTTCCCATACTTAAATTCCATTTCCTTGTATAAGGCACAAAAAAAACAAAAACATATTTTATTCTAACAGAGATAATGAGTAACTTGAATGCTATAGGAGGTTATGCTCCAATAACAATTGGTTATGTCAATATGTTTTTTTCCCCACTTAATCCCCCTCACCTTATGGTAAACATTCCTTCATATTTATGGCTAAACTTTTTCCTTGGCATTTTAAAATTACCTGCCGTAACCCCTAATAGCTCCAATTAAGCAGCTTTTCGAAACGATGTCCCTATTTTCACCTTCAACTGCAGCTCTAAGCTTTAAAGGAGGAAATTAAATTTTATTCTCTCCAGCATCGATAAAAATCGTCAAAAGGAAAACACGTTATCGTGCGCAAACTTATTTATTCCAATGTCCTTCGGCATGCGTCTTAAATTGTAACACTCTCGCAGCCAACTCAATTACATCGGATAACGTAAAGCTCGTTAGTTTTTACGATAACACCAATCCGATATATTTTCATAGCTGAATATCTAGAGGGTGTTTCTACAGCACTAGGTACGATACAAATACAATATACGAGAAATATTTCCAAGACTGAAAATTAAATTCCTCCCCTAAGTAGTGGTGAGGCATAGTGAGCCTGAGCATCGTCATTCATCTTAATCCAAACTGATTGCTTCGTTGTGGAAAGTGGAAGCGGTTTCCACGCTTTTCGGCGACTCGAAATTTTAGCGTCTCGACGACAAGTCGTTTCATTTAAGCAGCAAAGCGGATGGAATAGATAAAACGAAGAAATGAATATACCGGGACGGGATTCATTGAAACGACAACTTGCAGTTGTATGATAAATCCAAGTGCTGTCGTATTTTTTTAGTTCCCTCTGTGTGAGAGAGTCAAATGGAATGTCTATAGCGATGGCTTTAAGCCAGTTCTGCTTACTCCGAACTTCTAGTACTTTATTTGATTGACTCAGCCACATACTCGTATATTGCTTTAAACCCCAAATACCACTTATGGCAGGAGATGCCTTACTTGCTAACAAAATATGTTATGAAACGTATACAGAGAATGGTTCTATTTCTATTTGTCTTGCACGACACCACCCCACAGCAGCATTCTGGTTGAGCGTAGTTTTGATGACGATTGACGAGTTCGGTTCAAATCCGTAACACACAGACTATGGCACTTACATTAATTGAAGTGAGAATTGAGATAAGAAGCCATTCGGTAGATCCTTTGAATTGAATTTGTTTGCCAGGATTTGTGCCCATTGAAGTACGTTGCCGATTTGTTTACATTTCGGATTGGGGATTAGGAATTACGAATGTTTGTCTCTTTATTTTTGTGAATTTGTTCAGAGCAGCAATAAGAAGACGTTATATCTGATTTTCTTTGCTATTTGGGCTTTCCTAAGACAGTGGGAGATTCGGAATGTTTAATGTGTATGTCTGGGAAGTGTACAGTTAAAATGGGAGTAGTTTGGATTAATTATGATATATTATGTTTATTGTTGACAGTGGTAAAATGTCATTTGATATACCTTATAAAGATATGGTTTGCCTATATCTTGACAAATGATACCTACCTAAAATAAGGAACTCGGAGATTTGGTGAGCAAGGTGATAAACCAAGTCGTGAACGAGTACTGTGTAAGAGAATTTGGTTTGTTGTGCACGTAAAATTCGCGAGTCGAACCAAGCCCCGTGATGAATCCTCTTTCTTATTACCAAAGGAGGCAATATCTTCCACACAGTCACAATAGGCAAATTACATCAACATAAAGCGGCCATTATGTTGAGTGGGCGCAGTGGCTCTGTGGTAAGTGTACTGGACTACTGTGCGCTGTTCGATACCCGGAAAAACACAAATTACATCTTTACAATTCTTTAAAATTCTGGGGACGGGCGACACCGGGTGGGTAAACCAACCTTTAAATTGAAAGGAATGCCAAATCCGAGGACCGGAGAGCCAGCTTGTCGAATGTCTATGGTTAGTTACCATCAACACCTTATTTCATTGGGCTACATTTTGAAAGTTATTAAAAAGCTACTTACGGGACTGGTTTGTAGTGAATTAGACTTCAACTTAAGACTTTAAGAGCTCATTGGCTCTAAGTAAGTATAGGTATTACATATATGGATGAGGATAGTCGGTCATTTCTCATTCCAGATTCCAGAACGATTTTTTACACATTCTTTCAATATCACACGATTAAGGAGGTTAAAAGAAAACTTCTTCTTTCTATTGAAATTTAAACTTTGAGGTGTGGACCGTACATTATGATTCCTACACTACTACGGTGACCATTTTAGATTCATCCATATATCTCTTATTAGATTTAATATTTGTTGGGGATTTATTTACAAAAACTTACTGTACTCAGAACTAGAGTTGCGCGAAACAGTTCCAATGATGGAACGAACATGGAACGATTCTTTTTGCAAGCGGAACTAGTTCCTGGAAACATGTCCGAGGAACTATGTAGTTCCATAGAGTTTTGCGTTGATATATTGATCTGTACGAGTTTAGAACTAGGGAATGAGGGATATACCGATGCAATAAGAAACAATGAAAGCTTGACGACCATTCTGCAAAAAAAAAAAAAAAAACATTTGTTCACATTAAAAAAATAACAGAAAATAGAAACTTTAAAGGTAGGTAACCAAAGTAAATTCATAATATGATCCCATAAAATGCTCGTTTTTCTTCGCATCGCCATTTCAAATTTCACTATAATAATATAACTCAGCAGTAAAGTTAGAATCTTTAAAATCAACATCCACTTCGACAGAAAAGAAACAACATAACAATAAAAAAATTGCACAGACCAGACGAGGAATGTCACACACTGTTTGTTTTGAATTGAACGAACTGGAACTGCGAACTTGAAAGAAGAGCGAGAGAACTGTGAACATGATGGTATGTATAATAGTTCCGGAACTATCAAGCAGTGTTGTTATATCGTGGGATTTATCCCTTTTTGTGGGAATTTCGATGTCCGAAAAGCCTTACGTGGGATAAAGGGAAAAAGCACCACAATCGTGGGAGTTTCAGGAATCTGACAAAAAAAATTGTAAAACCAAATTTTTGAGAAATTTCATCAAAACTAATTCAAAAATGCACAACAATTATCAGCAGGATAAAAAAGAGCTCATGTAAATAGCCTCTTAACAAAAAAGTTGTAGTACAAAAACAATCTGACGGCTCACCAGTTAATTTTGTGGGCGCAGTGGCTCAGCGGTTAATGTGCGAGAGGTCCCAGGTTCGACCCCCGGAAAAGCACCACCTCTCGCGAACGTTTGACAAACATACGAGAGTATAACTGTACTGAAAAAGCTTCTCAATTCAGCCGTTCAGAGTCATCTAGCGGTCAATGGAACGCGGCCATTGTGATTTTCTTTCAATATAATAAAAATGAGTTAAAATTTATTATTACTATTTTTTTTTCATTTTAATTCATCGTGGGAATTTCGTGGGAATTTGAGTTCGGTGAAAAGGGAAAAAGGGAAAAATGACCACGTTTCGTGGGAAAAATGAAGAGAGAGACCTAACAACACTGCTATCAAGTCCATGTCCATTGTTCATGTCCTTACCATACCCATACGTAGCATCATGTTCACAGTTCTCTCGCTCTTCTTTCCAGTTCGCAGTTCCAGTTCGTTCAGTTTAAAACAAACAGTATGATGTATGAACAAAGGACTTGGGCTTGGACATGATAATTCCATTTCCATACCAACCATATCCATACTCATATATGTACCCATAACAATTCCGGTATGCTATAGCTACGCACACTCACAGCACACACGGACACGGTTCTTGCCCATTAAGATTAAAGCGCGAATTTCGCAAAAAACGCATGCATTATGTCTATGCATGTGTGTTTCTTCTGTATCTGTTTATTATACACATTTTCTCTCGTTCACGCTCATTTATCTTCTCTATGAGGTCGGATCGGAACGGAACTATATGGAAAGATAGGAAATGTTTCCGTCAGAGGACATAGTTCCTGGAACTATATAGGTCCGGAACGACCCACCTCTATTCAGAACAGAAAAGAAAGCATATATCCCTCTCCCACAATAGTCACCATTACCACTAATACTAATATCTAAATCGAAAAATCATCTGTAAATAACACAATAATGATGCAACCGATACAAAAACAAGTAAAGATGTACCCACGTTGATATTTAAATAAAAAACAGACATCCATTCCGGATCATATAACACACATGCAATTGTAAAACAAAATATTACATTCAAATCACCATTCAGTGAATGTCAGTTTATCCTTTATTATCCTTTGCTAAGCACCCATCAAGGTGTTCTGCAAATTATTATAATGTTGCAATAAAATTTACATTTCCACCTCAATTGCCGTCCCTGTAGTTTAGCTAAAAAGAAAAAAAAAACACCCGACGACAAGAGAATGACGCTCCATTCTTTTTGCCAAATAAATTTCACATCCATAAATCCTTATAAAAAAAAAATAAAGAAAACGTTACATAAAAATGAAGAAGTACCATTCCCGTCAAGGCAAGGGTGCAAATAAATTTCCCTGTTCAACGCTAATTTGAAGCATACTCGTAAAAATAACCATCTGGCATTTTACTTCGTCTATAGCACTTGTATTCTACGGTGAGATGCCATTGCCGCCCGCCCAACACACTTAAGAAGCCCAATCGTCTGACAAGGATATTAAATTATACCCCCGACAAAATGCTCACTGACTTCCGGGGGGCGGCCAACCGCAACATTTGCAATGTTCGTGCAATAAAACTACACAGAGGCATGTAAGTAATTTTAAAATTTGTAGCAAAACGCTTTGTGTATACGGATGTGCGTGTGGTGCACTTCTGTTCCGGCTTTTTGTAGCTACTAAGGTCAATCTGTGGTGCCATTGGGTGGGTTGGAGATGAAGCATATTTTTGCTATGGTAATGCTTTGTGAATAAAACAGAAATAAATTTCTCCAACGGTTGCAAGAAATTGCCCTCAGGTGAGATTTGGGGACGTTCAGAGAGAAAGTTGTATTTTTTCCTACACAGTTGCATCTGCATAATTTCTTACTTTTACCACACAAAAGGTACCTAATATATTTCCAGGATGCGAGCACATATGTCTGGTTGGCTTGTGGTAATGCAGGGTTTTTTTTCTACTGGTTTCAGATAGAAACTAATAATTGTTTAGAGCTTATGCAAATGCAATCCTTATACATCTGTTTGTATTTAGAAAAACAAAAATTAAATAGCCATTAAAGCTATTTGCATTACAATATTAAAGTCAAATAAACTCATGTGCTTTAAGGTTCAATAAAATGGTTTCTTTTTAATTATTCTGAGAAAATTTTGCAGTAAGATTATCATTTTGCTGCCTTCTCCATTTTACAGAACTTTTATTCGATTTTTTCTAAGAGAAAAACAAAAAAAAATAACATCCCTAAAAAGTGGGTGTGTCAAAAGACATTTAAGGACGAATTGTTGTAAAAATATAACCTTCATTTCCATTGTTTAAATAACATTCTATGGGAGTTGATAGTCATGTCATTGGGGTGATAAATAAAAACAATAAAATAAATAATAGTAAGTCCACAGTCGGCACCACGCCAGATTTTTGAGAAAACCCAAGAAGTTCAAATCGATACTCTCCATCTAGCTATTTATCGATTTTAAGGGCGCATATGACAGCATTTATAGAGACGTGCTATACAGAGCCATGTCTAGTTGTCAGATTGTGCAGAATGACGATGGAGAACGCTCGCTACTCCATAAATGTCAGTCTTTGATTTTCAAAAAGGATTTAGACAAGGTGATGTCATGTGACTTTTCGACATTTTTTTAAATACTTCTCCCGAGAAAGGCGAACCTATAACGCGTCAACAGCGCCCCGAGATGCTTGCAGATGTATGTTAATCCGGCACTTAAATTGCTGCAAATTGTAGTCTTCAAGAAATTATATCCCCCGGTTGCATTTCGAGGGATAATGTCTTTGAGTTCCTCAGAACATCTACCATGGAAGTACCTATAGAACAACCATAGGTCAGCGACTTGTCTTCTGTGCACCAACGGTTGTAGATTTGATATAAAGAAACGATCCCATGCGGTGGGGTGGCAGCGAACAGCATGGAAATTATTTTCGAAAATTTAAGAAAGGATGAATCATTTCCATTCATTCGAAAAATGAGCGACGACAGCGAAGTGTCACACCTCACACGCATGTTGTTGGGAAACAAGCATAACGTTCATAAACTGTAGGATTCCTCAGTGTGATAAAAGCTAAAGGGCCTCTACTTGCACCGAATGGAAGCAGCTCCTGACCAACACTATCTGAAGCGGTTTATATCTGGCCCTAAAAATTGTCTAAGGAAGAGGAAATGAGTAGCTTTTTGAAGAAAGCTCCCATTGCAGCTACTTAAGAAGGAAATATAGAGTTGGCGTCCCTACATCGCTCGAATATGAGAGCAGTGATAACAGATTCGTTTCCAGAATGACTGAATAGGTATTCGTAATTCCAGACAGTTCCCTGTACATTAGTATTGCACGAAATCGCAACCGATTGTTTAGGCATTCAAGAGGTTCTACAAGCCACAAGGTGATAAAGGATATAAATAAGCAAGTGTTGTACTATTAGAATGCCACAAAAAGGACAAAAACGCAACCATATTTTTTTCTAAATCGAAAAAAAACTGTCCAACATCTCTCACTTAAACGTGCCATTTGTATTCAAATTTTATGTAAAGAAATACCATCTTCTCTTCACTAAACAAAAATATCATCACTCCTTCCTCCTGTTGCTCCTTAAGTGACTTTTTTGCACACATTACATGTCCCGCCATTACTCTTCACTCTGTGCGCACATACAATGTCTTTTCATTGTAATTTAATGCCCAAACAGCGGTCTACTACTGTTGCCTCGTTTTTGTTGGCCAGTAAAAACGCCATTTGATGCGATTGACCGACCACAAAAGAAATTACCACAACCACCAGCCCTCTGGCTAGATTGAAGCTTGGACATTGGACATACAGAATAAACTTAACGAAGTGCCAGTGATCGTTGGGAATCCATCAACATGGGTTATTTATTTCGTACATTTCTGGCTGTGAACACAACTGGACAAATGGTCAGCTCATTAGTTTTTGTGGTTTATTTGCAAGGCTCTCGGGTACTCTTTCTTTGTTTATGTCTCCCCAAAAAGCTGCACCACGCACACATAAAATTGTGTTCAACATTAGGCTTTATGACAATAAATCAATGAATTTGACAATATCTCACGAAGTGAATGTCTGAATGCACTCAAGCAGCAAATCTGCTGAATGTACTCATTCATATGGGCTAGATTGGCTAGTTTGGTTAGGGGTAAGTTTGGACTTTTGGATGTTTGTGTCCTGCGTAATTATTGTGTGTGTTTCAAAAAGGACAGGATTTTTGCCAGCTATAGAGGTCCCTAGAGAGGAGATTCGTAAAACTGTGCGCCATGACTAATGAAGTCTTTCATCATGCTCCCCAACAACTTTATTCATCAGCACTGTATAGCGGCGGAAGCGAAACCATCTCCTGCTTACATCATTAGTGCAGTCATTTATCACGGGGATAGATTGAGACGTTCAATGAATTTGTCCCAAACAAAGTCACCAGAGCACGTCATGCCCACTGGCAATCGAATGCAATAGAAAGTTGCTGGTTATTACAGACCAAATCAATTGCATCGCCAAATCGCTCATTCAAATATCCGAAGGTAGCCTTGCCAAATACAAATCACTGTGCTAGCATCGTTGCCGTTGCCAACGTATCTACCTGCAGAGCACGCGAATAATTGGATTGCCTGCTTCCTCGGACATGAACTAGCGTTAATCAAATTTCCTTTTAATGCATCAGAGGCGGATTGCTGTTCGCATTAATTCTGTATGTGCACTTCAGACACTGATCCATGGCGTACATGACCCGGACACCAATACGAATCCATCCACCGTGATATCACCTTGACCACACAATCCGGGTAGACATGACATGCTTGGCCATTGTTCCTAACCGAAGTAGGATAAGAAGAACACAGCTTTATGATTTCAATTGCAGCAGCAGAAACACACCTAGAAGGAGGACTAAGAAAGTATCTTTTTGTGAAAGTTCTTCCAGGTTCTGTTCCTCGTTCTTCGTGTTGCAAGTGCTTTAGCTCCAGTATATCCACCGCACCCGCACCCTGTGGTTGTGTTTTGAAATTGTTCCTCCACACATACACTCGCACACACTCAGGGAAAGACAGAATCCTGGTTAAGACGCAATATAATTCAAAAAGGACTTATGTAATCCTTTGTATCTTGGAGCCGGGCTTAGTGCACTTCCTCTGTTCCTCTCCCCGGTCGGTGGCTGGGGGTAACTTCGAATGATAAATTGCTGAAACTATTCGGGAATTAAAGGAATGAGAATGAAAAATCTGTGCGGCTGATGTATACCCTCTTGCCTCTATATCAAGTGTAGTGGCATCCTCTTTCGTTGGCTCCTCAGTTAAAGTAAAGTTCTTCTTCAGTCAATGAATGGGAGTTTTTCGGGAAAACTACGGGTAAAGTTAGCGACCATCAGCTGAAAGAAGACGATTTTGTCTCTATTCGAAAACCCCAGAGAGATTGTGCGAACGCCGCCTGAATTATGGGAACGGATGTGACATGGATGCACTGTCTGGTGGTTAGAGACAGACAGACCACTGATGGATGAGATAGTTTGACTCTTACTCTTACTCGTCGTCGTGCAGTTTCTATGTAATAATTTGCGAAAGCGACTGTGTTCAGTGTTAGTGTTTGGGGTGGACATTCTTGAGGAGTGATAGTGAGATGTGAGCTACTTTTGAGAAGATCAAGTGAGATATGGACACAGGAATCTGCAATGACGTGTTTCGAACTCTGTGGCTATGTACTTGGTGAGTACGCCTTTCCTGAAAAAGAGACATTTTTCGCAGGTATGTCATTAAGTGTGAGTAAAAGAAAAACCATCACACAGACCAAACAAAAGATTGGAAAGTATTATCTGAACTCTTCACCATATCGATTGGAACGACCCACCACTGGTTTCCAGCACAAGTAACTATTTCTGGTCAGGACACCAGAAATGGTCGATAAAATCTACTTTTTGACATTGCACAATAGCGAGTAAAGGTATGCGCGAACTTGAAGAGGCTACAGACTTATCACATGGATCAGTGATTGCAGTTTGCAAAATATATTTGGATATAAAAAAGCTTTCCCCAGACCCAGACGGGTGCCGTTTGAATTGACTATGTCTCTTATTGACAGTATGTATTTTTTTTTCTCCTGGGTTCTGAGTTTCTGATTGGTGCTCTATACGTCGCGTCAGGGCAATCGAAATGTCAAACTGAGCTCTCCCATGCTCTCCGATAGCGATAACCCAATAGAAATGTCAAAACTGAGTTTTTAATAAATTTGTGCCTTGATTTTTCGGTGTTGCGGACATAAAAGTCAACTGAGAAAACCAGTTCGGACCAATGAAAAGTCAGCAACATGAAGTTAGAGAGTTGTCAGACTTACTAAACTAGATTCTTGCCCTCAATGTTAAGCTGTAACTAACTTCAGTTAGAAAGTATGTAGGTACAGGAGCCGGAGTATTCTGCGAGTCCTTATATATAAATGACTCGTATAAACTCCCAGATGAATGCAGCGTCTTCCAAGCTGAAATAGTCGCCATCGACAAGGTAGCAAGTACCATATCAACAAAGAATCTCGACCCTTCTAAGATTACAATCTTCGTAGACAGTCAGGCGGCCATTAAAGCACTAGATAGCGCAACTATTAAATCAAAGACAGTCGGGGACGAAATAGGCGAAAAACACAAGGTCACTCTCTGCTGGGTTCCCTGACACAGTGACGTTGATGACAATTAAAAAAACAGACGAACTAGCAAGAACTGGGTCGGAACTTGATGCAGTAAATATGATTACATCAATAGACATCCCAATTAGTGCAGCAAAAAGAAATATTGACCAAAAATCAAGGGAAAAAATTAACAGCACCTGGTCTAAAAGACCAGAAAAGACAGAAAACTGTGTTTATATCCCATAGCCTTTGGCCAAGAATCGACGAAAAAAGAACAAGATGTATTCTGAAAATGAATAAACGAGATATTCGAATCTTAACGGGTGTACTGACAGGCCACTATACTATTGGTACCATGGCCGCAAGACTGGGCATCAACTCACCCGACTACTGCAGAAGCTGTCAAGACATAGAAGAAACGGAGACCATCAAGCACCTGCTCTGCGAATGCCCAAACCTTCAAACTAGTCGACTCCGATATCTGGGAGACAGACTTTTCGGAGACCTAGAGGACAGGTACCATTGACGGACACAATCAGGTTTGTTAAAAGTACGGTCTGGTTTATTTAGTAGACCAACTCTGCCAAGGAACATAACTGCAAGAAATAAGGTAAAGTGTTTATGTATGTTTTTTTGTATGTTTTTTGTCCAATAAAATGTAAATTTTATCCACGACCAAAACAATGGACCAAAAGGCCCCCGTGGTAGCACAGCACATTAAAGCTGTGCACTTCCCTCAAACCAAACCTAACCTAACCAAACCAAATACCTAACTGCTGTCATTTCATTTTTAATTTCAAATGCCAGCCTAAGCGGAAAGGTATACAAACTGCGGTAAGATGTTTACATACATTTCAGTTAATTGTAAAACAATTTAATCTTAGAAATGAAACTCACCATTAGAAGCGGATTCGCCATGTCCGAGCCTCTTGCCGTGAATTTCCAACAGCCATTACTGGAGCCTATTATGCATAACTTTTGGAACGATTCGAATTTGAAGCAAAAACTCCTGCATTTGGCGAGGAAAGAAATTACTATTCGACCAGGAAAACGCACCGGTGTACAAGTCCGCTGGCAATGGCAACATTGTATGAATTAGTCCCTCATCCAGCATATTCTACAGCTTAAGCCCTTTGCGTCTATTTCCTGTTTTCAAGCTTGAAGAAATGGCTCTACGGTAGGTCATTTTTATCGAATGAAGAGTTCATCGATGAAACAAACGCCTTTTGAGGATCTCGAGAAATCGTGCAGCATCAGCGGAATATGCCAAATTGCAGATCTCGCATTTAAATTTCAGAATAAATTTCGATTCAGCCCTGTCTGCCAATCCGAATCTATTCTAACTGAAATATTGGTATATTCAAGTTGGACAGAAAGTATCATGCTCAATAGCTATCCATAATAGTACAACTTACATGCATCCATCCCGTGGATCAGACCTTAGACAAAAATCAGTCCTATGGTGGCCGTCCAGTATTCTGTATCCAGGAACTGTATTCCAAACTCCAACGACATAAACTTACAATGACATCGCAACGCTCTACAATCTCCTTGAAAATCAGTCCATTTGGAGTACCCTTGTGCGTACTTATGAGTCACCATAAACGTTTGAATTAATTATCATCAACAGTATTACTCGGGGAGAAATTATAATTCATCTAAGAAACTTGCAGCATTGTAACCAAAGTGCAACTTCCCTAACAGTTGAATTAAACGGGTTTGTGTGGTATTCCCGCCACAATACTCCGACTGGAATATCACACAAACTATACACTGCAACACTGCAATTCGCATCTAAATGGATTCGAGTGCGCGTTTTATTTGCAGAATCCAAATGAGTGCACAGCGGACAGCTTGCATGTAAGTGCATCCGAAACAAAGCAATTCGAAGACAAACGAACTTGTATAGTGTCTACCACTGGAACATAGAAACACAAAGCAATTCCATGCGCTGAGTATAGAGTATAGAAGGAGCAGGAGGCTTCATCACGATTGGGAAGACGCGTTTTATAGCTTGGTCATTGCACGGTTTAATATCGTGCAGTGCTAGTAAATTGTATCAGCTTGTTGAAGTGCATGTACACCAGGATGCCGGATGGGGGTGTGGTACTGTCGTAGGGAGCAGGCCCATAGTGTATAAGATGCATCTATTTAATAAAGCAAACGACAGCTTTCTGTATTTATTGCACTTGCTGGTGTTTATTTTGCTGTTCGTTGTTTGGCATCTCCAGCGTTCTCGGGGATGCAGTGCTTCAGCGTGCGGGAGTTCTACAATTTTTGGCATGAAGTCGTCGGAGGATACAATCGAGGAGATACACTTGTTTCGGATGATTTGCGCTTTTATGTCATCTCTGTGCTGTTGTTGTCATAAGACATCGTCGATTTGCCTTATTTACAGTGCAGCTTCTAAAGAGTTGCTAGCAGCATTAAGTTTTGAGTTGTAGCTCAGGGCTATATTGTATCGTTTATCTTGAGAACATAATGCTAGTCTGTATTAGATAATGAATTCAAAGAAAATTATTTACGGGAACAATGGCGGGGAAAATAATGTCAGCGAAGACGGAGGAATATGTCCTCGAAATACATCGAGTGATTTTGGTCCCATTCGAAGGGCTTTGGAGACGAAAATTTAACAGCGATCTATTCAGCAACATTAGCATTGTAAGAAATGTATGAGTTTTTAATCTAAGATGGATAGTGAATTATGTAGAATGCTGCTGTCTAAAGACTGAATGATTCCGAACCTCAAAGAACGTGCTCGCTTTTGGTTTGTGAATGAGCAAAATTGTGATTTCTCGATTGAAATGGAGCAATCAGCTAATACTTAAGAGCCCCATGAGATTCATTTGCACCTACAAAAGTGAAGTGAAACAAAGTGAAGTGAACAATGTGGCATGATCTGCACACTGGAAGTGGAGGTAAATGGAGGTATAGATTTTAAAATTACAATATATCTTGACAAAACTAAGGGATCACAATGGATCAAAAGGCACCCGTGGTAGCACAGCACTTTAAAGCTGTGCACTTTCCTCAAATCTAACCTAACCTAACCTAACTTCAGTGTGTTCTTTCTTTAAACTGCTGGCATTTCATTTTCAATTTCAAATTCCATCCTAAACGGACCAAAGGTACAAACTGCGGTAAGATTTTTACATACATTTCCGTGGTTTGTAAAACAATTTAATCTTAGAAATGAAACTCAACATTAGAAGCGGAATCGCCATTTCCGAGCCTCTTGCCGTGAATTTCCAACAGCCATTACTGGAGCCTATTACCTATGCATAACTGTTGGATCAATTCGACGCCAATTTGAAGCAAAACCTCTTACATTTGATAAGGAAAGAAATCACTTTTCGACCAAGAAAACGCAGCGGTATCTACAAGTCCGCTGGCAATGGCAACATTGTATGAATTAGACCCTCATCCAGCATAGGTATTGTCCAGCTTTAGCCCTTTGCGACTATTTCCTGTTTTCAAGCTTGAAGAAATAGGTCGACACGGTAAGAAATTTTTGTCGAAATCCGTTCGTCGGATTTATATACTTTTTTGATTGAAAATACTACCTACTTTCTTGGTCTTAGCTAACTCTTATAGATCAAGAGGTTTTACCCGCCTTAATCTCCTGATTACATTGTCAGTATTTAAAAGTTCTGTTATTTCTAAATTAACATGGTCAAGGAGTCTACTTTTCTGCCTTTGGGCAACTTTTGTAACTTCTTCTTCAACCATTTCAATGTTTTGGAAAACTTGATTTTTCTGCAAATGAGTTTGGCATGTGCATGCCCACAACTGGAGGTCTGGAGCCCGTAGCTCCATACTGATTTTAGAACTTGCTTGTATAGCAATAACTTATTGCAATTGGACAGAGAAGAATATCTCCCAATAAGCTAATACATTTTACTGTATCGCATGTAAGTGGCAGTTAAAGATGGCAAAACCTATAGCATGTACTTGCATATAATAAAACTGTAGGATTTTTTTTGTCACCTAAAAACTCGAAAACTATTGGACAGATTTCGATGAAACTTTTGTTGTGAGCCAGGGTCGAGCCACAGGGGCAGCTTCGGCACAGGTGAGGTGGGCGCGGCATGCTCGCGGTCGCTCGGCTAAAGCTCGTCGGACGGGGTAGTTCATGCCCACTCACCGTATGCCACCGGCTCAACAAACATTTTTATACATGCCATTTTTGTTCAAACCAATAAAAAAAAAGAAGAAAGCTACGTTATGCGGACCTCGGACGGACAGAAAACTTTTAAAAGACGAATGAAACGATAGTAAGAGAAATAAAGCGGAAAAGAAAGACCCAAGAACTTCTGCCACTACCCTTGAGGAAGACCGGGAAAGAATTCGCGAAACTTACCCTAGCTATAACCTAGACTAAATCTATACTATCCTACAAAAATAAAACTAAGCCCTTATCTATAACTAAACTATCTTAAAACTATGCTGCTCTAAACCTAACTCGCAACTTTACCCTTCCCAATGTCCCTCCTAGATAGTGGTTCGTCATGAAACTAAGATATGCCTGATGTTAGTGGCAAGGGTTGGCCAACCCACCCCTGGTCCAAGAGGACACTTCCATGACCATCTTCTGGCCGATCGCGATGAAGATAGCCCCTTTTATGATACCCCCAGTCACATATAAAGCTGTACCACGAGAGAGTTATAGGTCACATCCTGTCGTCCTTAGTTCGTGACAGTCCGGTCCTGTCGTCGTTATGTCATGTTTACCTACAAAAGGACGGCCTTCCCATTAGATCCACACACCGAGAGCGAAGAAAAATTTAAACGCACATGTTCATATTTAAAATACCGAAACCAAGTATATTAAAAACAATACAAAAAAATGTGCCACGTCGAATCTGAGTGATCTTTGATCTAATTAAACTTATAAACTACTCGAATTCAGAAAAAAAAAACAATCAAAGAAAAGAAATTCAAAAAAACTAAAACTATTATGTATCTTAAGGATAAAAAAAAGAAAAAAGGTCTGCTCTTAATACTAGAAAACTATTAGCTATATTATAATTCAAAAATAAACCAAAATTCAAAAAGTTACTCACGTTTTAACGTCCCCCGTTGTCCTGGCGCCAGCACAAGAAGATTCGTTGAGGTATTATTTTGGCACACCAAATGCCTTCTTTTTCTTTTCGCGCACAAAACTAATATTAATCGCAGAACTTACCCTAACCTTACGTTAAAACTTATTCAAAAAAAAAAATTCAAAATCTACTGTAAAAATTCAAAAAAATTACTAAAACTTAGCACTCATGGCACTATGAAACACTATTCACTTGGTTTTAAGTTATGGTATTTTTTTTTTGTTTTTTTTTTTTTTTTTTTTTTGTTTGTCCCTTGGAGCACCTCGGTCCAATAAATGCTGCAGTCAGCTAATGGCTTTTTGTATGTTCTTGTCCTTTTCCGTTGAGTCGTTGTTACTGTAGTTGTTGGGTATGTTGGGTTGACGAGGGGCGATTAAATAGGCTCCCGAAATGCCAGACTGGTCGGATGCCGTATTCAGGAAGCGAGATCACTCACACCTTTATTTGGGAGTGTCTTGCGGGGTACCACTTGTTTCCCGCTTTTGTGGAGGAGGATCGCTTTTAAGGCGGTGAAATTTCACTTCGACCGAGCTGAACGGTCGCCAGGAGCAGTGTTCATGGACACTTGAGGTGCAGAGGCCAGAGAACCGTGCGATTAAACGGCTGAGTAAAAATTCAATTCTCTCTGCAGTGCACCTTTGTTTTCTTAGATTTTTGTAAGAGCCCTTTCTTCGTTCCAACTTCCGATTTACCCTTCACTGGTGATCTTTCAGCATGTGACCTCAGCAAAAAAAATAAAAAAATTATTTGTGCCTTAACTTTGCACGCCTCTGTCCTTTCTATGTTCGAAAGAAATTTTTTTTCTCAAATTTGCTACCGCAACTATGCACTGGCTAATCAAAAGAAAAATGATCGTGAGGGCCGGTCAGTTAGTCGGTCGTTGCTCTTTTCGGTATTAATTTCTATTCTTTTTTGCATTGCAAGTCTCTAGTCCTATTGTGTAAGTATTAGTGTCTTCACACTTTGCCTTTCTATTGCACTCTCTTCTTTAAATTCACTCAAGGGGCGGTGCCCAATGTCGGTCTTCTAATTCTCCACAACTAGGTACTCTTAAGAATTATCGATTATTCGATGATCCACAATAAAATAAATAAAATAAATAATAACATACCAAATAATACTTAAACACCCACAAAACATAAATATTGCACTAAATAATATATCGCAGGATAAACTATGCCTAAAACAATAAATAGAATAAACTCTAAGCCTAAATAAAACAAGATCATTTCGATATCTATTTAATCGATTGGTTATTAAAAATGGCGGCGATTTTCCTAAGCCCATTCGCTAGTCATGCGTGAGAGAACCAATCGATATTCTCTACATGTAGCAAAAGGTGTACAAAACGAACTGTCAGATTGCAGCGGGTTCGGGTTGACTATCACAACACACAAATGGATAAACATGAACGGCGAAGACGCAATCAATTTGGTAAGCAAATTCATATTTATAACAGCAAAGTTAACATAATTGTTTTATTCGTATATTTTCTTTTATTTCAGATGCTGTGCCCTGTTGTTATGATAATTTCAGGTGAGTAAAAGCTTATAATATTGGAGATTTGCCTTTTTGGGTATTTGCACGGATTCAGAAAGGGAAATCTTCCAATCATAGTTCATATTTACAGTTTTTTTTCTAATTAACATTTTTCTTTGCAGGTATATGCCCCCGTAACAGGCTCGACGGCGTTTGCCGAGCGGCCGTGAGGCTAACGACCTCGTAAAAAGAGGGGTCATCCTAGGATAACTTCTCCGCAAGCAGGCTGTTTTCCTTTGGATTATCATGCTCGACCCTGCATTGGCAGTCAAGGCTGATCTACTTGATTTTGGCCGTGTGGCAAGGGCCTACGCCCTGGGATAACTCAATATTGCCGGGCTTATTATGTGTTGACAGGTGTCGATAAGTGTGCATATAGTGAATAAAATTAAAATCACGGAACGTGACTACAGCTAACTGTGTCGTGTTAAAGTTTGTTTTGGTTTATTTTCGTTGTTTATATCCCGTTGCGGTGAGTACGTGATCATTTGGGGGTGTGTTTACTTGCTGATAGGTGAGAATATTTGGTGCCAGCTGATCTCTGTCATGTGCTGCAACAACAGCAGGCTTTCTTTTGTGAGCGATATAATCTAATATCACAGATAAGGCTAATTAGGCAAGTAATAAATGAATAAAATCTGGACTACACGATGGATAAATAAATAAACATAAATAAGAAATAAATAAATAAATAATCTCTGTGACGTATGATAAATAAATAGATAAAATTAACTCTATAAAAATAAATAAATAAATACTCTATAATAAATAAATAAATAACATGAAAGACGTAACGTGGGATAATTATCACAGCTAATGAAGCAACGGCAAGCGAGAGTGCGTCAGGAGAGGGTACATATTCTAGGTCTATGTATGGAGGTCCTTGGCGTGATAAACGCCTATCTTCTCTCCATTGAGGTTGCCTATCTCATATAGTGCACTGCCTAAGGCTTTCAGTACTACGCACTTGATAAACTTAGGGCCTAGTTTTGCATTGTATTTGTCTATTAGACTACTCTGCTTGAAATTCCTTTTGTACACTATCTGTCCTTCTTTGTAATTAACGTTTCTGCTTCGTGTATTGTAAACTTTTGCTGCTTTCTGGTGAGCAAGCCCTAGGTTATTCAGTATCTTGGATCTAATAAGCTCTAGTTTGTCGTTTTTATTGAGTACAGTCGTGTTTAAGTCTTTGACCTTGTCAAGTTTACGGAGTGTTTCGTAGGCACTTGCGTGCTGAACCATATGTGTTCCGAACACCGCGTAGTAGGGTTCAAACATGGTCGCATCGTGAACCACACTCCTCAGGGAAAACGCTGCATCACTGACGTGCTGGTCCCAGTTTCGTTGGTCCTCTTTAAGGTAAGACCTTATTTTGGACAAAACAGAACGGTTTACGCGTTCGGACGCGTTAGCCTGAGGAGAGTAGAACGCGGTGCGCACATGCTTGACCCCATAATTAGTTAAAAAGCCAGCAAACAGTTCAGAAACAAACTGTTTGCCATTGTCTGAATGAATATACTCTGGGACACCAAATACATGAAACACTGACTCCTCAAGATACTTTACTATCTCCGCTGCCGTTGCTTTTCTAATTGGTTTTAGGAACACAAATTTACTAAAATGATCTAGCACAATGAAAATGTGTGTGTGCCCGTTCTTTGTCCGTGTATAAGGTCCTAAAAAGTCTATGTAAAGTCGCTGGAAAGGTCGCTCCGTGATTGTATGTTGCCCCATCGGCGGTCGAGATATCATATTAAGGGGTTTATTGCACTTGCAAATCTCGCATGATTTGACCCAACTTTGGACTTCGGTTGCCATTCCTGGCCAAAAGTAGATTTGCCTTAACTTGGCTAGTGTTTTTTGTATTCCCCCATGTCCTGCAGATGGGTGGTTGTGTGCGGATTTCACAAGGCCCCCACGCAACTCCCTCGGAATCCACAGTTTCCAGGCTCTATCCTCTTGGATAGCATCGCCAGTCCGTACGTCTGTTCTTTTGTAAACGAATCCGTCCGAAACGCAAACGTCAGGAAGTTGGTCTTGTCTGTCGGTCACGGTTTTCCTTAACTCATCATACTCTTCTGACGAAAAGAATGGTGAGTCAAGGTCAACCTGGAGTATGTCAGTTTCAGGACTTAGCTCCTCCATATGGACGCGAGAGAGAGTATCAGGGACTACGTTTTGGACGCCCTTTCGATGCTCGATGTCGAAATGGAACCCCTGAAGCTTCAGGCTCCATCTGGCCAAACGACCAGATAGATCCTTCTGCGTCATGAGCCATTTCAGACTCGCGTGATCTGTTATGATCGTGAAAGGCAGCCCTTCAACGTAGGCCCTGAACTTCTTGACGGACAAAACGGCCGCATAGCATTCAAGTTCCGTCACGCTGTAATTTCGCTGTGCGGAATTAAGCTTCTGGGACATGAATGCTATCGGTCGTTCGCTATTCTCTGCGTCCAACTGAAATAGCACACTCCCTACTCCTGTTGTCGATGCGTCACATTGTATGTAAAAACGTTTCGTGAAGTCGGGATTCGTTAAGATGGGTGCGGACACCAAAGTCTCCTTAAGTTTTTTGAACGCGTTAAGCGCTTCGTCTGTCATATTAAAAGTCAGTCCTTTCTTAAGGCAGTCAGTCATTGGCGAAGATAGGCTAGCGAAGTTTGGTATAAATCGCCGATACCAACCTGTCATCTCTAGAAACCGACGGAGTTGTTTGGGGGTCCTGGGGACCGGAAAGTCCTCGACCGCCGATACTTTGTCAGGGTCGGTCCGTAAACATCCATCGCCGACAATGTACCCCAAGTATTTAATTTCCCTATAGCAAAACTTGCTCTTCTGTACATTTATGGTAAGCCCTGCCTCCTTAAGACACCTTGCGACCTCTTCGAGCGTCCTGACATGTGACTCAAAATCTGGGGAACAAACCAAGAGGTCATCGAGGTAGACAAAGACACACTCTCTCAATCGAGCGGGTATGGCTTTGTCCATTAGCCGACACATTCTCTGAGCGGCGTTGCACAGACCAAACGGCATTACCGTGAACTGGTACAACGGCCGCCCAGGGACTGTGAAGGCTGTCTTCTCTCTTGATTTGCGCTCCAGAGGAATCTGCCAGAACGCATCTTTGAGGTCGATTCCGGAAATGAAGCGCGTGTCCTGTAGCCTACTAAGGAGTCCCTCTATATGGGGGAGGGGGTACGCGTCTTTCTTGGTGACCGCGTTTACTTTTCTCGAGTCCAGACACAATCTATTTTTGCCGGGTTTCCTCACCAGCACCACTGGAGAGCTCCACGCGCTATTGCTCTCTTCAATGACCCCCAGGGAGATCATTCGGTCCAACTCGTCATACAAGAGCTTTTGTATTGCGGGTGAGATCGGGTAGTGCCTTTGTTTAATGGGTATTTTCTCATCTTCCACCTCGATAACATGCTCTTCGAGGCCGGTCTTACCCAATCCCATCACCGCAAAAGAGGGAAATAGCTGCTTGGCTCCCTCCAGTTGTTGTGACTGCGCTGGTGAGAGTGCCTGGACGGGAGATTGGTCATCGTTCGGCGATGGTATGTCGAGTTCGTTAATTACGTCTGGAGCGACCTTAAACGTCCTCCAGAAGTCAACGCCTAAGTATAGCGTTTGTTGAAGGCCTGGCACTACAAACATTTCTAGCCTATGAGACCTTCCACCCCATGAGACTGTAGTCATGAATCGCCCTAAAATGCGCTGGTGATTTCCATCAGCTGTCCTGATTTCCGTTGTCATTTTTGTCATAATAAGATTGTGTCGGTCTAAAAATTCGATTGCACCTTTCCCTAGACAACTAATTGATGCCCCACTGTCCAGTAAACCTAGGAGCTCTTCGCCTTCTATTTGAACTTTAGCGTATGGTCTACTGTCGTCTGTAATTGTTATTACCGACGCTATTATTTGTCTCTTTCGTCGTCTATTGATTGCACTGATTTCCCTTAGCCTACTAATTTTTCTAAAATTCCTGCTTTTCTTTGCCGACATTGCCACTTCCTCTCCAAAGATTCGCTTTCTGGTTTCATGGTATTCCTGAAGTCGCTGGTGCAGACTCTTTCTCGGTGCGAATTCCATTTTTGGTTCGCAATCTTTATTTTCGGGAACCCGTTTTAATATTTGGATTGGTCCGGAATGTCCGGCTGGTCCGGGAGGGTTGCCTGCATCGGCAAGTTGCTCCCGGAAACACCGCCGACCTTCAGGTTTTCCTGGCATTTAGCACAGTGAAAACTAATATTGCCCTGACCACAGCTGAAGCAGGTTAGGGAGTGAAAGTTGGAAGGGCAAGTCGGTTGCGTCGTTCGAGCATTCCTAGTTATTTCAGTGTTGCTGCTATCGGGCCTATGTGACCTGTCAGTTCTTACGTGGTTTGGCGGCCTACCTGATCTGTGTTGATTGAGGGCAGCTATTTCCAGTTCTAGGTCCTCGTCCTCTGTATCTTGCTGCTGCTCATGTCTATTCCTATGTCTTAAGTGGTCGTCAATCTCCGTTACCTGGCGTCTGAATCTCTGTTCTCTGCTCGTCAAATGTTTTTCAGCTCGCCTACACTCTTCTCTTAAATCTTGGATGCCCCTAATGTGACACCCGAAAATAAGAGTCGCTACTCTATCCTTTAGGTTCTGCCTAAGTATGTCGGTCAAATCTTCTTCATGTGGCCTATTCGTCATCTGCAAAGCCATACTCCTAATGTCGCTATAATACTCATCAAAAGTCTCATGGGGCAACTGCTTTCTATCCATTATTGCCCTCAAAATCTCATGGTCCCTTCTATTGTTGCTAAACTGTCTGACTAACTCGGCCCTCAAATCTCTATAACCTAATTCTGCATATCCCTCATTTTCCTGTAGGTATTGCCAGTACCATCGTTCTGCTGGCCCAGTGACTAGGTGATGGAATTGGGCTAGTAGGCTTTCGTTTGAAAGCCCACTTTGTCGTTGGAGGGTTTCTACTCTGAATAAAAAGCTTTGCACTGACATGGTTTTCGGCGTGCCATCAAATTTCACCCCCCATTTATGCACAGGTATCTCAACCCGCCTTCCTTCATCCTGTGAAAAAAAAGGCTCTGATCTCCTACTATTCCCTTCCCGGTACTCTGGTTGCACTGCCCTGTTGTACCTTGGTTCTGGTGGTAACTGTGTAGATTGCTTGTTTGGGCCCTGTCTTCTTTCTACTGTTGCCGTTGGCCCTCTTTGAGTAGCCACGGAGAGCTCCAGACTGGAGACCTTCTTGTTAATTACTTCCATGTTATTTTGGAAAGTTACCATCATCGATTTCATAGTCTCCGCTAGAGCTGACAAGACTTCACCCTGGTTCCCTCCCATAGCTTCAGCGATAACCCCTGGCATTGACTCTATAGTTCGTTCGTCGTTTGTAGCAAAAGTTTGTTGTTGTCCTATTCCTGCTACGGCACTTGTGATTTGTTCGTTTGTATTCCAGGTGTTTGGCTCTTGTTGTACGGCCTCCTGACGTTGTATTAATACACGTTTTTGCGTTGTTCTTCGTTCTGTCTGGTCGCGTTCGTTATTGTTTTCTTCAATTGAAGGAATTTGTCGTTCATGTTCCTCCTGGATGCTACACAATGGTGGAGCTACCTTCTTTCTACTCATGTCCGTCGAGAAGTGTCTTCTAGGGTCGTCTAAACTAAATTGCATAAAGTCGAAGGAGTAGTTCGTCAAGTCTGTTGCGTCTATTCTCCTAGTCCCCGTAGCAGGATATTCTTCTGTCTCGTCAGTTATCCTGCCTAGCCCCGATCTACCATTCCCAAAAGTTGAGTATCCCAAAGAATGCTCTTCGGCTTGGGACTTTTTGAACGAGGTGCTCTTCGGGACTGCACCTGCACTTTGCTGGCCCTTACCCATTGTGGGCTCATCCATATTGTGCTATCGTTAATCTTATTTGTTTAATGATTGAGACTTCAATAAACTCAAATAACTCTTGGATTATTATTAACTAATTCAGTACAATTTCACTTCAAAATTAAATTTAAAATTTGCTTTAGGTATCTAATTCGATAGAAAGATAAAGCACTTTGTATAATGTATCTAATTTGTAGTTATTTCAATTAACCTGATAACTTCAAAAAAGTGGGTAAATAACTAGGGTTTCGGTTGTTTTTGTTTTTATTTGTTTTTGATATGTTTACACATTTTCGCGTTGGTGTGTGGATTAATGGAAGGGGTTTCCGCAAACCATACTATAGGTATGTATGTCAGTATGTCTCGTATTAGTCGTATGATGTATTCGTAGTACCTTTGGATTGTGACTGGTATCTCAGAATCATGGCGAGTGTTAGAATATGCCTTTCTTCCCTACCACAATCTTGTTATCTGGCAAGACTAGATAACAGGATAGCAGGGCCTCCGGGCTATATTCCAACACGGTCAAAGCTTCAAGACCTACGTTTACGCCTCACTGAAAGTGCGTCGAAACTAACACCTTTCGGATAGCTGCTAACAGTTTGGCCTATCCACCTTGACCCGCTCTCGGCATTGTGATGGACTTCTGATTGCCTCACTAAATCGCCTGGCTAGATGCCTGGCGATTGGAATAGCGATCGTCAATCCATCTCAGAACCGAGAGCCGCTCTTAGTCTCTCCACAGGCTTCTGACTACCTCACTAGATCCTTCGGCGTTGAGCCTTTGGATTGGATAGCGGTCATTGGTCTGTTTCGAAACTGAGCTTACAGTCCTTGAGTGAAGAAATAGACAGAAAAGTAAAATTGAAAGAGAAACTAAAATCGCGAAGGCTGTTGCAAGTCCAAGGCGATGACCTTCGAACGAGAAAATCATCCCCTTGGAGTCGCAACTGGCCTAGCCAGTAACAACGTTGGGCGCCATTGTTGTGAGCCAGGGTCGAGCCACAGGGGCAGCTTCGGCACAGGTGAGGTGGGCGCGGCATGCTCGCGGTCGCTCGGCTAAAGCTCGTCGGACGGGGTAGTTCATGCCCACTCACCGTATGCCACCGGCTCAACAAACATTTTTATACATGCCATTTTTGTTCAAACCAATAAAAAAAAAGAAGAAAGCTACGTTATGCGGACCTCGGACGGACAGAAAACTTTTAAAAGACGAATGAAACGATAGTAAGAGAAATAAAGCGGAAAAGAAAGACCCAAGAACTTCTGCCACTACCCTTGAGGAAGACCGGGAAAGAATTCGCGAAACTTACCCTAGCTATAACCTAGACTAAATCTATACTATCCTACAAAAATAAAACTAAGCCCTTATCTATAACTAAACTATCTTAAAACTATGCTGCTCTAAACCTAACTCGCAACTTTACCCTTCCCAATGTCCCTCCTAGATAGTGGTTCGTCATGAAACTAAGATATGCCTGATGTTAGTGGCAAGGGTTGGCCAACCCACCCCTGGTCCAAGAGGACACTTCCATGACCATCTTCTGGCCGATCGCGATGAAGATAGCCCCTTTTATGATACCCCCAGTCACATATAAAGCTGTACCACGAGAGAGTTATAGGTCACATCCTGTCGTCCTTAGTTCGTGACAGTCCGGTCCTGTCGTCGTTATGTCATGTTTACCTACAAAAGGACGGCCTTCCCATTAGATCCACACACCGAGAGCGAAGAAAAATTTAAACGCACATGTTCATATTTAAAATACCGAAACCAAGTATATTAAAAACAATACAAAAAAATGTGCCACGTCGAATCTGAGTGATCTTTGATCTAATTAAACTTATAAACTACTCGAATTCAGAAAAAAAAAACAATCAAAGAAAAGAAATTCAAAAAAACTAAAACTATTATGTATCTTAAGGATAAAAAAAAGAAAAAAGGTCTGCTCTTAATACTAGAAAACTATTAGCTATATTATAATTCAAAAATAAACCAAAATTCAAAAAGTTACTCACGTTTTAACGTCCCCCGTTGTCCTGGCGCCAGCACAAGAAGATTCGTTGAGGTATTATTTTGGCACACCAAATGCCTTCTTTTTCTTTTCGCGCACAAAACTAATATTAATCGCAGAACTTACCCTAACCTTACGTTAAAACTTATTCAAAAAAAAAAATTCAAAATCTACTGTAAAAATTCAAAAAAATTACTAAAACTTAGCACTCATGGCACTATGAAACACTATTCACTTGGTTTTAAGTTATGGTATTTTTTTTTTGTTTTTTTTTTTTTTTTTTTTTGTTTGTCCCTTGGAGCACCTCGGTCCAATAAATGCTGCAGTCAGCTAATGGCTTTTTGTATGTTCTTGTCCTTTTCCGTTGAGTCGTTGTTACTGTAGTTGTTGGGTATGTTGGGTTGACGAGGGGCGATTAAATAGGCTCCCGAAATGCCAGACTGGTCGGATGCCGTATTCAGGAAGCGAGATCACTCACACCTTTATTTGGGAGTGTCTTGCGGGGTACCACTTGTTTCCCGCTTTTGTGGAGGAGGATCGCTTTTAAGGCGGTGAAATTTCACTTCGACCGAGCTGAACGGTCGCCAGGAGCAGTGTTCATGGACACTTGAGGTGCAGAGGCCAGAGAACCGTGCGATTAAACGGCTGAGTAAAAATTCAATTCTCTCTGCAGTGCACCTTTGTTTTCTTAGATTTTTGTAAGAGCCCTTTCTTCGTTCCAACTTCCGATTTACTCTTCACTGGTGATCTTTCAGCATGTGACCTCAGCAAAAAAAATAAAAAAATTATTTGTGCCTTAACTTTGCACGCCTCTGTCCTTTCTATGTTCGAAAGAAATTTTTTTTCTCAAATTTGCTACCGCAACTATGCACTGGCTAATCAAAAGAAAAATGATCGTGAGGGCCGGTCAGTTAGTCGGTCGTTGCTCTTTTCGGTATTAATTTCTATTCTTTTTTGCATTGCAAGTCTCTAGTCCTATTGTGTAAGTATTAGTGTCTTCACACTTTGCCTTTCTATTGCACTCTCTTCTTTAAATTCACTCAAGGGGCGGTGCCCAATGTCGGTCTTCTAATTCTCCACAACTAGGTACTCTTAAGAATTATCGATTATTCGATGATCCACAATAAAATAAATAAAATAAATAATAACATACCAAATAATACTTAAACACCCACAAAACATAAATATTGCACTAAATAATATATCGCAGGATAAACTATGCCTAAAACAATAAATAGAATAAACTCTAAGCCTAAATAAAACAAGATCATTTCGATATCTATTTAATCGATTGGTTATTAAAAATGGCGGCGATTTTCCTAAGCCCATTCGCTAGTCATGCGTGAGAGAACCAATCGATATTCTCTACATGTAGCAAAAGGTGTACAAAACGAACTGTCAGATTGCAGCGGGTTCGGGTTGACTATCACAACACACAAATGGATAAACATGAACGGCGAAGACGCAATCAATTTGGTAAGCAAATTCATATTTATAACAGCAAAGTTAACATAATTGTTTTATTCGTATATTTTCTTTTATTTCAGATGCTGTGCCCTGTTGTTATGATAATTTCAGGTGAGTAAAAGCTTATAATATTGGAGATTTGCCTTTTTGGGTATTTGCACGGATTCAGAAAGGGAAATCTTCCAATCATAGTTCATATTTACAGTTTTTTTTCTAATTAACATTTTTCTTTGCAGGTATATGCCCCCGTAACACTTTTTTTAAATGGTCCTTAAAAGTCTGAGACTGCTATAAGCTATGTCACTCATAGCCACGTCCTTAGGAACAGTTTTTAGCCAAAATGCATTTTATGAAGTGAAAATATATACAATATACATACCTACACATAAACCTTGCTACAAGTGGATGTTTATACTTTTGCGATCGTGCGACACGACAAACAAAAACAAAACCACACTAGCATACGTAGGTTTATGTACCTAGCATTCGAAAAGGGTTGATTTGTTTTCGCAGTGAGTGCTATGGTCAGTTGTATATGTAGGTATGTATATTATGATCGTATGTCCGATGCTGGATTGGGATGGGGTGCTTGCTGCAGTATGGCATGGAATATATTAATAATCTTCATAAGAGAAGAGACGTATACTACAAAACAGGTTTCATTTCAGAATTTCATTCGATATGTGGTATGGTAACAGTGTAGGGTTGGGGTAGGTAGTTGTTTGGATTCTATTGGAAGAGGGTAACAAAGGAAAGGACATGCAGTATTATAAACAAGTGGCAAGATCATGGAGAAGGGGGGCGATGCAGAGGGTGCTATACATCTATATTTATAATAAAACTGTATGAACTGTATGAACTGCGAAACCTACTGGACACATTTTTTTTAGTTTCGCTAGGCCTATAAGTAACGCTCGTATCTATCCTCTTTTTTAGGGGATTATCCCTTTTTTCGAAGTCAAAGAAACTATCCCCTGAAAATTTCCAAAATCCCTTTTTTATCCTATAAACTCCTCTTTTCACCGGCTACATGAAATTTGGCCCCAATGAAAAATGGACCCAAACTGAAAATGAAAAATCACCCCAAAAATGTACATGAAAGGCAACAACAACAAAAAATTGCGTAAAATTCTGCGAATTGGGGTGACCATTCACATTTTGGGGCATTTTTTCATTTTTCAGTTTGGTGTAAAATTTCATTATGAAATAAGGCCCCAAAAGAAGAAATAAAATAAAACCCCAAACGAAAAACCAAAACATATGGGGGGGTCATGCTGCCCCCCTGCAACCCCCCTACTTAGGTTTACTGTCAGATTTGGGGCGTTATTTCATCGCAGTGGGGCCTTATTTCATATTTGAAATTGGGGTATTATTTCATTATGAAAAACAGCCCCAATTTTGGAGTGATTTTTCATTCTTAGTTTGGGGCAATTTTCATTGGGGCCAAATTTCATGTAGCCCTGGTGGATATATTCCAACATCTGCAAGCCGAAAATAGTGAGCACAACGAAATCGCTATGTTGGTGGAATGAATACATTTTGTGTTTGCCGGGAACAGCAGTATTGGTGGAATGAGTCTTTTCTGCGATGACCAAGTCTTGGACCAATGAAAAAACTCGTTTGCAAATCAAAACTGAAATCATGCATTGAATTCTAAAAATTTCTGAAAACGAAGCCTGAATTGCTTCGTTCAATCGCTGCAGAAGACACATATAAGAAGAAAACCAAAAGTGGAGAAATTATTGCTATCGCAAACGATTCAGATGCGAATGACGACGACGGCGATGATGGCACATTGGTTGTTTATTAAACACATATGTAATTTAAAGATAATAATAATTTATTAAACACAATTTACATTAATTTATGTATTGATATTATTATGGAATTTCATCAATTTCAGTGCGAAAACAAGTTAAAAACTTATCCCCTATATATCCTCTTTTTTAAGTTGCGATATCCCTTGAAATCTCCAAATTTCGGGCATTTATCCCTTTTTCTATCCGCAAAAAGATACGAGCGTTAGCTATAAGGAATAGTAAAATTTTAAATTCAATTTTTAGCGACTTTTGTGGTTAATATTGGGAGTAATATTCTAGCTGCCACCTGGGCTGGTATAGCGTGAGCACCGACTTTAAGCCCAAAGAATAGAAATAAAATGGTCTATAGGGCTTGCTTGTGCTTCTTTAGGAGCAATCCTAGACCGGTTTATGGATATTTTTAGCATACATTTTACTAATTTTTTTTTATTATTGTTACATTCAAAAGAAAAAATAATTACACCCAAGACTTATTTCGCAATATATGGACATTTAAATTGGGAGCTCCGTATACAAAATTAAATTGAAACCGAGTCATTTCGTGGGTCGTTGACCCATTTACCTATTAATTCGATTATTGACATAATTATGCTGAACATATTTCATATCTGCTTCGAAAAAAAAAAGAAAAATGCAATAATCTCGTTGACAATATTTTATCTATTAAATGTTAATGAACAGAAAAAAAAGATAAGTATAATGAAACCAAAATAATCGTGATGGATTTACAACTCTTGTCCCATTGGCTTGATGGTTAGCTCGTGAATTTGAACATGCTCTGGAGTTGAAATTGCAAACATCACAGCCTGGGATACATCTGTTGCCTCCAAAGCTGGTGTCTGGGTTTCAAGTTTTTCTTTCGGAACCATTTCCGTCTTGACTAGTCCTGGACTTATGCTCTATTAACGAGAAAAAATGTAATTACCAACTTTTTGTTTGGCATTTGAAATTTGTTAAATACTCACAGTGGTCTTAATTGTGATGTCCATTGCCTCCAGCTCACTCCGCAAAGTTTCATTTATTGCCGTCACTGCAAATTTTGTTGCTGCATAAATGTTAAGACCTGGTGTGGTAATAGTTTTGTGACCTAATACACTGTTTATATTTATAATATGACCACTAAAGAGCCGGTTCTTCATGCTGTTGAATGCCGCTCTAGTTGCGTATAATAAACCTCTTATGTTTGTATTTATAACTTCTTCGATATCTTTGATATCAACGTCAACCAGCATGCCAAACCGAAGAATGCCAGCATTATTCACAAGGATGTCCGTTCCACCGAGAGTGTCCTCGATCCAGGCAAAGTTTTTCTGTACATCAGCCTCGTCGGTGATGTCAAGTTTTCGCGGATAGTAGTTATCCTGCAGGTTTTTGGGCAGTGCTGAACGGTTTTTCTCTAAACGGTCAATCCTACGTCCAAAGGCCACAACTCTTAGTCCGGCCTTCACCAAATCTTCTGCAATGGCTTTACCAATACCCGAGCTGGCTCCAGTGACGACGGCTACACGATTGTTCCAACGTTCCATTTCTTTTGATGCTATTCGCTTGGCTTTGGGCAATTAAATGATCATCCTTCTGGACCGCTGACTGTTTTTATACAAGAAAGATTGCAATTTCTTTCAACATTCTGTAGGTAATTGTTTACAAGTCAATATTAATATCTATCAGCGTGCCGTGCTCTATCTTGTGTTTAAGTCTGACTGTTAAAGGTTATTGCTATTTGATAACATTACAGACAATTTATTGCATTTTAAAATTGATTTCCTACTACGATAAGTATTAAATAATTAAGAACATGGAAATACAATCAATATATTTACATCAATATCTGTCAATATGATAATGCAGCCAACACACATGTTCTTCCGGGAAATTTGGATTAGGGTCTTATATGCAATTTGGGCCATTCTAGTGATCTCCGAGACTGAACTTCAGTTAGCGTTCTATCAATAACTGGGATGATGGTAAATTGGGCCAAATCTGAAGTGCATTTTAATTTTTTAAGAACAGTAGAGCAATGACTAGCGGTACCTATGTAAAATTCAATATAAACAAGCTGACATTTCACCAAAAATTAGCTGTCAATGCAATTCGATTAAAAGTATAAATACCAAAGAAAGGTTGTGTTCAAATGGTTTTTTGAACTTTCAACTATTCGGCACGTGTTTGAGATCAAGAAAAGAAATTCTATGTTTATTTTTTCTTTTATAAAATAACAAAGATACAAGCTTGGATTCCACAAAAAATTCTATACATAGAAAAATCATAAATTTAACAATTCAAGTTATGACAAGTCTTGGAAAATTATAATGTAATCATTACTAAAATATCTAATTTCTTTTCTCATTCATTTTAAACATGTAAAGCATCGCAATATACTGAAAAGTAATTTTAATATATATATAATAGAAAATAAACTAAAAAACCAGTAAGACAATTATCTTCGACTATGCCGAAGCTCAAATACCCGGTACTATATTATTGTAAAATAAAAAAAATATTTTAGTATTAAAAAATTATATATTTGTATGGGAGGTATGGGTACTTTTTATTCGACCAAGCTAATTTTTTGTCAAAAATTTTTAAATATTATTAAAACAATATGTGCAAAGTTTAAACTTGTTATCTTTACTGTAGCTATTTAAATTTAATTTTTAACCTAAAAAGCTATATAAATCTGATATTTTTGTATGGGAGGTAGTAGTAGTTTTCATCCGATCTTGCTCATCTTCGAACTTAGCCTCAGTTTGGTGGATAAAAGCTTACGTACCAAATTTCAAGTCGATAGCTCTTAAATTACGGCCGTAATCGTGCGGACAGACGGACAGACAGACAGACAGACGGACAGACAGACGGACATCGCTAGATCGACTAAGAAAGTGATGCTGATCAATAATATATATAGTTTGTCATACCTACAACGCCTCCTTATGGGCGTTACAAATGGAATGACAAAGTGAATATACCCTCACCACAGTGTGGTACCGGGTATAATTAATATATTTACTAATGAAAAGCATTATACTGCCCGCCTTGAAGGGTCAAATGGGATAAGAGTCACTTCAAGAATTCGCTAAAGGGACCAGGCGATGAATTGGTCTTCTGAGGACATTTCCTTTAACCCGTACATCTGCAATACGAATCTTTCCATCTGCATCAGTTTTAATGTGGGTATATCATCTGGAATGATAGGCTCTGTAAGAGAATTCAAAGCATTACCAATTAAGAGATAGCCAGGTGTCAACACTTGTTTGTCGTTTTGATCTGGTCCTAAAACACAAATTGGACGAGAACTTAAAATAGCATCAATTTCGGCGACTACGGTCGAAAACTCTTTATACGTCGAGATAATATTCTCTTTCTGCTGCTCCAAAACCACATGATATAGCTCCTTAAGTTCATTACGAACTCCAACGAAATATTTCCCGTTGTCGCAATGGATATTCTCACATATTCCACGTGGTGCAACGAATCGTTTTAAGGCTTTTTTGGCCGAGAGGTCCGATACGACTTCTAGGTGAATTGCTTTCGTCGCAAAGCAAATAAGTACCGCCACATATGCCTTATGCGTACAGTAGATAGCGGTGCCGTGAACGTAGGCCATATGAACTAACGCCATAATGGCGATAGTTCACTTTCAAATGTGAATTAACGCCATAATCCAAGTATGGCTTTAATTCATTTTGAAATGAGAACATAAGCCATCACTTAAATGTGCACTAATGCCATATGGTGTTCATTCACATTCGAATGTGAACTAATGTCATAAACGCCGTAAAACAAGTACGATCGATATGGGGGGGGCATGCTGGCCCCCTCCAACCCCCCTGCTTGGGGTCACTTTTGGATTTGGAGTAGGTGCGAGGTTGGGTATATGAAAAGCTTCTTTCGGGTTTAAAAAATCTCTTGGATTTAAAAAATCTTTTGGATTTAAATAAACCTTGGATATACTAAACCTCGCACCTATTCCAAATCCAACAGTGACCCCAAGCAGGGTATCGATCTTACTGGTTTTACGGCGTTTATGGCATTAGTTTACATTCGAATGTGAACTAAGGCCACTTTCTAAAACGAACTAACACCATATGACTTTAATTCTCATTTGAAAATGAATTAAAGCCATACGTAGATTATGGCGTTAATTCGCATTGGAAAGTGAATTACCGCCATTATGGCGTTAGTTCATATGGCCTTCGTTCACGGCACCTAGATAGCCTCGACGTCCTTGCGATATTTGAAAGGGAGTACAGAAAACCACACCTGATCTCGCGAATGGCCTAGATATCGTCACCCAGGAAGATCACCCATAATCTGCCTCAAAAGCTTCGGCTTGTAACGAAAGCAGTGATGACACGAGAATACCGTCTTTTTAGCATTGATGATCCGCTGTATCATAATGGCGACCAGAGCTTGGCCACCTGCATGAAAATTGGTATAACATGCAAATGGACAACAAGATTATTAACAAATATGGAGTTTTTGGTTTGGAGAATGGGAAAAGCATCAACTAGTTGTTGTTTTTTTTTTTTCAAATGTTCGTTTTTTAATTTGGCATCACTTTTTTCAACAACAACCAATTTGACAGCTGACAGCAGATTTGTATGAAATATAGACTAATGCCATGTCCCCACCAAACGTGACTTACCATACATTTTCATGATTGCTAATTACGCGTGATTTATACATGTTTTATTTTAAATTACATTGCTCTCATCGCAAAATAAAATGAAGCATAACTTTTCAAATGCAGTTTATTCATCAACCAGAAACAAAACACAAATTATTTGAAACAAAATTCTATGAAAATAAATTAAATTGTTTTGATTTTCCACGTGTTGCGATGAGTTTGTGATATTTTTTTATGTCGATACATTATTACATGTAATTAAAAAGTGTTATATTCATATAGTCATTATAGTCTCAGTCAGATAGAAATGTCAAAATATAACACGTTAAGTTCGGTGGAAACACAACAAAACAAAATTGCTTAAAGATTCTTAAAGATTGCTTAAAGACTAAAAAAAAAAAAATCTTAGAGCAATAAAGTAATATTTTTTGCATATCGAAAGTGTTACGTCTCTAATTAAAAAGCGGAACATTAGGCAAATTCTAACTATGGCCAATGTTTATTTATTTTTATTTCATTTAAAATTTCTGTACTTCTAAAAGAGAATCACCTACGCTGCTGTTGAAAATGTTAGTATAGTTTATGGGGAAAGATAACTTTCCATGTGTTGGTAGCCTTTGACGAACACTTGTCTATGAGTTTGTATGCCTAAGATACCTATTCAATTTAAGTAAAGTGAATAATTATCTTCAAGTGGATTTTCCGTATAAACTTTCAAAATGCCTTCCGAGAGTTTGTGGTTGAAAAATAGGGACATGCACATGAGGCGATTAGATGTGCCCATTTTTCTTTTTTGTTAATCCAATGACGATGGTTTCCTCCGTTGGTATTACCTTGGGAATGAACAACGCTCACATGTAGTCGCAACAGCAAAATTAACATCCCAACTACTTCACTACTACTCGCACAATGATGAGAAACAAAAACACAACTTTTTTCCAGCTCTTCCACACAAGGCCTATTACTATTATATGTCTCTATATATATGCAGTATTTATGTTTTGCGTTTACATTTTAGCTATTTATATCCGAAGTATGCTCCACAAGAAAAGGCAAACAAAATGTTACGTATACGCCACCGAGTACAATTCCATTCTCTGTAGCATGACACACTTCTCTTCTTTTTTTGTTAAATGAATTGCCTCCATTCATTGCTCACAAAGTCACATAATAATAATCCTCTCGCACATATACAACCTTTCTGATTCTCCACGTAACTATATAGGGTTCATGGTTACGGCAAGGCCCCTCACAGTCATTTACCTTATTTTTCTAAAAGAATTTCACATCATGATTCCACATTCACTATACAACGCAACCCATTCAAAGCTATTTAGACAAATATGCTTTCACACATTCATTAGATGAATCAACGTAAAACACATCCCATCTTCACAACTGTGTAATCCTTAATATCCTCTATGTTGCCTTTCTCTTGTGCTTGGTGTTCATTTTTTGTTCCATATTCGTTCCACTTATGTCAAAAGGCTCTGCAAACATCCCTCAACATTTTCTTCCGGATAATTGAAAACTTATATGGCTAAACTTTTGCATGCTAACCTCGGAGCATTATCCTGAATGCAACCGTAGCCTAATTAGAGGTGTTTTTCTCATCCCCAATTATTGTGGATGCATATTTGTACTCTTCTATGTGTATCTTCGTTTCGTTGAGTCCTTTGTAGACGAGCTTGTGCTGTTTGATGTGTCGTTCATTTGTCAAACGGCCTCAGGTATGTATGCAGTCATGTGCAACTGAATGGAAACGAAAAGGATTTCGGATACATGACACATGGCCAAAGGTCAGCCCCAGTTGCAAATGTGATTTTCTAAACTTTGTGTAGTGTGTGCTTGGGTTAGGGGGGGGGATAAACTCTGATGATTGAATAAGAAAGAATGCGGAGAACTCCTTTCAGCAGAGCTTTCTCATGCACTGACTGATGTGTGTTTGACAAGCAAACATAAATATGGACTACGTTGACAGGCTCTATTCATAGAGCAAGCTGGCAGGGGTTTAATGAATGCCATTGGACTTGAGAGTCCATTTTCTACACTTCACATGTCAGACGTCATTGGGAGGTTGTTTGGTTGAATGGTTATTTAATGAGTTTTCCTTCATCGCGTTGTGTATATTGCAAGTTCAAGGTTGAGTCCAAGGATAAGGATATTTGTCAAAATAAAACAGAAAACTCTGTTAAATTTTAATTTAAAAGTAGACAGCCTGAATGCCCCTTCAGACGACATGGTGATTGATCAATTGTTGTTAAATAATTAGGCATAAGACACTCTGAAGGATGTACTTGTCATACTACAATAACAAGTACACTTGAATATGAGAATAATTGTTGATGCCTTGTATAGGTATGTCTAGTCCGACATCAAGAGATTGTGCTTTTAATTTGAATTGGAAAGTTTAGAGGGGTGACCAAAAGCCATTCTGTCGCTGGTCTACTCCAAATCAAATAGTGCAGTGGTCCCAAGCAAGAAGGTGACCCTTCCGCTGATTATGCATTTCCACTTGATATTCTGGGCTTTGTTCTTTGTCATAAAAATAATCCCTGGCAAGGAAAAAATTAACAATAAAATTCATTAGCTGAGAGTGGAATAAGAGTTAGTATTCCAAGGCCTAAGGTCTTAGGACCGCCGGGAAAAAATTATGTGTTATATAGAAATCCATTGGGCCTAATAGTGCAATGGTAATGCATTGAGCGCAGTGGTTAGTGTGCTGGACTACTGTGCGAGGGATCCCAGGTTCGATCCCCGGAAAACACAAATTACATCTTAAGGTTTTTTCTACTGTGCCACCTCTCGCGAACGTCTGATAAACATTCGAGAATTATGACTGTCCTGAAAAAGCTTCCCAATTCAGCCGTTCGGACTCGGCATAAAATTGTAGGTCCCTTCATAGCACGTCATAGGATCCTGGTTGGGGACATGCTTTTAACATGACCAAACCACCGAAGCATGGACCGCTCCGTCCGGAGAATTAGCTGCTCGACATTCAGTTCCTCACGTATTCTGGTATTTCTAATTCAATCTCGACGGAGAAATCTCATTTCGGCAGCTTGTATCCGCGATCTTATTCTTTCGGTCATTACCCAAACCTCATGACCATAGGTATAAGAGTTGGAAGAAACACCGATTAAAGACTGATAACTTAGCTTTGACACCAAGTTCAGTCCTCCTAGGACTAGGATATCAAATAAATGTCTCTACCATATTTTTATATCAATATAACCTCGCACTGAGTAAGAGTTCTAATTCAGCAATGTCAAAACCTTTTGTTGAACAATATCCAGAATATTTTTTCACTGTGCAGATATCACAACATAACCTTGCATTCACCAAAGTACATTATTTAATGACACCTTCCCAGTCCCCCAACGTTCGCTCTTGATTGTATCATTGAATATGAAAACCTACTAAAACAATTAATATTTAATTACACCAAAATTGAGGTTAATTTTAAACTTTGCTAATCCATTTAAGCAACTCCATGTGTAGGTCTCAGTTTACAAGGAATATCCTTGAAAACCCTCAATCAGAGCGTTTCCGAGAAAACTCATTTGAAATGCCATAAACCGTCTGACGAACAGCGCACCAGATCAAATTATTTCGGCCAAAAATAATCCAATTAAAACGTAAGCCCTGTCAAACCGAGTAATTACAATTTGGCCTCCCAATGCAGCTTCTGTTGCCCACCAAGTGATCCAACGCGCACCCGGCTCTCACTCAACGTGCCGACAAAATGACATTTTCATTTAACTTCCAAGCATCAAGTCTAATAAACCATAATTTACGGCAAATTTCATCTTACCCTACCTTACCAGCACGACCACCAAACCTCGGTTCATAAATCAAACAGTTTTGACTTTGGCTATCGAGATGCGGATGGTTCTTTCAGTCATAATATTGTTTGTCGGGCCTCGAGCTACTCTCATACACACCATATGAATGGATACAAAATGACAAAATGTAAGCACGTCTGGATGATTTTAACGCGTCCGCACTTTAGTTCAACGAGGGGCACAAGGAGAGATTTTGCTCCCTCATGGATCGCCGCACGTATGATGGGCATATATATGTGCGACTCGCACTGTTCTACAAGTTTGCGTGCTTCTTTGACGCAGTAGATACCTACCATGTCTTCGTGGTCATTAATTACCAAATAGGAAACTATATCAACGTTGAATAATTGCTCCGGAAATAATTTCGAAATCTGAGGATTACAAGGAAGTCTTTGGAGCTCCCATAGTGTCGTGCGTCGTGGTGCTCTGTTGGTCATACACTTGTTATCGTGCTGCGGCGGCGGGCGATGTTTTTTGGTATTTATAATGACCGCGTGTGTCATATCAAGCCACGAGTTAAAGATGTTTGTCATGTGATTGTGTGGCAGTGTATATGTGTTTTCTTGGAACGATAAAGTCGTCTTTAAGGCTCGTTAAAATTGTATAATGTGTTTTCTGGCACTTATTTGATGTTGCGCATCCTTGATACGCTTTGTGTTTCTTAAGAGGATTACACTGCCTAGGGGTGATGTTTCATTATGTCGTTTAATGTCAAATGTTTGACTCTGATAAATAACTAATGAAGCCAGTTGGGGTAGTGTAGTATATTGGAGCCGATGGCTGTGTATAATGTAAGTAAACATTGACCAACCAATTCGGGCTCTATTTTGTCCACCTAAGTAGAGTGAGTAGAGAATGACTCGATGAGGGTTTTAATGCTATTAGTTTGATGTTTGGAAGTAGGTCATTTCAAGGGGGGTGGCACCAAATATCTATGACGTTACGTCCTGAGCAAAATAGCTCAGAAGGTGAACTAGTCCCCGTTCTAATTTCTGGAAGGACCATTTCGTAAGTATCGAATTTGTAAAGGGAACCTTCATAGTCGGAACCTTTACCATTTCCAAACAAAACCTTATTGTCTGAGAAACCTTCTTACAATTGCCGAAGAAGTACCTCCTTCTATTCCGAGCAATGGCTTGAAATTCACAGGAAAGATTGGTAATATTTTATGCGATATGTAGGCAATCGTAATACCTGCATGTATCCGTATTCGTTAAACCTAATCTCATGGCGTCCGGAGAATAACAAACCGCTATTCTTACAACTTTGATCTGCTGTGTTTTATCAATTCTTCCGATTTTCTCCCATGAGTATTCCCCGTCAGGGTTCTGGCCTACGTCGTTCCGGTGACAAGCAAACTATCTAACTAAGAAATTACGGCCAACGTCCGACAATAGTACTCAGGTCCTACAGGAAAAGGCCAACGAATTTAAAACTGAGACTCACTATCTCTACATAGACCTTCAATAGGTTTATAGCCTCCGTCAATTCATGTTAGTTTGCATTTTTGGCACAAATGGAAGTGACCTATATTCTGTGCGGTATCCAATTGCCTGAATTGTGAAGATTTCTTAGTTACACTGACGGATATTTGCCAATTCGTAAATTATTTTTTTTTTTGCGTTGATTTAACTTAAAATCTCTCGAACTGCAACTAGACACAGTAACCAAAAAAAAGGAATTTCGCCTTAATACCATAGAATAAGTGAAAATATTTTGCCTACGAGGAGAGGAGACAATACGTGCTCACTCGGTAATGCGGTACCTTATCTTTCTTTCTTTCAGATCAAGCTGAAATAATTTCCAAGGCTGATTTATTGAAAGCACAAAATATTTTACGATTTTCGTATAAACCAAATTTATTCGTATATGAGAAGGTGAACGACTTGATAAAAATCGTATTCGTCATATTTACTTGAGAAAAAATTAATAAAAACAAATAAACCAGGCCGGGCCACCCGCTATGTTCGAATCGAACTCTGATTCGATTTTCTTTGAAAATATAAAACATACAATTAAAGAAGTGGTACCTACAGAAATTGCATTTCGTGTTGAACTCTGTAGGTACCAATTTTTTAGTTGTATGTTTTATACTTTTGAAGAAAATCGAATCAGAGTAATGAAAATATTGGAAATGTTAAAAGTTTATGATTATTATTGGTACTGCGCTAAACTATATAAGAAAAAACGTAAATAGATTGGTCCAGTTGCTTTTTTTTCGTATTTAAAAAAGATCGTAAAATATTAAATGCTTTTATAGTCTACACCAAAAGTTAGTACAATCATTGTAAATATGATTCAATAGACGGCTTTTCAGCTACTGCACAAAAAATAGCCTAAGCAGTGACAAAACAAATTGATCTTAATTATTACTTTTGAAAAAATTCATTGTTTTAAAAAACTACTACATATTTAATGAAGTTATAGATATTGACTTTCAAGTGTAATTCATTTTAGAATATGTTAACCAGACAATTAAAGTCATTCTAATCTTGGATTATTCCTTTAGGGAAAATTAAATACGTTTACCATCATTCTTCAATATTTTTAGGCTAATTATTCACAGCCGTTTTTTGACGTATTAAAAATTTACACACTAATCAAGATCAGATATAACCTTAAATGTACTCCTACTAGCATACGTGTTTATGATCAGAAATTAGGCCAAATATACTTAAATTATCAACCGTTGGTAGTTGAATAACACCAAATTAAGCTCAAAATAATGTACATAAATTATCAATTTTTATTTTCAGTAAATGTCTAGTGTAAAGAAATGATCAAAATATAGAATAATTGTTGATTTCCATATACAGTGAGTATCAAAAGTGAGTGAACACCAATGATATTTTCCTTTGTCTTTGGACACATTTTTATACCCTCCACAGGAAGGTATATTCACTTTGTCATTACATTTGTAACGCCAAGAAGGATTCACCGGAGACCCTAGAAAGTATATATATTCTGAATCAGGATCACATTCTGAATCGATTTAGCCATGTCCGTCTGTCTGTCTGTCTGTTGAAAACACGATAGCGAAATGACCTAGGTGTATGAAATTTTGTGGGAGGACTTCTTTTTACCGTCGTTAGGTTGGTATTGAAAATGGGCTATGTCGGTCAAGTAGTTCTGGTACCTCCCATACAAAACCACTCTTAGACCCATGTGTCTCTCTATCTATTTAAATCACGATAGAGTCCAAACGAATCGACTAAGGCGACTGAAATTTTGTGAGAGATTTTAATTAAAATGGTCCATGTCGGTAAAGTAGTTCCGTTACTTTCCATACAAAGTCAATATTCGACCAATTTATCTCTCTAGCTGTTGGAACCAACATAGCGTCCAAACGAACCAACTTAAATGAATAGAATTTTGTGGGAGGACTTCTTTTTACCGTCGTCAGGTTGGTATTAAAAATTGTCTATGTCGGTCAAGTAGTTCTGGTACCAACCATACAAAAACAATATTAGACACAGGCGTGTACTTGTACAGTACATACAGTGGCATACAGTGGAGGGTATCAAAGCATCGGCCAGGCCGATGATAACACTTTTACTTGTTTTTTTTTAAATATGTATCTGTAAAGTATTTTTTTTTCTGTCTGAATGAAATATGTTTTTTATTGCATTTTCGTTATAAAATTTTTTCAGATTGTTTTTATACCCGGTACCACACTGTGGTGAGGGTATATTCACTTTGTCATTCCATTTGTAACGCCCATAAGGAGGCGTTGTAGGTATGACAAACTATATATATATTATTGATCAGCATCACTTTCTTAGTCGATCTAGCGATGTCCGTCTGTCTGTCTGTCCGTCTGTCCGCACGATTACGGCCGTAATTTAAGAGCTATCGACTTGAAATTCGGTACGTAAGCTTTTATCCACCAAACTGAGGCTAAGTTCGAAGATGAGCAAGATCGGATGAAAACTACTACTACCTCCCATACAAAAATATCAGATTTATATAGCTTTTTATGTTAAAAATTAAATTTAAATAGCTAGAGTAAAGATAGCAAGTTTAAACTTTGCACATATTGTTTTAATAATATTTAAACATTTTTGACAAAAAATGAGCTTGGTCGAATAAAAAGTACCCATACCTCCCATACAAATATATAATTTTTAAATACTAAAATATTTTTTTATTTTACAATAATATTGTACCGGGTATTTGAGCTTCGGAATAGTCGAAGATAATTGTCTTACTGGTTTTTTTTAGTCCTGTTTCCAAACCCTAAAGAAAACTCAAAAAGCATCAGTGTTTACTCACTTTTGACGATCACTGTACCTATATCTGCAAAATTGTATGTATTATATTATATGGTTATTATTATTATGATTTATGATATGGCGTACTGTGTCAAAAGCTTTCTTGAAATCATTAAAAATTACATCAACTTGATATCTGAACTCCACAGAATTTGTGGATCGTTAACAGCGTCAAGTTAATTAATGTGGATCTTCCAGAATAGTTTTGGAATAGCTGAGAGCTTAGAAATTCCACTTTTCTAGTTTTGGTCAGTATCGGACTTCGAAAAAGGAGTTAAGTTATAAATGCAAATTTCCAATCAACGAAAAATTCACCAGAAGCTAAGGATATTATGAAAAATAATTTCAAAGGAAACGACAAGGATAAATTACATTGTTTAAGAACTTCAAATAGAATACGATCCGGGCCAGCCCTTTACGAAAAGTTCATAATAATGTTGTATGCCTTGCAAATCACCATCAATCGGAAGATTGAGGATTCTATAATGCATTACAATAACTTTTATCATTATCAAGTAACGGACTAAGATTCGTGTGAACAATATACCTAAACTGATTCAAAAAACTTTGCAAAGAGGTCACAAGTTGAGTCCATGCTACGGGAAATAACACCTTCGAATTCAGTATTCTGCAGAGTACCATTTAGCTCTCTTTTACTGTTTAATGTCCAAAAACCTTTGGGATTCTTTGAAATCTGAAGCGTTCATTGCTTCATAAATTCATATTAGCAAAAATATCATGGCAAAAACGTTTCTTCTCCAAATCAGATCTTGATTTTTTAAATAAGTGAGTCTAAAATGTATCATACACCTCCTTAATTTGTGGACTAGAAAGAATGCTCCACCAATCAGCAGTCCCGGCAAACCTTGTTTTGCCTGCTCGTATATTTTCATTGTCCGTCAATTGCTCTGCGGCTGTTTTATTTAACCGATGTGTCTGGACTGATTGTGTACTCCTTGTGCTTCGACCGTTATTTCCTCAGACGTGTGCCCAAGAATCCTAACCACACTTGGCGTGGTTGTTTGTTTGGACAATGCACATCAATGTCTACAATTTTCCAACTTTAGCTCCCACGGGTGTCGAGAAATGTGTGAGCTTCTTGCTTTTAATTTTTTTTTTGTTGAGCGTTTATTATTTGAAATTTTACTTCAAGCTTTTTGCTTTTTAATTTTTGTATTTATTGTTAAGTGGTATTATTTGAACTTTTGTGGAATCCCATCGCAGCGCCACCTACCGGGTCCAATGGTGAATCTAAACCATCCATAGACCCATTCATTATATATATAAAGGTATAATAATAATAGATACTATTTGTCGTGTTTATTGTCTTCAAACTAATTTGACTAATGAATAATAACAAGAAACCTGCTTATCATTTTTATAGAAAAACAAATTTAAGGAAAAAAAATAGTTCCCATAATGTTTGTCTCGAAACAAACCTCTAAATTATTTCCAAAACAATTTAAACACCCTATACGATGCATGCATTCATAGTTACTTTGCGGCTGATATCCACAAAGTTTGTAAACAATATTGCGTGATGTCTAGCCCTGATATCTCAAGGTCCATTAAATTCTAAGACGGTAATTTCCATATCAATAAAATATAGCCTTAGGGGCACCATAAACAGAAATAATGCGCAAATATGTTCGTTTCGCGTTAATGATAGTATTCAAGTTTGATATACGATAGACGTGCGAGTAAAAGCAATACAAATTATACCACGTGTAAGTAGAATATCATTGACTCCGCCGTCAGAATGGTATAAAAACAGCTACAGAATCTATCGGAAAATTAAGTTCTCATAGATTAGCCATAACAAAAGCACACAATGGAACGTTGGCAAAATCGTGTAGCAGTCGTTACAGGCGCAAGCAGTGGAATTGGTGAAGCTATTGCAAGTGACTTAGTTAGGTCTGGCCTTAAAGTTGTTGCCGTGGCACGAAGAATTGAACGAGTCGAGGAGAATCGGTCCAAATTACCGAATAACCTTCAGCCAAATTACTATCCCATAAAGGGTGATGTATCCAATGAAGCAGATGTCAAGCGATTGTTCGCATGGGTTGACAAGACACTTGGAGGTACAGATATTATTGTTAATAATGCAGGAGTTGCTCGACCAGGATACTTGGTCAAAATGGACACAAAACTGATTGACGAAGTTTTGGACACAAATGTGAAGGGTTTGATTTATTGTACTCAGGCGGCTTTCCAGAGCATGGTCAGTAGGAAGTTTGACGGTCATATTGTGAATATCAGTAGTATTGCGGGACATACTGTGGTTCCTGGTACCACACAGTTTCCCAGTTGGAATATATATCCACCATCAAAATTTGCCGTGACAGCGATTAATGAGACATTTCGAAAAGAGCTGAGAGCTTTGGGAACAAAAATTAAGACCACCGTATGTTGTTGACATTTTTTTATTATTTTCCTTTTAAATTTCACTGACCAGAGTTTATTTTAAAGAATATATCACCTGGCTTTGTGAGGACGGAAATCCTGCCAACGGACATTGCGGAACTGACGAGCGATGCGGTTCTTAATTCAGAAGATATATCACAAGCTGTTCTATATGCGATATCGACCCCACCTCATGTTCAGATTCATGAGATCATTGTGAAGCCCGTTGGGGAGATCGTATGAAGAAATATAAAATAAACAATAATTTTAAGAAATTGATTGCTAATAACGAATAGTAATATTTGTAAGCGTCAGGGCTAATACACAACAATAGGAAATCTTAAAACAGCTAGAAACGAAAGATACATGTCTGGTTTTCTCGGCGGTCTGATTCCAACTGTCAACCCTTTTTTTATTAATCAACTTACAAACTAGAGTGAACATGAATATGTATAAGAGAGAATAAATGAAAATGAATGTACATGTACCGGCAAGCAGGTGTACATTTTTATGTGTAGTTGTAATTTTTCTTACGTGTTCATACAATGATATAATTTTTTTATTTCATATACATACGTCTACATTAATTATAAAAAAAAATATCGAACAGCTTTTGGGTGATTTGATAAATTATAGATCCAATTACGGTTAACATCTGAGAATGTTATTAGCATAAAACGCCTCCAGTTCAAAATTAGTTTCAAATTCAGGTTTTAAAGTGCCCGTCTTACAATGTAGTAGAGAACTCATTCTGTTGGACCACTCATTACGTTAACGAACTTTTAAGACAATACTCTTCTAACTACCTAGCTATAGGCACTTCAAAATGAATAATTTTTGAAATTTGTCGACTTTTAGGATGTGTTTCAGGGATGATAATGCTGAACCCAAAAAAAGTAGTAAATTGCTCGAAAAAACGAAGTAGATTTACAAAAAAACGAAGCAAACATTTGGCGAAATGCTCAAAATGATAAAGTTAGGTCTTCAATGGGATAAAGGGATCTATAGAAGGATGTGTAGTGTGACAGAAGCACATAAATGATATTCTATAGTGCAGTGTTTTTCAAACTTTTTGAGTATGCGACCCCTTTGTTTGTAAAAACAGTTTGGCGACCCCCACATTATAATGTGTCAGTTCTTCAAAAAGCTACATACACTGAGCACCTTCAAAACCCGGTCTAACATAACATTTTATTTATTTACTGAAGAAGACATATTATTTTGCAAAACTTTTCCTAATGCCAAACGTTTCATGCGGATACACTGCTTTCTTCGTCGACAAGTTCTGGCATCCAAGGTGTTACCTTCTGAATTAAATGATGTACTTAAAGATGTGATGTGATCTATTAAAGGCAAGCGAAGTCACAATGGCGAACATTTCCATATAAAACTACCCATTGTGACCGTCAAAATATTTAAGTTGAAGACTAAAAATGATTATTGGTAAGGCCCAAGGACTTGCAAAGTCGGCTGTTTAGGACCATATGTGATGAAATGGGTTCACTCCATCAAAATCTCCTTTATCAGACAGAGGTCAGATGGCTGTCAAAAGGAAAGGTATTGACACGAGTTCTGGAATTAAAAGCTACATTATTTAGGTATGTTCTTACAATATTCAAAATCTGAAATTCGAATCATTTTTCTGATCCCACCTGGCTTTTCAAAGTATCATTTCTCGCAGATCTTTTTGACTACTTCAAGGGAGAGAAGAAAGCATTATAACTGCAAAAGTCAAAATCAGAGGATTCCTCGTAAAACTTCCTTTGTGGCCAGAGTCTTTACAAACAAAAATTGTTTGATATTTTCCCTGCGTTCAGATATGTGATGTCGCACTAACAAAAGTTGTGTTCTGTTTTATTTTTTTTTTTGGCACGGGTCTTTTGTTTATTAATCTTACCGGCTTGAGAGCGCGACCCCCCAAGGAACTCTTGGCGAACCTCTAGAGGGTCGTGACCCACAGTTTGAAAAACACATGCATTACATGACACATTTTTTTCGTGATATTTATATTTCGTTGATTTTTTCGTCGTTGTTGATGTATTTAGAGTCAAATTGATCAATATTGTCTATTTTAAATGATATTTTGAACCATAAATAAACGAAGTAGAAATAAGTTGCTACGTAGCAGATGAACAATAATTAAAAAATGAAGTAGATCTACTACATATGAAGTAAATTATCATCTCTGATGTGTTTACGAACTTTATCATGAGACGACTGACTACGAGTTTAGTTTTATGTTATTTAACTACAGTATCTATACAGACAAACCCGTAATTATTGGCCAAATGAAAAAAATGTGTGTAACTTCAGGCGCAAGCTAAATATTATTATTATTTTTGTGGTAAAGCAAGGAAACAATTTTTACTATTTTTAGTTTACAATAAAAAAGGAACACAGAGGTAACAAGGTTAGAAGTAATGATACGATCTAAAGAAACTAATCTCACTGTACAAAAAATTCCAATAGAAGACGATCAGGGCTTGCAAGTTGCAAAGGGGCTAATAATAGAGAGTCCAGCACGCCAGCATCTATATATGTATATAAAAACAAGTAAAAGTGTTATCATCGGCCTGGCCGATGCTTTGATACCCTCCACTCCATTAAAGTTATGCAAAATGTTTGCCATGCCATATTGGTTTGGTATAGGAGGTACCAGAACTACTTGACCGACATAGACAATTTTCAAAACGAACCTGACGACGATAAAAAGAAGTCCTCTCACAAAATTTCACATGCCTAGATCGATTCGTTTGGACGCTATCGTGATTTCAACAGACGTAGATACACATGGGTCTAATAGTGGTTTTGTATGGGAGGTACCAGAACTACTTGACCGACATAGCCCATTTTCAATACCAACCTGACGACGGTAAAAATAAGTCCTCTCACAAAATTTCATTCCCCTAGGTCAATTCGTTTGGACGCTATCGTGCTTTCAACAGACGGGCAGACAGACAGACGGACATGGCTAAATCGATTTAGAATGTGATCCTGATTCAGAATATATATACTTTATAGGGTCTCCGGTGAATCCTTCTTGGCGTTACAAATGTAATGACAAAGTGAATATACCTTCCTGTGGAGGGTATAATAAGTTGTCTGAGTGGGGAAGCGAGGAGTAACAACGATTCTCGCTTGTTTGGGATTGACCCTGACAATTTCTGTTGGGAAATTAAATTATGTCGAATTTCAGTCTCTGAATTATTGTTTGAGAGAATTACATTAACAACAACTCGTAGACACAGTCACTTTGGTAGGAATGATAGCTATTTCGAACTACACCACTAATTCATCATCAGACTCCTTTTAAGTGATTGTTTCAATAGTTTTTGAATTCTGACAGTCAATTCTCCGTATATATCTACTTGGGAAGACATTTCTGTTTTCCCCTGTCAGGAAGTGAACTTGCACCTCGATTTTCTCAATTGACCAAGTGACTACCACTTGCGCTAATTGAGCGACGAATACAAGCCCGCCAACTGGTGATTAGAACGGAGGAGAAGACCAACCTCTGTGCGTTGTTGTTGCTACGAGGTGTTTTTGTTTATTGTCGGTTTTTCTTCACCTCTTCCTCTCTTTTTTTTTTTTTTTTTTTTTTGTTGTATTGTGTTTGTATTGTGTTTGTAATTAATGTTCTCTGTAATGTGTGAACTGATTTTGATTCTGAAAATTTCCCCTGAAAGGTAACGTCAATGGTTACCACGATATCTCGAAAAAAAAAATTTCGAATTAAAAAATTCTAGAAAAAAAAATCTAAAAAGCATAATCTCGAATAACAAAAATCTCGAATTATTATTAATTTTTAAGACAATGGTAACAATTTGCGCGCGGCAGAATTAATAACACCAAATCTAAAAATGGTGTTAAAAAGTGAGATAAGTATGAGGGGGCATGCTGTCCTCCCCCCAACCCCCATGCTTGTGGTCACTGTATAGGTTTTGGAGTACACTCAGAGAAAAATCGCAAGCTAAAATCAAGTAAAATCGTGGGCGCAGTAGCGCAGTGGTTAGTGTGCTGGACTACTGTGCGAGGGATCCCAGGTTCGATCCCCGGAAAAACACAAATTACATCTTAAAGTTTTTTCTACTGCGCCACCTCTCTCGAACGTCTGACAAACATCCGAGAGTATGACTGTCCTGAAAAGGCTTCTCAATTCAGCCGTTCGGACTCGGCATAAAATTGTAGGTCCCTTCCATTCGTTCCAAAAATAGAAACTCACACAAAACGAATGGTTGCGAGAAGCTAGGCCTTGGGTGTCTACCGCCTGTTACGCCGCCTATTTATTTTTTTTAAAATCAAGTATGCTCAAGCTTGATTTTAGATTTTTTCATTCTTACGTGCTAAATCTTAATATGACACCAATTGTTCTTGAAATAAGCCGAAACAATCTTAAAAGAGGACATTGAAACACAAATGAGCTCTTGAGTTAGTTTTTTTTGTTCTTGAAATAAGCCGAAAC